>CM060838.1:16190000-16532500 GCA_030762175.1 Metallyticus violacea | reverse complement strand
TTTGATTTCCATTCCGCAGTGACCTTCAATGTCCATTAACATTATATTATTCTTAAAATATTTCTCAAATCTTTTAAATGGAATTTTTTCTGTGAGGGGAAAAGCATTTTATTTGTCATATTACTAAGGTTTTTAACTGAAGCAAAGGATTCTATGTCTTAATCTAAAAATAAACGTATTATTAATATATGTTTATAGATTTTTCTTTTGTATACGCATTTATTCTTATCCAACTGCACAAAATTTGTACACTAAAATCAATACGCTGTATTGACAATTCCGCCTGAATATATATATTTTGGACAAGAATAAGAAAGTGAAACTAAATTTTATGTATGATGAAAAAACATAACTGAGCAATTTTTCTTTCTGCCTATTGAAATATTTTTGTATAGCTGAAATACATACAGATAACATTTAAATAGTAATACTTTCTTAATTATTTTCCAGCATTTCTAAACCATAATTAGTTATCAATGTTACTAAGCACAATGTTTATTGCTACAAAATGCAGAATGTTTAAATTATTATCATAAAATATGTGTGATTAGATCATACCTTTTCCGGTTATGCACCAAATTAAAACTGTATTAGTTACTGGTGAAATGGTGGAACTGTATTGCATTATGTCAATTAGACTGACAACATACCTATTGCCGTACTGAAGCTGGTCTTAGAGCCAACACCCTCTAGTTATTAATTAATTCCCACGTTAACGAGCATGTCTGCCGGGTAGACAGAACTTACTTAAAAATTAAAATACATAAAACCATCAATTAAGAAATAAGTTTTTCACCGATAACAATTTCAAAAAATAATAAATAAAAACCCTCAATCTCCAAAACTTTTAAGCATATTTTCTGAATGAAAATACCCCCAATTACTCTGTAAATACTTTATAATTATCCTTCAAAATATTCACAGTGATTGCATTTTAAGTTAAGTGCTACTTTATAACTTTGGGAATAAACTGGTGCGTTCGTAGACACCAATAATAGAAATATGTAAATAATATTATTTGTTATATGATAAATCATGCGTTCCACTTAACCATCTGCTGCCCACACTAACGATTGGCCGACCCCCGACTGAACAAATCACAGCGATATCGGTCCTCTGGCGGATGGATGAATGCGAATTATACAATTTAGGTTAATAATACACAGTTTACTTTACTCATATTTTTAAGTTTCTTTTAACATATTTATGTATTTTTTTTTAAAGATCTACTCAATCTTTATGTTGTTTAGAGACGCATGCTCAGAGATAAAACATATTTTCTGCCGATGTAGACAAGATTATTTATTATTCATACGGGGTTTTCATCACGACGCCCATGTTTCCTATGAGATTATATGGGTTACACTTGATATAAGAATCCCTTTGGGATCAGTGTCTTTCTGGTCCTGGGTTAGAATCCCGTAAGTTTAGTTGCTCCAGTAATTTTTTTTTTTTTCCCGAATGTCAGTTAAAAGCGCTGCGGGCTCCGGAATCGTTTACATACTCATTTCATCAAGCATTTACGGCATCGCCTCTTTAGACCTTCGTTGCTATAAGGTACGCCAAACTATAACAAAAACAGTTTGTATGTATGTATATATATATATATATATATATATATATATATAAGATGGGTTACATTATCATACTTTTATTTCGTAGCAAAGGTTTCGAAGTTTGAAAAAACCTCAGTGTTCCAGTTTCTGCCTTTAGCTACAAATAAATCGCCTAACCCTGTGAATAACCTATCTATATATAGTCAGAAGAATAAACATTTATGTGTAGAAAATATCCTGATCGATAAAATCGTATCCGAACATCTCGGTGCTTTGCGAGGTATTCCAACTTTCGTCATGATGTTTAGCGTCTAAAGAAAAAAAGACAACTTCGCGCACTTTTCTGTTTACCAAGGAAGGGTAAGCGATAAGATCGATTTCTACCACGTCGACATGCAAGAGGATAAAGAAGAAGACGGATGATATGTTGTAACTCCGTCAGGTGTCATGCAAAAACACGTTGTGCTTTACAAGCACTTCGTTATTTCCTCGGTATCAGCTGTTTTGAGATACAAGTTCTGCAGACAATAGGAAATTGAGTTTGTTATTTATAGGGGCATCTGCATAAACAACATTTATTACTGGTAATGTACCATGTGACAACAGATGCACATTAAGGGATAAGTCCTGCTTTTTCCTTCTGATTTTGATATTGTTCTTCCAAAATTATTTATTTCAGAAATTAACAAAAAATAATATTCTCCTTTTTAAAGATGTTTAGTTAAATCAACTGTCATCTTATAGTAGTTGAAATTTCCATGCTTTGTCAACTTTCCACTGCTGCTTCGGTTGTCATGTTTTTATAAACCGTTAATGATCTCTCCCTCTGAATAGTTTTACTTTCACTTTATCAAGTCTTTTTGGGAGTTTGAATAATTCCAATGAAACAGCACGTTTCGCATCAGCATACAGCTGGAATGTACAACTTGACTGCCGCTACTGCTACATGTAAATCGCAAGATTCTAAATTTTTAATAACTAGAATTGATACTCTATATGTGTGGCTGAACGTACAGGATTTGATAAAAACGTCATAATAACGCACCTATTTAAACAAAAAATCATTCTCCTTCATTTCAAGACGGCAATTGTCAATGATATTTGATTAGTCTACATAAAAAAATAAGTTTTTAAAAGTAATGCTTAAAGTTGGCCTACATTTTTTAATTCAATATTCTCTTCCAAAGGTCGCAAAGAAAAAACGCGTGATATAGCTTTTTCTAATGTCAATTTTCTTTACACTCAATCAACACAAAAAATAAAACAATTAATTCAGGAACACACACTAGTCATTCTGTAACAGCTTACTACTAACAAAACTGCTGATTATAGCTGTACGAACTCCTCCAATAGAGCATTGTTACTTTAAATTTAAAATTATTTGATTTTGAAATAACTGCAAGTCTCCTCATATTTAATATGTATCTATGTTGCATTAATATATTTGTTTAACTATAATTACCTAATAGGCTTGAAATGTAAAATCCACTATTCAAACCACAGGAGTCCATAATTAATACTCATTTTAATTATATTGGAGTCATAGGTTTGTTTTCATATATGTTTGGAATCGTACGTGTTCCTACAATGTGTATTTAAAATTTATTTGTTGGCCTGTATGTACATACACACATTTAAATGTAAAGCTTTTTTTTTCAAGGCGCATAAACACAACCCTAAAAATTATGAATAGACCAATCAGAGATAGAAGCAACATTAAGTTAAGAAAATTGACGAATGGCAAGTGCCTAATAACATCAACAATGCTGTCTGGAACGAAACATGAGACCGACAGACGCGCCTGCATCATCGCAAGATGAACGAATTTTACACGCTCAGTCAAACATCTCCATGGAAAGCAGTTCACGTAATCAGTAGCAAGAAATCTATGGTGATTATTGTAAGACGCGAGTTCGAGTCCCGTTCGCATACATAATTACTCCATTTGAATTAGAACGTGAGTAGAATTAAATGGAAATATACGACGTCGTGAAACTGCGTGAAAGTAATAGAGAATAAATACACGAGAGTCGTAAAGTTAACTAAAATGGAAAATTGTTATCTTTTCAACGAAACATCGTCATAATTATCAATTTTGCAAGAGGAGAGATACTTACATAATGTCTGTTTCGTGATTCGCTCTACATAAAAATATTTAAATTTAAATAATTAACCACCGTAAACGCAGTGAGTATTTACATGCCTTTTCTAACATGGAATATTTGACATATTTAAGAATTACTGTGTGTGTGTGTGTGTGTGTGCGTGCGCGTCCGTCCCTCCTCCAAACTTAAATTGTCTTGTATTCGGAAAAAATCCTTTTAGATAAAAGTTGTTACTTTATTTTAAGTTTATTGTTTTATTTTCAACTTTTTCCTATTTTCTTTGAAGCAAAATCTGTCCTTAGAATTTGTTAAATTGATTTTTTTAATAGTGTTTAACGCCCGTTTTTACTACTGAAGCACCACAGGCGGTGAACACTGATGATACATTAAAATAAAATTATATATTAGGAAAGGATTCTTAGGAGTGAAACGTTCCAGGCCTAAGGTATTTGCCATTTATGAGGACTGAGAAAAATCTGGAAAAAGCCTCAGTCGGGGAAGAGGTCCTGGCGGGATTCGAACCCCAGACCTCCCGCTAATGAGTTCGCGGCTAAATGAACTCGGCCACCCGTGGCTGTTTAAATTGAAATGTGAGCAAGGATTTACATTTTTAAAGTAGTCTTTAAATATTTTTATTCGTTATACAGTAAAAATGAACGAAATCATAACAATTAAAAAAGCGCATTATTGGTGGAATGGGCCATATTTACTTAAGAAATTGATATTGCATACTTAAACTGTATTTACAAAATAGTAATTTTCGAATTAATACATAATATTTGATTAAATGTTTGATTTTTTAATTATGTATTATGTATTTATGTACGTATGGTCTGGCCTTAATCCTATTGGACAGAGTCATAAGTAACTTAACCTACAAAAGGCCAGTGTTACATAGATATTCTTTATCATCTAAAATTTATCTCAATCACATATCTTTCTTTCAACTGACCATTTCCATTTCATTCGTACCTTTCATAAAACACCCCTAAATAGGTACATCTGCTCACGATATTAAAAAAATCTTTCTGAATATAATTGCTTTGTTCCTAAATGATCATTTATTACAGATTAAACTTTCTCTCCAATTTTTGTGACTTTACATTGGAAGATAACACGAATTTCATCTTCCTTCTTCCCACAGTTGGGACACATTCTCAGAATAACAAAGCCCCTCATTCTCTCCTTAATTTCCAAACACCTAATCGAAACCAGGCTATCGCTTCTATTTCATTTTTCCTGCAAATTAAAATGTATTTCGTGGTCATCTTTTAATTTCTGTTAGTATGCTAATGAAGTTTCTCCCTAGTCTGAGCAAATAAAATTTGTCTATCCATGTCTTCCATTTTTGATGTCCCTTCTCTACAACAACCTGTTCTAAAATATCCAATTTTGACCCAAAAATATCCTAACTCATTTCTAAATAACTGTTCTCTGATGATTAAGTGTGTAAATGTGGTTCATGAAATTCTGGGCTATATTTACTCAAAAATTTTGACATCTGAAGGAAATGTAAATGCCTGTAATGAAATAACACAAGCGTATAAAATCTATATTTGCGGGAAAATTAATGGCTGTCAAAAGTTTTGATGTTTGAAGTTGTAGAAGTTAATTTAATTGCAAAGGGTTGAACCGAATTATTGGTCGTAAATTTTACTTTGTGACACATATCATTTTAATTTAAATTTATAAACGTCCATATATACAGGCAATTAATTTTGGTAACAGATAATTGATATATCAATAACATATGTCAGAACGTTACTGCATCAATGCTCATAACAGTGCTGGCGTTGCTAGTTGGGCTGTCAAATTTACATAGATATATAAGGGGAGAGAAAATTAAAGCTAGAGGTGTTAGAAAACGTTAAACTAAAGATGAATACACTACTTTTGGTACTTTAGATTACAGAAGGCTTGAAAAATTCCAAAATAACAACTTTTTGTTAAATTTGAAAAAGAAATTATAAAAGTTAAAGATGAGTGTAAATTAGCGAAAGAAATAACTTACAGGATACTAAGGTAGAAATGCAAGCATAAGCAAAATAAAAATTACAACATACAATTTTATAAAACCTAAGGGTATGTTGATTGATGTACAGTGAGATTATTTTAATTATGTGCCGGAAGGGCGACTGTATACTGAAGGAAGCGCTCAGGCGGCACGTAATTCAACCTCGCTATATGTTTGCATTTTACACTCCTTTTTATGTTCTATGTTTTGAGTTAGAAAGCAAGAGGGATATGGAGGTTGCCTGCTGTACCATAAGGTATTTAGCATGTCAATGTATTGAAGCGTTTAACAATATAATTTCTAAAAAATATATAAATTAATTTTTTTATGAACCGCTCTCACAAAAATTAGTTGGTAGTTCAATGTAGGATAAGGATGAAGCTGATTTTCTCCCAGATTTCCAAAAATATATTTAAACATTTAGAAAGAAAACATTTAAACATTATATATGTTGTGTGTATACATATATTTGGTACCGAGGGTGTATACACACTTTCACAGTAGATATCAATTTAATATACTTAAAAGTTGGACCGAAAAACAACAGTAACGTACAGTATGATGTTCTGTAAACAGATGTGACTCACATACATTATGATAGCATTGCTACATGACAGGTAAGTCAATAATGAACAAATAAAGCTAAGATTATCGTAAATCAACAATGAACAAATGAAGCCAAGATTATCATATGATGCTATGTAAAAAGCTGTGACTCACATTATGTATGCTAGCGTTACTACAACAAAATGGAGTCAAGATTACCGTTTGAACAGCGGAGAGCAATTTTGAAGTGGTATTGAAAAATCTAGAATGTTGCTGAAGTTCAAAGGCAATGGAACGTGTGTATAGAACAGAACCGCCAACGCAAGTAACAATTGCATGGATTAGAGACAAATTTAAGACTCATGGTACGGTATGCGATGTTCACAGGGCAGGTCTGGGAGACCTCGCACAAGTCCCGCGTACTGGATCTAAGGCACTGGATAGGACGAAGAGGTCCGATTGAGTTTCAACCGCGTTCTCTGAATCTAACTCCGTTGGACTTCTACCTATGGGGAACTCTTAAGGATGTTGTATACCGTAGAAAACCAGCTACATTGGCAGTACTTCGGGAAGAAATTGAAATGGTATGCGCTGCATTCGCTGAGGACACTTTCGCAAACTTGCTCAATCAGTAGTTCAACGTACTCAGAAGTGTACGACGCCGAAGTTGGGCATTTTGAGCAAATGTTGTAACTGTAAAAGTATAAGATGATTAATGTTCATCATTTTCTGTTTTTGCGACTTCGGTTTTGTTATGTAAACACAGTTTTCTCTTTTCTTGAAGTGTGTATACATTTTTTAGCACCTCCTGTATATTAAATTATTAATCTGTGAGTGTTTGGATTCTAAAAAGAGTAGAACAGGTAGACAACATAAGTACTGAACATTTTAAATCATTCAACAAAATTCCTAACTATTGTAACCAAGTTAAAATAAATAAAAAGTGCACATATCGTTATTAATTTACAGTAAAGATGCAATATAGGTAATGAAATAAAGTTAGAAGACCTCAGGGTATATAGACTCAGGTGAGTATTAATGGACAGGACACAGTAAAGTAAAGATGCGTGGTTAAAGTACGGCCGTGACCTCAACATTTTCCTATCAAACTATGATCCCAAATTTAGGTACCCCAGAATATTTTATTTCTAATTTATAAAAAGTCTAATGTGTTTGAAAAAATAAAAGTCAAATTTTAAGAGAGTATTGCTGAAAATTGTAGAAAAACTATTCAAAAGTTAAACAATACTCATAAAGTTACTATTTGTAAATCGTGTGTTTTAAATAGATAATTAGCCAACAAAACCTATTAAATAATTTGTTTAAAGGAGTTGAACTTGATATTTGGAAATGAGCGTTTTAATTTTCTTACCATTTTGTCGTAAACTTTAATATTGGGTTTCTCTTCTTAAGTATTTAAAATAAAGGAGAATTTAAACTCATAGAATTTAATGTTTTCTATATGTTAATTATTGTTTCAAGTTCACATAGTTTTATTGTCATTATATAATTTTGTTACATGTACCTTAAATACTGTACATTGAATACTTTTACTGCATATTTGTTTGATATTTCGTTTTATATATTAAGAATATGAAAACCCTTTGGAATTTAAATGAAAGTAGATGCATCACTTTCAAACGTACTTTGAATATGACTCCCCACTTTTTTTAAAATCAGAACGGGTATAAAAAGGAAATGTTAACAAACAGAGTTCTTCTTTGACACAGTGGTCCCAAGTTACTTTAAGAGATTTCCTAGTGGAGTTTTGCTTGGCTTCTAATATGTATGCCATGCACTTTTGACATTTTTAAACTCTGACTGGAAGTATTAAATTTCATTGCCTGTGTCTTAGTAAAGAATAGAACTGTGATAGCAAAAAACTGTTGAAATAATAACCATTTAGCTAATCAAGAAAAATTGCAAATACTTGAATGTGATGCGTACGCTTGTAAACAATACACTTGACATATACAAATAAGCCTGAAGCTTTAGAATGTTATAAAACAAATAAATAATCATGGCCATTGCCATTAGAATGTGCAAAAGCTATCAAGTTGTATAATCGAAAGCCTTGTTACCATTATTAATGGAATAGTTGATACTTAAGACTTAATATTATATTTATTAGGCTTAGAGCACATACGTGCACAGGAGATTTCATGGCACAATTTCACAAATGCAGATAGTAAAAATAGTTTACATCTATTTGTGTCGTCGAAGAGAACTTATTTTCTCAGTTCTCAATAAACTTCTCACGCTATTTTAAAGTAAACTTCTGCCTGGTTAACTCAAAATGACATCTAATTGGCCCATGAAAACAAACTCTGCAGGTGCTTTTTTTAAAAAAAAAAATTATTTTTTGGCAAAAATGTCACTGATCATGACGAGAAGTTCACTTCATGTATGATGGACCTCCCGCACATTTCGGTTTCCTAATCGGTGGATTGGTTGAGGTAGACGCAGATGCCGGTCACATTTAAACACATTTTTTACTTGTGCGGTCAGATGCGATGGTTAAACTTCTCGCCTCCCACCAAGACGGCCTGGGTTCGTCCTCAGCGGCGGCAAGTGGTATTTGTGTGGATGAAGCCGTACCTCAGCAAATTTTCTTCGAGTATTCCGGTTTCCTATGCCACTCTTTCCGCCACTGCCCCATCATCCCATCTTCATTTTCATCACTTACCCCTACAAGTAAAAGTTACCCAGTTCCGAGCTGGAAGACTGCCGACTTGATTGCTATTTTGGTCGTAGTTGTTACTTAAAGCAAACAATTTCACTTCAGCATGAATTCCTGCTAGCTCAGTAGGTTAGAGCGTCGCGCTACGAACGTAAAGGTCCGGGCTCTAGTCCCCATGAGTAAATGCTCCCCCCCCCCCCTTTGCTTGTAATCTTTATATCTCTCACAAAAAACAATGTTACTACTTTTTTTAAAAAATATAATATTACCTCATAATAACAATTTCTAATTCCTTACTTTTGTTATCTGTTAGGTTAGATTAGGTATGTTTAAATTCAACATAAAATAATAGATCATAAAAATTAATATTACTACATAATAACAATATCTAACTCCTTACTTTTTTAATCTTCATATTTTTTGCACTATTCTTAATCGAATAAATGTTTATTTCCATTAGTTCAGTAAGTTTAACTAAAAAATAATAGTACATAAAATTTTATATTACTTCATAATAACACTGCCTTAGAATAGTGCAGAAAAATTCTGAAGATTCAAAAAAAAAAAAAAGTAACGAGTTAGAAATTATTATGGAGTAATATATATATATATATATATATATATATATATAATTTATAATTTTTTTTAGTTAAACTTTAAGCCAACCTAAGCTAACATACGAAAAAGTAACCTTTATTGGATTAAGAAAGTGTAGAAAAAGTGTTATTATGGAATAATATTATTTTTAAAAATAAAAGAGAACATTTATTGTAAGGGGAAAAAATTACAAGTAAGGAAAAAAATTACCCACGGGGATTCGAACTTAGCACCTTACCATCAGTAGCGCTATTCTATAATCTACTGAACTACCAGGTATTCAGTTATTTGCTTTAAGTAATAGCTACGACGGGATTTCTCCGCTGCCGCTGGGGACTGGGTAACGTCTATTTGTAAGGTTAAGTTTTTCAACTTGCAGTGTAATCTAGACCGGCGATTCTTTGTGCGCGCATTCCAAATAGACTACGCTACTGCCCTCTGCGGCCCATATAAAAACTCCGATACCAGGCCCAAAGGTTAGTTTTGGATTCACACACTTGTAGGAGCATTTAAAGTCGTTATGGTATCTATGCCGGCGGATGCGACAGCTTCTTTTCTGTAAGAAGTAAAGTAATAATAGTTTGGTAAAGGCGCATTTTCTTGTTGAACTATCTTCACCCAAAGTTACAAACTGCATTTACTCCTGACCTGGCGGAAAACGAATAGACGTCGTCATAGAGAAAGTAGAGTTAATAATTAAAATTATCTTTTAAAACATTTTTGTTACCGTTTTGCAGCGATTATTGATCGTTGAGCTTGCACAGAGTTTTAGAATATTTACTACATTCCTGTAAAACAATGGTGAAACAACACTTATTAAGTGATCACATATAGCATCTTATTAACTGACATGTTTTATGAGAAGCAGTTTATTATTATTCACAAAAATAATGCCCAGTATTTAGTTTGTTGTTATTTATATAAATGATTTTACAGCAATGCTATTTTGCATCTCCTTATATTGTATGCTTATATTCTCAAAATACAGATGCCTATTTTTTTTTTCCTTACAATAATATACTTGATAATCTATTCTCATCTATTTAAATGTCTGTATACATCTAATCAATGGAAAGTGTTTATGAATCCTATGAGTATAGATGAGTATGATATTTTAAATGCTATAGGTTTTTTATGGAAATGCTAATACTGCAAATGAACTGAAATGTCAAATACCAGAAGCGTGGAAATATACTGTAGTTATGAATGGAATGCCTGGAGAACTAGGCTAGTATTGTTGCGAGAGAGAGGACACGAACTGCTTAACCGTTACTCTTGTCCACCATTCTAAAACACATACGTTTAATAAGCATACATTTATAGAATAACTGCAGATTATATTTTCTCCTACATGGTTTATCTACAACATCGTATAGTGCTATTCGATATCACCCATGCGATAAGAAAAGTTAACTACATAGTTCTCCCCTTATCGCCTTCCAAATGCAGTGACTGCCATTCGCAAACGCTCACAAAAAAGTACTTCACCACTCCATCTCGTAAAGCACTTCACATTTCTAACCCTTGATGCTGTTCAATTCCTTTCATAGCAGGACTGCACAATTCTACGTTTATGCTTTAAAGGAGAACTGCATCATCTTCATATCTATTGCTGTTCTGCACTCAGTGCTCTTCACTGTTAAATGTTCTCTATATGTCAGCAGTTAAGCGCTTAAACTTTACAGTTCCACAGAGAGCTCGTGAGTAGTTTCTCGTCTTCAGTACATCTATACATTTATATAATTTGTAATTTATTCTCTTGTCTGTTATTTTAGCACTGTGTAATTCAATTTTTTGTAAATTAATTCAGTCTCGGCGTACTTGACTTAATAATATATAAGTTTATTTTCAGGTGTTTTAGAATCGAATTTTTGAAACGATTGTCCAATATCTATGTCTTGTTTTTTCTTCATACTAAATTTTGGAATATAACTATCTCTACTTTCATTTAAAAATAATAAGATTTAACAAAATTAACGAAGGAACTTAGTCTCAAACAAGGCTATCAGGAAGAGTATATGCATTTTAGGGCGGAGCTAAAAACATGTTATTTGCGCAATTTCATTAATAAATGAATGAATAATTTTTCATCTACATCCATTTCAAAATAAATATTGCAAATGGTGTAGATTTTTGTTGAAGTGCACCTGGCATCTTCGAAGAACATGTTGGGAGGTTTGTTAAAGCTCTGATTTTGCTTTTTCCTCCCATCACTCTGCTCGTTAAATTTTTTAGTATAAAACTGTGGATTTTTCATGTAAAATTACTGTTCTATTTTTCGTCGCAGATAAGAATTGTACGTACTAAGATCTGGGGGAAAAACTGGCCATAGTCGATTGCTAATCACTGTATCGTTGAAAATGTCCTCAATCACGTCCATGAACTTCATTTCTAGTATATCTTTAAGACTCTTTTCTTCAAGGATTCTCTTAAAACAAAGTCACTGAATTTGATAGTTGCTATTTTAAACAAATCGCGGTCTACGGCTTAACTCTAGAAAACATAAACGAAACTTAGGCATACGATTGTCAAAGACTTCGTTAAGAGATACTCTTTGCTCAATATTACATTAAATCACAATTATAGCTATATTTTATAATATATAGGGGTCATTTTCAGCTAGTGCATTGAGACAGTATAAACGTCTACAACTTAGGTCGGCTGACCAATACACCCAACACTCTCCAATCGCTGAGATACTCCACGCGGCATACGTGGAGTATCTCAGTTCAAGTCTGTTGCGAGCGAAATTTCGACAGAATCGGGCCGTTGTGTTGTGCAATAGATAGTGAGATTTCCATTAAATAGTGCAGCGATGTTCTGCAAGGGTGAAAAAAATCATTGCGTCGTAGTATATTCATCTTCAAGGCATACGTCAAGTAAGTATTGAACGAGACAGGCATTTAAGCGTAATTTTTTTGGAACCTGGTTTCAACACGAAAACCAATATTATCGTTAGTACAGTAATTTTGAAACAGATTTTATGACTGGCCGGGAAAATATAATCAAGGCTGCTCATTAATCCATGACGGAATCGTGCAGTATATTTGGTCCCAGAATAATAGGCTCTGGCCTATAGCCTCCTCCTCAGATCGTATTGCTTCTGATTTGTATTTTTGAAGTGCATTTAAAAATATAATAGATTCAACTAACTCTCACAAACTGGAGGAACTTAAAACAAACGCTAGGAATGAAGTTAGTTTCATTAATGAGAGGTAGATGATGCATTTCAGTGAGAATTTCTTAAGAAGTCGTGAATTGTATATCAGGGAAAATTTGCAACATTTCCAACACCTATTGTATGCAGTTTAAATACTAAAATTTTATTTATTTGCTGTATTAGTTTTAAAATGATGAAGAGCTTGAGTGCTGCAAATTAGGAGAGAAAATTCCGCTGCAACGCAGAGTCTAACCGCCGATCGTCTGTACTAGTATCAGGACTTTTAAATGTTCTCGTTGTATAAGCGTATATATCATAACGGAAGCCATTGTAGACAGCATGCAACCAATACCTGCTCACTATTCTCATGATTGAAAGAGAGGGAATGGGAGTGATTAGCAGTCGTCGCATTAACCGACGCGTGCTCTTCACTGTGCCGGTGATAAGTATAAGTAAATTCTTGACTGGTTCGCAATGTCGTAATAATTTTGGAAAATGAATTGGCCCATCTTACAAATGCATTTTAAGTATTAATTCCAATAATTCATTTTCATAGCATTTTAATTGTCATAATTTGTTATCTGCTTATAAATTGAATTAAATATTTTAAAAGCTACTTTTTCCTACACCATAGGCTATAGCAGTGATTTTAAAGTTCATCACACCGGTGTACAAAATATATGTAAAACACGAAAACTTCAATATTAATAACTAACAATTCACATGTTCTTGCATGCTATTATTAGTAAATTTTAATTCTTGAATGTGGAGGATGACACTGCATTTCACTTTTAAGCTGTGAAATATCGGTCTTAATAGAAGAGATTTGTATTCTGGGTTCTGATTCTACGTTTGTTAATTTTATACTTGTTTTTGATAAATGAGTGCAGAAATCTTACACATTAGTTATTAGGAAAGACATCAACACCTTCATGATCTTATTTGATAAAGGAAGATGTTCATCTATGCATGCAAAAGATGCATGTAGTTGCTAAGGAACCTATGATTGTACATATGAACGTTTTGCTTGGTCCACATTTTCGACTTACCCATTTGGAAGCTTCTTTGGGAATAAATAGTCGCCGTTATTTTTATTCTTATTTATTTTTACCTCAATAAATATACATTGTAAGCACTTGTCAGTTTTCTTTCGTTTCCTAATATTCATTGCCTTTATCTATTCATGAATAAATGTTATTAACATTGCTCTCATGCTTCCTGGATCCCGTGGAAGGGCTTCAAGGAACCCCGAGGATCTGCAGACTACAGTTTGAGAACTACTGAGTTATAACATTAGTTCATAATTCGACAGTTTTGTTAAATTGTTCAGTTATTAGAATACACAATTACGGTAACTGTATTCGTTAAGGCAATAGCTGTGAAGCTGTGAGTCGCGTCCTCTAGTCCAACCCTGAGCATGAGTGGTTTTTCATGCCCATCGTCCTTTACACCCCAGCTAAAGTCCATGCTTAGGTGTATAAACTATATTGTCGTGAATTCCTGCCGTTATGTTTGTGTGTAGTTAAGTGCTACAAGACAACCAATGCCTCTAAATAGTACATAAAAACCGTTTGATATTTTTGATTAAGAGGAAGTTACTGCAGATTATAAACCAGCCTACCATACTACTATACTAATTATATAAAAAAAGCTTTAAAAATTCTGAAAGTATCTGCTGTATTTTCGATAAACTATGAGAAACGGCAGCCAATAAATCAACTTGTTTAGTATATTGTGCGGGGTGGTAAAACTGGTCATTTTTCAATAGGGGAAGCATGTTCGGAAATGCATGGTTTGGGTGCATTGGGGCAAAAAAGTATGACAACGTTCGGATAAATTGTATCACATTGTGTATTTAACTCAAAAGGGGGTTCGATTTGTCGATCTCCAACCTGATTACAGAGTGTGCATTGGCTGTGCAGAGATGGTCAAGGACTTGTGGTTGTGTGCGAATTATTTCACACGGCTCATGGGTCCGTGGATAAGAACCTCCAATGATATTAGCAGGAGTCTCTAGACGGCATCGTAACCTTGCACAACAGGTTCGAAGCTACAGGGTAACTACCATAAGCTCAGCCAACGCGGTCAACTGTACAAGAAAGAGCGCAAGCTCAGCGATGTACTCGACACAGGTCGAAGATAATTGCGTAATCTCCTGCTTCAAATCCAGTAAGATTAACATGCATGTATTGTCGGAAGAAAACCCGAGAGCACAAGTGTCAACAATGTTAGTGTATGGACTGAGGTAGAGGGCGTTTAGGCACAGATCTATGCAGCGAGTGAAATACTTCGCACACAACCGAAAATCGATGCAGTGTGCATCAATCCCTCCACCCTGTAATCACATTGAACGTGAACAATTCAAACATCTTTTGTTCTTGTTGAGTTGCTGGAGGTTTCATGACAAAATGTGCAATGCACATATCTGAAGCATTGTCAAACTGACCTCCACAGCGCCCAAACCAAGCATTTACAGGCATAGGTCTCTAATTGAAAAAGTATAAGTTCTCGCACAGGATATTAAGCGTTGTTGTGTTATTTTGAATCATTCGGTATATTATACATGCTTATTTATCGAACTTGCAAAAAATTTATCAAGAGTTAGATTAAGAGAGGATCTGAGATTATCGATAAATTCACGAACGTAGTGAGTTCAGACCCTCGAGTAATATTTATAAGGACTATTTCACGAATAAAATAAGAATTTAAATATAATTCCTATAAACTTGGTTTGCCAATAGAGAGGAGCAAACGTGTTTTGGAATATATATTTGAAATTCGCGCTTGTATAAAATGTTATACTTATGAATGTCTATTCTATTCAGGAACCGTGAAACTGAAATGGACAAAAGTCGACTGTTACAACCGTTCTATTTTCTGATACCAACTGAGTGAGTGAGTGAGTGAGAGAGAGAACGTACTGTGTCCCTAGTTTTCTTTGTACTCTGGGTTCAGAATTTCTAATAAGATCAATTTGCACATTTTACGCATCACCTAAACGCTTTGAAGAGCCCTCCATTTTGCTTTATGATTGTCGATTGTCCATGCTTTTGTTGTTATCAATAGCTCATCCCCGCCTCTAGCAAAAGTAGTCAGTGATGCGTGTTCAAGAGTTATACAGTGGAGGTATAAAGTTGGCTACACTGACCACAAGTCAAATGCACGTCGCGTGATAAAACGGATTTGATAAATGTTTTCCAAATTTCACTCCGTAATCCTAATCCGTAAGCTAATCATAGTCACAGTCATAATTAAAAATTTTGTTTCGTTTCATTGGTCGATTTTAAGAGGATTTCAAATGAGTGAAATAATAATCCAAATCGTGTTTATCATAAAATTGTGTCTAGATTTGATACTTTTTCCATTTTACTCAACTAAAGTTAACGAGGCACTTCGTTATTAACTGTCATTTACATATTTTACAGGCTTCCATTCCATATTATCTTCCTTTTCATTATAGTTTCAGCTTCAGTCCCTTTTTCATCAGGCTTTCTTGACATCCATTTTCTTTTGAGTTGGGGGTTTAAGCCTACGTTGAAAAATTCTTGGCGTAAAATGAAACCTATAGTTCCTTAGCCCTGTCCTGCTTTATATGTTCGTTCACCCATTATTATCTTAAGTAAAATAAAAAAAAGAGATACTTGGATATGTACATTAATATGTAATGAACATTTGCTGTTTTGTGAATTAACGTACTAAGCTTTATTTCCCTCAAGAATAGCGTGTATATTAAGATTAGCAATATCGCAAATGTGATGGGTGCCGACAGATATTTTCCAATTACTGGAGCATAGGAAACGCCCATTTCGTGACCAATCTGACCTAAATAGTGTTAAAATAATAGAGAAGCTGTTTTCACATTAGAGCTTTGGTGTCAAATACTCGATTGAAATAAGATACGAATACTAGAAATTAGACCATTTTTAATTAATTTAGATTTTCCAGAGCACAATTATAGGGAAAAGCATATGACTACTTAATTTAAAAGTATTATTAATGCTTATTATTATATCACCAAAACTATTTTTCATGTCTTACAACGTTTGCATTTACAAAGAGTCACCAAATTGAATTACATATTTAAATAACATTGTTAATAACTAAATCTGAATTCCTACATATTTATCCTATTTCTAAAATGTAAATTACGAAATCTCTTAAATCACACAATTCCTTATCTAAGACGCATTTTGATCAATGCCAATGTATTTAAATATTAACTATTTATTTGGATTTCAAAGTTATCAAAATGAGTTTACCTGAAATCTTTAAAAGAAAGATTTAATTTCTATATTTATAACCAATTGTTATTTTAAATTATGGTTCATATAGCTTAAGCGTTTTAACTCTCTAAATATGCAAATATATCGTACGATTACGGATACTTTCCCCCGCGAGCCCCTAAGAGCGAGCCCCCACCCGTTTGCCGCACTTTGGAGCTAACTTGTTGACGTTTAAGACTGTTGCAATCGTAGCGCAGCTGTTTCCGGGTGTATGTTGTGCTATTAGTTTCTTATGGAATTATATATAAAGAGATTATACATTGTGTGTTCACAACTGCACAGCGTGTCTTTAGGTACGATTTGTGTGTGTTAACTCAATGGTGAAAAAGTCATAGCACCAATTTTTTGAATTGATGCTGTTACTTTTGCGAATACCATACTAACCCCTTTTATCAGAGAATTAACCGTCAGGGAGAATGATTATCACGCATTTATTCAATAGGACTCTGCCACTCCTCACTTGAGAGTAAAATTTTACTAAGTCCTATTCGTTACAGCGGGCGGTTCGCAAGGTATAGAGCAAAGCGTGCAGCCACTGCAGCAGTTGTGTTATATAGCATGCACTAAAGACGTTGACTAGTGTGTATGTTCCGTTAGCTATATCGCAGAGTGTGCAGCGATGTAGCTAAGAGAACAGGTTCATCTCCCAGCATGAAGTACTTTTTAATAAACCTTGGTAACATATTATGACTATTTAGTTTCGTAATATTGCTTCTCATAGCGTTAACGTTAAAGTTTCTCAAGCTTTAACGTTAACACGACGCACGCATATATAATATAATGAATATTATAATATTTCCCTTCAATGTTTGTTCTATCTAAATGTAATATGCTGAACACATTTCCTACACATACACAAAGGACCACAGATGGCTAGTGGGCACAAATTCAAGAAGCCTCTCGTCCACACTTCTCCCGAAGACTGAGGTTTCATACACTCGATACCATTTTATTTCTTTGTTTTTTCACTTTAGAAGATAAACGTTTCTGTTCATGTATGTATTTAGTTATTTGTAAAGAATACGTTATTTTATGATTAGGTTTTTGTATGTGTATATTGAACTCAAATAATACGTAAAAATATGTGATATTAAGGCAAAAATTATATAACGAATAATAAAGTATAAAACAAAAATGTACTGTATTTGAACCCAAGAACTTGCGCAGAAGAGCAATTCCTTGTAAAGCGCTCTGTGGCCGCTGCTCTACCCAAATGTTCTCTTTCTAGATACTTATGATTGTGATTATTACGTTTATAGGCAAAGCGCGCACTGCAGTGTGACAGTCGCTGCTTGCGCGTTGTGAATGCAGCGTTTACGAGCGCCCCCGAAGTTCTCCGATTGACATAGCACATCATTTTTTTGTAAAAGGGCATACGTCGCAGTTGTAACATACGAACATATTATGAACACGCTCTAGTTTTTGTATTAGGTTAGAGTTTAAATCTGATAGCAGAAAATCGCAGTAATCGCCAGGGGTTGCAAAGATCTTTTTGGGGTTCTGAGTAGGGACCCGTTTGATATTTAAAGGCATTGATTAGATGACACTTTCCAGCAGATTTCAGCAACATGTTGTTCTCATTACTGTTTATGACTCCAAGATTTTTCGAAGAATTAGTGAAGGGAATTACAGTTTGGTTGTTATTAATGGGAGGAGTATTGCGTATGTCTACGGTACTTAGCTATCGTTGGTGTCCCACCACCATTAACTTCGATTTAGGGGTTAAAACCAAGGCCCATAGTACGCTTCATGAATGTCATTAGTTCGAGAATGTATGTACAGTTAGTTGTATGTCGTTAGCTTAGAGGATGTATTTACTGCGGGGAAATGAACCGCCTTGAGGAGGAGGGATATCCAAAAACAAAACACTGCTGCTGTTCGCGTTGATTGATTTGATTTATTTATGGACGCTCTTTAACATTTCCAGTTACCAGCGTTCCATTCAATTCAGGCCGTGAAACGGCCGACAAATTTTGCTCAGAGGCCTCTTCTTTCAGGTTTGGGGTTCTTTTTCGTGCCGTAAATGTACGGCATGGGACCCTCGGCTTTACTTCCCTTCCGAAGGAAGTCATACTTAGGATTTATATGCACGACAACATCCATCGGTCCCGGCCGGGTTTGAACCCGCGATCTTGGATGTACGAAGCAATTATGGTTACCATAGCTACAGGATGTACACTCAGCCGTTCGTGAAGACAGAAGTTGAATCACAGGACCACATTGTCAGACATATGTATTTAGTGCCTAAAGTTTGCTAAGAAGTAAGCCTGTGTCTATGGAATCAAATGCGTTAGTCATATCAAGTTCATCGCAGGCACCACATTTATCTTCATGTATGTTAAGCACTTGGTTTGAACACAGACTGATAAGGGTCAAGATCATGCGCATTAAGGAAGCATTTTTGCCGATTGTGTATGATGCGTACAAGTGCTTTGGATATCAGTGGAAGGATGCTGATTGGCCTACAGACTTTAGGAGATATAAAAAGTTGTTTTTAACTACCTAAATACTATATTGGTGTTTTATGTTGTGTAATAGAGATATTTTAATTGTTGTGGCTCAAAGTATAGCGCAATGGGGAAATCTCATTTCGTCACCCACCTAGAAGATTTCGCATCTACACAACAAATAAATGTTTTCCCTTTTTCATCTCCGGTGATGGACAAATCCACCCCTCACTTTAAAAAAAAAATCTACTCAGTATCACATACTTTGAAAATAGACAAGTGTATTAATGACTGCACAGATGAGCCTTTGGCGCCGAAATGTTTCTGTCATACTGTCGAGATGACAAGAAAACCTTCAAAGGGAAAGGCGGCGGCGGCTGGGGGTGGGGGGCGCCGAACCTGCTAAAGCCACAATAGAACTCTAGACAGTTGGATGAATGGCAGGCACGCTGATAATGTAATCGTACCAGACAGCATGTGGAAATGTAGGAGAAATTAGCACAGCGATCTGGAAAATCGATCTTAAAGATCTTGGCTCCCACCCATTTTGTGGGCGGTCTCCTGCCTGAGCCCCAGTTTTGTGCAGGGGCCGGCCCATGCATCTCCCGGCTAGATCGATACGTTCTGCTACACCAACACAGCGATTACAAATTATTACAACACGGAAAGTTAGCTTTGCTAATTGTGGCTGGAGCTGAAAAGGTTTATCGCAAAGCCTATTTCCTTACAAACGTTCAACGGTAGCCTCGGCCGCAATGAATTTGAGCATTTTGTTGCTAAATAAGCTAGCGTTCTTAAAAATGGTTTAAGAGAGGTTCAGTGACTCAGGAAATCACAAATTAAACTCTGTTTACTTTGAGTAAATTAATACAATATCCATATGCTAGCTAATTCCTCTCGTTAAGCATTATATTGTATGGGTGTTAGAAATACGATATTGTGTGAAATTGCATATAATCCGATGTCATTTATATAAACGCCAACAAGGTAAATAAAAAATGCATTTCGTGATTTTAGTTCCTGGTTTCTTTAATATAAAGCAATGTTACGTGTTTGTGGGACGCTTATTAGCGACAGTTTAATTTAAGATTTGATTGCTTTGTAATTAGGTTTACATTCGCTTGTTTCACTACCTACAGTTACATATTTGAAACTTAGTTGTGTAAATGTTTACTTCATACATCATTAATTGACTTAGAATATTATTTATACAGGAAATAGCCTAATATTGGAATTAATTTATAAATAAATTAGGCCGAAATGGAAATTGCGATAGCCTCTTTAATAATGGAAAATGACAGCAGGTCCAGGCACTGTCACAAACGAACTAACGAAACATGGGCCAAAATATTTTTTAAGCATACTGTTAAAATTATTTAATTTGTGTATAAAAACAAATAATTCCCAAAGAATGAAAAAATTAATTAAATAATATTTATGTATAAAAAGGGATTAGAGAAGAACCAAAAAATCGCAGGGGAATAAATATAAATAGCACAATATGCGGATTATTTTAAAAGGTAATAAAAATTGAATAAAAGATACAAGAAAAATAAGAGAACGTCATGGAGCAGGAGTGTCTTGCATTGATAACATATTTGCTTTAACAGTTGATTGAGAAAAGCAGTATAGTTGAAGAAGAACGTTTAACATTAATTGACCTTGAAAAAGCATATGACACAATTTCGAGAAGTAAACTTTAAACTTGAAAAACAGTAACATAAAAAATAAGTTACCTGTCGTTATAAGAGAAATGGATAATGATAACAGATCTTGTATACATATAGGAAAACACCCCTCACAATCAATAGAAACTTCCAAATGATTGAAGAAAGGCGTAATTTACCACAATACTCTTTAATTTATATATAGAATTACACTATTGGAAACATAACAAATATATTTTTGTTTTATATATTAAATTATTTTTTAGATACACAATGCCTATAAACCAAAGAAAATCAGTTTCTCATTCTCAACATGGGAATATCTCGCGGCACTGACATAATATGTAAAAAACTGTAAATTTTCTTCATTGAAATATAAATTGGTTACTTTCCTAAACATTTAGTTCTAGTTCATTAAATTGTATTAAGCTGTTAAGATGATGGCAATACAGTGCAACTAGAAGTCCTGACCTCATATCCCGGAAAAGATCAAGTCTTATTTAAAAAGTTTTTTTGATATTATTGAAAAGTGGAAAATTCGATCTCTAATATTAACTAAAATTTTGCTGCATGCACATTACAACGTAGGCGATACATAAAAGATACTTGAGAGCAGATTTAAAAAGAACCGCTTATTGATTGTATGAATGTTAACTTTGTTCTTCTCTGCGGAAAAATGATATTACAGAAATTCATCAAACGTGATTTTATAAGTTTCTGGTTAAAGTTGAAGCAAGTCGCAGGAGCGAATCAGCGCCCTTTCTGAAGTCAAGTGGAATCACAGCGCTCATTAGAAGGATCAGCTGGAATTGTGCCGAATGCAAAGGGAGAGAAACAGACGACAGAGTTCAGATTCGTGAAATGCGGTTTTGCTTTGAGGCATGAAATACTCTCCCTACAACGTGGAAACTAATACTGCGACCATGACACTTGCTTTACTGTATTGCCGTTATATTTATTTTGAGCATAACCTTATTGAACTATCGAAAAAATTTGGAAGTCTTGTTAAGTATTAAACTTACGTAAAAAGAAAAATGTTGATTAAAAATAACGGCGTGTATTAATGTTTTAAAACAATAGTTTCAAAATGTAAAAAGGCTGTCATATTTTCAGCCATTGTTTTTCTTTTTTCAACATTGAGATGAAAATCGTGTGATATTCTATAAATAGCAGGTAGATTTAATTCTGCAGTATGTACAAATAAAAGAGTAAAAAGAATATTTTTAAGCATTTCGAATAAAAAATTATCATGATTTTTGTTGAGTAATGACGGAGGTTAGACATATGTTTTATATGATGCTATTCCCGAAATGTTTCACAAACTTTATTTAATTATTACGGGTGTGAAGTGAGATGCACAAGTGTTAAGTTTCACAATTAGACAGTAACTGTTTGATAATTGTGCAATATTCTCAACTAAGCTTCCATTTATCCTCGCTCAGGCCTTTGCCCATCCTAAACGCCTAGAACTTACAATTCTACAATAGAGGAAAGTCGGTCCTGATGGTGCAGTGGTAACCACAATTGCCTCCTAAGCCCAAGATCGCGGGTTCAATCCCGGCCAGGGCTGATGGTTGTTTTCGGGCGTAAAAATTCTAAGTATGGCTTCCTTCGGAAGGGAAGTAAAGCCGTGGGTCCCGTGGCGTACATTTACAGCACGATAAAGATCCTCAAGCCTGAAAGACGAGGCCTTTGAGAAAAATTTGTCGGCCGTTTAAAAAAAAAAAGAGGAGCCCGGTGGAAAAAAAAAATGACTTAAAGCCACGGGAGGTAATTTTTAGTTTCTAGAGTTGCTTCTATCTTCTCCCATAAGCAACATCTCGCTATCTTGATTAGTACCAGAGATATTACGACATTTTATGAAGTCTTATTGCTTGTACTGTCAATAATTTCTTTCAGTTTCTCGAATTCTTTATTGCATTAAATATTAATCTTTTACAACATTGATATGAAACCAGTGTGATGTTCCATTTTTAATTACAGATATTGAAAATATGATGCCAGAATCACGAAAAAATGAGACAAAGGGTAGTTTAAAATATTCTTTCAGAAACGAGTAAGTAAGAGGGTAAAAGCTATACAATAAAGAATTTAAAACAGTTGTTAAAAGCAAAGTGTATTCAATCAAATTTTTATGAACCTCCTCCTCTTGGAAATAAAGTGAGGTTTAAAATCCAAAAGGAAAGAGATATTTCAGCTCTCTTTGAGTATACCTGTCTATCACAATAAGCAATCGAGTGAATTGAAGGCTATTAAACTATGATAGCAGGTTAACAATTATGCTGATGGTGAAGCAGATTCTGAGGAAGAGATATTCGATGAATAAGGGTGGGGGGGGGGTGGGATTGAAAAGTTCCATAATATTTTTGTGTCCACTTCAGATATAATGTTATGGATTGTATAGGTTTTTTCAGTATAAATGTTGGGCCAATTTAATATATATATTCATTTTGTTATTACATTTTGCATTGGAAAAGGTATTAGTTTCTTTGTGTTTGTATATTGTTCTATGGAAAAACGCTTTATTAATGGTTTTTATAGGCGCTGTTACATAGAAATTGTAGCCTTGGATTATGCAATGAGTATATAAATGGCAGATAAATAAAATCTCTAATATCAGTGATTATTACTCATGTAATTCAGGGATGCTTTCTTTCCTGGCGATGAACAGTGAGGAAATTAGCCGCACAAGTCGGAACAAGCCGCACTATAATGCTGCAGTAAGGTGTTTATTCTCAGACATAAGAAAGGTTAGCTACAGCGTGTTTCAGAAATGTGGTGGGAGGGATTTATGACGAAGGAATCTAAAATATCCAGGTTTTAGATTCATACAAGATTATCTACTTAAAAATATGGTCATTACTTTGTTTTCTGTCTCCATATTACTTCATTAGGCCATTAGTAAGCTATTCCGGTGACAGTTGTGCGATTGCAGTTATAAATATAGGAAAGCAAAAGATAAATACAAAAAAAAAAATATATGAATGTCCCCCGATAGCTAGCCATTTAATTGTTTGTTCTCAACCGATCGCCTGGATTTCATTGAATGTAAAAGCTAGGTCCTAGATGTTCATTGTGATATGGGGATTGATCAAACGCTCTAGTTTCGAGGAAGGTATATTTAGAATCATTAGAACTATTGAGACACTTGCCCCATTTAATTTTGGAAAATAGAAAAATCCTTAAGTTACTTTCCGAGTCATTTCCAACAGTGTCTTTGACTGTATTGTCGAGTGAAATTTACAATTTCTAGGAGTTTATTTATTTCACTAAACTTCAAAATCTCAAAAGAGAGATGTCGACTATATAATGCGATTAGAATGCACACTACTTCAACCAGTAAGCGGGATAAAATGTTCCAGAGTGAAAACCGTTAGGTGGTCTTTGGGCAAGGATTTTTCACACATGAAATTCTTCTCGTAATGTCATGTATACCAGCTTGAAAAAATGTTTCCTCCTTTTTTGTAATAAGACTGTCTGTGTGGGCAGTCACACCTGTGTACTTATTTTGACCATGAGCCATCTTGCAGCTACATTCTTCTCAAAACCTCTTGTTTTAGTCCTTCACTCAAGATATTTAAATCCAACAATTGTGGTTAATGAATTTCCAAGCTCCTTCAATAGTAAGAATGCAATCTGATCTTCTTCACTACCCACATTTTCTTGATTTGTCAAGCGACATAACGCACTAAGCAGCTACAATTTCTTGTCACACGACAGTTGAACTAGCGCAATGCACTCAGGGAGCCTACTATCTTCCTAATAACACTGGGGAATAGATATTTTGTTTCCTCATAACGAATGTTTCTCCATCACGTATGATATTCAAGATACGCGTGACAATTATTTCATATTATGATCATTTATACACCACCGAATTTCGAATGAGTTACTAATCTGGCAATTGCGGGTCAAATCGTCATGCGTGCATTCACTCGTCTGCTGTGAGTTGGTACATGTTTATTGTAATGTTCGCAGCATCGAAGAAAAAATTTATAGATATTCTAATAAATACAGAGCATGCCACTTTTCAAGCAAATAAAAAAACTGTGTTAACATAACAAAACTAAATTTGCACAAACAAAAAAGACGAGCACTAATCATCTTAGACTTTTACAATTATTCATGCAAAATTCTTGGGATGAAAACTTTCAACACTACTGTTTTAATAATATGATCACACTGGTTCTGCTAATCCCAGTCTCACGTGCACATTGCTTTGTAGATTTCTGCGGTGAGGGCTCAAAACGTTCCAAAACCATAGTCGAGAACGCGGGGATTGTTGCTGTGCGAGGTCTCCCAGAGTTGCCCTTCTGAACATCGCACACGGTACCGAGAGTCTCAAATTGGTCTCGATTGCGTGCGTTGGCGGTTCTGTTCTGTACAGTACACACATCTCCATTGCTTTTGAACTTCAACAACATTCTCGGTTTTCTAACACTATTTCAAAATTGCTTTCCGCTGTTCAAACGATAATCTTGGCTCCATTTTGTTGTAGCAACGCTAGCATAATGTGATGCGAGTCACATATGTTTACAGAACATCATACAATAATGTTGGCTTCATTTGTTTATTGTTGATTTTCTGTCACGTAGCAAGGCTATCATAATGTATGTGACTCAATCTGTTTACAGAACAACATACTACACATTACTATTGTTTTTCGGTTCAACTTTGAAATATATTAATGGATATCTACAGTGAAAGTTTGTATACATTTTTTGCACCCTCGGTATATCTGCAGCTTGTGGACTGTGATTTGTGCAATGATAAAAAAAACTGTTAAGAAATGAATGAAATATTATTCATCTTAATATATTTTTATATCTGTGGCATATTCACACCAAAATCGCTAGATAAGAACATTATAATTAGTTTAAAGATAGCATATTAACTATATTTCAGTGCTAGGTAATCAAGCCTACGATTGGAATGTCTGCTGTGATTTGAAATTTTTTGTCCTACAGGGAGGCTGTGGAAAGCACTTTTCTTCTCTGGGACAGTTAACAATACTGGAAACCACTTCATAAAGAGACACGCTAAAACGTGAGAATTATATAACAGGCACAATGAATGTCGAAACCGGTAAAGTGCTACAGCCCCCTTTTACGCTTGATGGAGATACTTATTAAAACCCAGGACACGACTGGAAGCGCGTTCTTGTATATATGAGAAAAGTTTCCTCCGATGACTGACGTTAATGCCTTAGAAAGGGTTTTCTTGGACTTCAATAAAGAAAGATACTGCTAAATAACAAGGTATACGAAACACGATTTGGCAGCATGGAAATCTTTTGCAGCAGTATGTACTGATTTCCTTAGAAATACAAAAATAATCTAATTATATAGAACTTGTGAAATTCTTCCTAGAAAGCTTAAAGAACCTTGTTAGTCGCATGTCATTGGAGATGCACTTCCTCCAAGAAAATATATGCTGCTTAGGTAAATTGAGCGCCGTCATGAACAGCACGGTAAGCGGTTTCGTCACGATATCAGGGAAATGGAGAAACGCTACCAGGGCTTATGCTTGCAGGGCTTTGTTTCGGCATGAATAGGGAGGTTCTTTAAAATGTAGCAGATAGAATTGGGTAAGGTATCACTGTATTTTTTCCCTACATTTTAAACACAGTATTGTTTCACGTTCTAATAACTGTATACTGTATAAAGTATTATGGTACTGTACACTTGTACACTCCGTCTCGGCAATATGAAGTTTGAATCCTTTACTGAACTCCTGAGAGGAATAATGTTATTTCATCCATATCATAAAAAGCAGTTGAAATGTTACCTTGTAATGGGCGGCCACCGCATATCATGATAACGAAGAATGGGGTGCTAAGTGAATAAAAAGCACAACCGCCATGTTGATATAATGAGAAATTATGTATAATTCATATATCTTATAAGTTGACAGACATATGCAAAAACAAATAAAGGAATCAAGAGCTGTTATATAGGGAGATGATATTCAACAAGCATTTGGCACCTGTCGCATGTTATTGCCATATGCATGACAATGATTATTTATTTTTATTTATTTGGTTTATTTGGGAATGCTCTTTAATATTTCATGTCATCAGCGTCTCATTCAATTCAGGGCGTGAAATTTCCGGTATATTTTGTTCAGAGGCCTCTTCTATCTGACTTTAACGTGCCGTAAATGTACGCCATAGAATCCACGGCTTTACTTCCTTTCCAAAGCAAGCCATACTGAGGATTTTTACGACCGAAAAATTCTCGACCTTGGCCGGGATTGAACTCGAGATCTTGGGTTTACGAGGCAAGCATGTTATTACTAGACTACCAAGACCGACTGGTAGATCATACAAATATGTTGTGCTCAACAGAAGTAAAGAAACATTAATAAATGGGATCTATTAGGATGGTATAATAAAATGTAAGCAAATAAGTTGCAATAAATCTTGCCCTATTCAGGTGAAAACCCTGTCCTTGAATTTGTTAGTCATTACATTAGTTCCACAAGAGAATGTCTCTACTCTACCATTATCTCTGCAAAATGATTATACTCAATCATAAGAGCGTAAAAATATCGTGAATATTAACTATAAATGGCAACAACAAAGCCAGTAGTTCCCGAAAGTTACAGACTACAGTATCATCGAAGAAGATGATAATGGTTCTGAAACATTAATAAAAGGTAATGAAAATATATTCTCTTCGGAATTAATAACATTCAAGTTCGAAGACACTTTTACTTTTTATTTTTCTTATTCAGTTTGATAAAAACACGAAACATTGTCCGGGGAATTGTTCGCCAATCCTGGCATTTTGAAAATATCCTTTTAACTAAGGATTAATTAAATACTAAGTGTTTAAAATTGTGATGTCACATCATAAATTTGAGAGTTTTAGATACCGGTGATAAGCAAGATAGTTAATTTAGCTTATATCATGGAAAGTGGTATGTGCATAATGAAAAACGGTTGGGAAAAGTTTGAAACGCCAACAATAGTGTACAAGCAATAATATTAATTTTAATGCAAGAAACGCACTCACTCCTCTTTCACTGAAAGGGAGCTGAATGGCAGAGAATGTCCATATATATATAGGGAATGGTGTTTGCATGATGATGTGTAACTGAAATAGATACTTGTTAATGCTGCTGATCAATATTAAACGGCCGCATCAGGCACCCTGCTAGGAAACTAACTAACAACACAACAGAATGGCCAAATGTTTCCATTGATCTAGCGCATTACATAGTTTATGTTTGAAACCCAGATGTTGATGGGCTTAGAAAATACAAACTAAAAGGGACCCATGTTCGCGAAAAGTGTAATTGTTAAACATTAATACAACTCTTATGGGTAGCAAAAGCTCCAAGATTATTTGTGTGATGAGAGTGAAATTGAATAATTGGTGTAAAAATAACACCTAAACGTTTTACTTAAATGTGTGACCCACCTAAGTGCGGCAATTAAATTAAAACTCTCAAAATAGTAACAAGAGCAAAACGACTACTACCGTATTGTCTGATCAATATAGTTACTCAGAACCAAAAATCGCCATCAACATATCTTGCGCCCTATGCGTCACACTGTTGTATTCCCACAACATCAACTCTACCTTAAAATGCATCATTACAGAAGAGGGTATAAATTATTTACAAAAGTTCAAAGCTGGAAAGCCACAACCCTTATACTAGTTAAAATTGAAATCGACTGGTTAAACGTTCCTATTTTACATATAGTATTAGATAATAAGTACTAATGTGGTTTAGTTGGCTCCAAAAATTAGAGCCTATTATGAGATGGGTGGTATGGCAGCACATTGGGCCCCAACTTTTGAAGCGATTTTGTGGTGAGTGTTGTTCCTGGCCCCCGTTGCCCCTAAATTATGTTTAGTAGGCTCCAGCACGTGCCCCAGGTTGGGCACCAATTTTTAA
Organism: Metallyticus violacea; assembly: GCA_030762175.1. Classification (NCBI taxonomy): domain Eukaryota; kingdom Metazoa; phylum Arthropoda; class Insecta; order Mantodea; family Metallyticidae; genus Metallyticus; species Metallyticus violacea. The sequence goes on along the minus strand of CM060838.1, from coordinate 16,503,540 downwards.
GCTATTTGTTCTTGACGTCGAGTGGCCTCACGTTGTGATGCCAATTTTGAAGTGGTTTTGTAGATTGATTATTGGTCGCTTCGGTGTTGTTGCCCACGCTTCAATGACAGTTTTTCAGGGTGATTCTGGTATTTTGTTGACTGGCACTCAACAGGACTGAGAGAAGATTTCATAGTATAAATAAACAACATACATTGCGGCACTATATGTGTATATATAAGTGTGTATATATTGGTACTTTATTATATCCAAAATGTTTTGCAAACGATAGACTTAGCTACATCGAATATAAACTTAATTGCCGCGTGTGAAACTTACAGATGAGTGCCCGGCCCTTAAAACTGAAAGTCGAACTTATGAGTACTGCGAACTACATGTATCTTTCTACATGTTTGCCGCGTTAGGTCTTATAACTGTGTGCCTTAGCAATGTCGAACTTACAACTGCCTCTATGAACTGTCTTTATCTGGCCACGTATAAAACTTAATCCTGAACAATGAGCAAATGCAAAATGAATGTCCCAGCTGAACGATTGCCTTCTTATATATTAAATTTTAACCAAGGTATGGTTGGTCTAACGATATCCGCGGAGTTACAAATCTTCACACTTGTCTTTAAAAATTCAAACATACATTTTTCATTGGCTAGTTCAAGTTCACCTGTCCTACAGTCCATTCGTTATTTTTGAAAGTTTAAAACATTTTGGAACTGGCTATTTTTAAAGGGATAACTATACAATGTTATTGGGTTCAGAGACCTTAATGAGTTTTAAAAGTATTTCAGGTTTATTAATCTCTAACAACAGGCCTTTAAAAATGGGATGGGCGGCTTCATACGCGATCCTCGGGGTTACTTCCTCTGAACGGAGGTTTTATGTCTCTTTTGGTGGTTTTCCAGGCTTCCGCAACAAAACACCAAGGAGCTTTCTCTTCTGTATGTTTTTTACATTGAAGGTAAAACATATGACACACATGCAGACATAATATTTATTTAATTAATTACAGCGCCAAAAATGATTGGTTTTATATAAATATACATTATATTTCTATTTCAGTGGGGTGGAACGGAGGAACCGTTACAGTACATTTTTCAACCCTCTTCTCTTAGTCTTACATGGTTAAAATCCAATGGCTTGGTTAAACTTTCCTGTTTTACATATAGAATAAGACTATAATACATTAATCGAACACTTTTCTCTTTATGTATTAGAAGTATTTTTGGATTATTGTTCGATTATTATCCAGCCGAAATGTATTTTGGATGATTTTACCCATTTATTCAGTCATTGCATACTGCACCAAGCTGGTAGTTATTTTAAATACAATTCTGTTGGGTCATTCTACTATCTAATGATCAACATGTAGGCGGGGATAGCATCTGGCTATAAGTCATTGCTGAAGGCCAGACGGGCTACATGACTCAGGGCGTGGGCGTGGGTTTTAGGAACTGTTACGTTGGCCTCGGGTTTCACTCCACTTGTTTTGTTGATTGAACAGTGAAAGAAACAATGTGGCTGTTTCTAGAGTAAAATATGCTAAAGATATTAAATGGAAAATATTATATCTAATTATTGTATTCCACATCAAGAGCTAATGAGTTAGCCCATGGTGTTAGGAGAGAACGTGAAGATAAACTCCAGGTAATGGAGTTCCAAGTGGTAATACAATTCATAAATTGATGAAGGATATTATCCATCAATTGATCAATTTTAATTCCTCAAAGAGAATTGTAAATACTAATGGATAGTTTCATAGACAGATGAGCGAAATGTGTGGAAAATGAAGGAAAGTAGTTCCAGCGATACATAGGTGAGAACAAACTTAACATAAATATAATTTTGAAGTGCATTAAATTTATAATACTACCATTCTAGTGCTTCTACCACTGACACTGGCGTTGCTCCGCTTTCAGCCCCGCTGGCCGTGAGTGATAGTTTATAGGCTATGCAGTTCACGATTCGGGTCGGTCATCAGATAATTTGATTATGGTATATTTAAGAAATTACCTATATATTAGAGTTTTTTCCAGGTCTTTATTATATTGATGGATTAATATTGTTTAAACGTACCTTCAAGCCAATTATATGATACATATTTTTATCTAGAAACAAAAATGCATTTTATTATAAGTAGGAGTACGTTTTAAAGCAGTTTTATGTTTGGTGCTATACACTATGCGTTTTTAGTCGCGATATAGTTTGTGTAATTTTTGAATGATGAAGTAATTAGGGAAAAATAAATGCAATATTCTCTTCAGATTTAACATATATTTAGTTAGCATGATTCTCACCTCTTAGTGCTATATTTTTTTTATAATTAAGACTTTTTAAATGATGAAACTATTTTACAATGTTCGAGAATACTGTGCAAAACTAAACCTTTAACCATTGTCTTAGAAGCCAAATGTTCAAAACTTTATACATATCTTAAGAACAGTGTTGTGTTTTCGGTAAACTGAGCAGAATCCAAAATCTGCTATAGCTAAATTTTAACAACTGTATTAGCTGTTTGCTAGAGAAAACGTATTTTGCATATCCGCTATTGCCTATTCTTTATATGTTTTCTCTCTTCAGTATATTTTCATTTTGTGTAAAGCCCACTTCATGCTGTTTATCCATGTTTTCTTTCCACTGGGGCTACAAATAATACAAAACACTTTCTTGGAACGATATATGAATATATTCATCTTATTTTTCATGTAATACACTCCCCATAGTCTCTATGGAATTCGGAACGAAAATACAGAATGCTACACCCATTCACTCCATCTCTTAGATGAGAAGGTCATAAATTTTAGTTAGTAGTGGGATCTCCAGTTGTAAACCTCCGGATGGAATTTTATTCGTTGCTTTGAAATATGACCAGTTATGTCAATACATTGGATGACAAACATTCGTAACTTCTTAAACTTTTACTGTCAATATCTATATATTTGAAATTTGCTCAGAAACTAGACTTACCTTTTATTACTCCAAGAATACTTTAGGCACTCTAACCATTGTTAAATGTTACAGTTCCATTTAACGAATACTGGTTTCTGTTTACACTTTTTTAGTTATATGGCGACCACGAGATATGGCAATTAAAGATCCATTTTTTTATTTATAATAATTTAACCAAAATTCTAAACTGAAACTATAATATTTCAAAATGAACACACATATGATATATTTATTAAATTTAGATTTGAGGTATAATTCTAGAATTTTGCATCGCAATAATCTGTATTATCATGCAATGAAATTATTCATTGAATTTTCAAAGTATAGAATATATTTTTATTTACACATTTTTACATTTTAATCGGAATTTTGTCTTTAATTGCTGAAGGTAACATTTATAAAATTCTTTGTATGGATGTTATAAAAATCGAAGTATTTTCACTAATAAGGTTATACAAATGGTAAAAGTTTGAAACTGAACTATAAATTTGTACTGTAAAAAAATACATCGCCAAGAATGAAAATTGCAATTTCAAGAAAAAGTCTCTTAAATTATTGGGATGCAAATAATTATTTTTCACTAACCTACTATAATTGCCCTGCACCTTATTCTTTCTTTTTGACTATTCTTTGATTATTTTTGTTATTCTTGTTGTCTCTTTTCAATTTGTAATACTCATATACTGCAACGACTCTCTCTTTGATGCGATTTTGAATTGGTATTGAAAACCTAGAATGTTGTTGAAGTTCAAAGGCAATGGAGACGTGTGTACAGAACAGAACCGCCACGCGAGTAACAATTGCACGCATTCGAGACAAATTTGAGACTCATGGTACCATATGCGATGTTCACAAATGCAGATCTGGGAGACTTCGTACATCAACAAGCCTCGCACTGGATCCAAGGCACTGAATAGGACTAAGAGGTCCGAATGTTTCCGCCGCGTTCTCCTGATATAACTCCATTGGACTTCTACCTATGGGGAACTCTTTAAGGATGTGTATACCGTAGAAATCCAGCTACACTGGCAGCACTTCGGGAAGAAATTGAAACGGCATGTGCTGCAATCGCTGAGGACACTTTCCCAAACGTTGCTCAATCAGTAGTCCAACATACTCAGAAGTGTATCGACGCCGATGGTGGGCATTTTGAGCAACTGTTGTAACAAAAATGTCTAAGATGATTAATGCTCATCATTTTCTGCCTGTGTGAATCAAGTTTTGTTATGTTAACACAGTTTTTCCTTTGCTTGAAGTGTGTATATATTTTTGGTACTCTTTGTATGTTTTATATATTTTTTTTTCTGAAGAACTTGTCCGTTTCACGTATTACATTAGTTACAGTGGAATGTTATGAAACCTGTGACAAACTCATCTAAAGGTTTAGATATTTTTTCAGCTATTATTTATCATTGGAGAAGATATTCCAATGTAGGCTGTACAGCTTAAATAAACAATTAAATAGTTACTTATAAAACAACTGCCTCCTACATCCATATTAAAAGAGACGCATGTTCAAACCTACTAATCATAGATAATCCATTGGCATTGCCTCATTATACTTTATGTTTCTTTCGTATTATTTATATTTTCAACTACTTCGAATAAGGGAAGCAAAAGAAACCTTCCTGTAAAGTTACTCCTTAACGCTTGAGTAATCATTTTTAAGCTTATTTCCATAGAGCTATTCAGAGTTCATGCAAATAAAAGCTTAACTTTTTTCCTTGCATTTTGAAAATAGTGTTTCAATCTGTCAAGTTTAAAGAGCAGCTCAGCCTTATGCAGTCCGGCTTTACAGTCCGTTAATTTGGATTCGCTAGGGACGCCCTCTTTGTTAGCCATGAGCAGGAGCCAAGCGCTTTTGTTATTAAAGCCGAATCTCTAATTGCCGTCATTTCTTTGGCCAAAAAGTCTCATGCTTCATAATGATAGGTAATGAGCATTGCAACATTTATGGCTCTCTAATTGTATTCAAAAATTAAACTGTAGTTTTAAGTCTTGTTAGTGAACTGTTACTGCTGAACTCAACAGTATACAGAGCCAGATTTTTGCACAGTTCACATGTGATGTCGACCCGATTTCCAGATAGTTGGCCCTCTTCCACTTGGACACAAGACAGCAGGCGACTGCCTCTCTTGAATAATGCTTTCCAGGAATGACGAGAGACCCATATTTTAATACACGTACTAGATTAAAAGAACTTCACAGTGACTTATATGCTGCTTTCACAATTTGGAGTGAACTCTCAACACTATAAGAGCCATAAAGTTATTCAGCAAACACTTTTACCATCTCCATGAAATAACGAGTATTGGAGCATCGGTCTTAGCTCAAATATAGACAGCCTATTTTAATAATCATTTTATAACACGCAATATATACAGAGGGTGCCAAAATGTAAACACACTTTCACAGTAGATATCTATTTAATATATTTCAAAGTTGGACCGAAAAACAACAATAATGTGTAGTATGATGTACTGTAAACAGATGTGACTCACATACATTATGATAGCGTTGCTACGTTACAGGTTAATCAACAATGAACAAATGAAGCCAAGATTATCGTATGATCTGTAAACAATTGTGACTCGCATTGTTGCTACAACAAAATGGAGTCAAGATTATCATTTGAACAATTTTGAAGTGGTATTGAAAAACCGAGAAAGTTGTTGAACTTGTGTGTACACAACAGAACCGCAGTTGGACTTCTACCTATGAGGAACTCTTAAGGATGTTGTATACCGTAGAAAACCAGCTACACTGACAGCACTTCGCGAAGAAATTGAAACGGCATGTGTTGCAATCGCTGAGGACACTTTCGCAAATGTTGCTCAATCAGTAGTCCAACATACTCAGAAGTGTATCAACGCCGATGGTGAGTATTTTGAGCAACTGTTATAACTGTAGAAGTCTAAGATGGTTAGTGCTTATTATTTTCTGTTTGTGTGAATTCAGTTTTGTTATATTAACACAGTTTTTTTTCTGTGCTTAAAATGCGTTTACATTTTTGGCACTCTCTGCATATACAGGCATTTATATGTATATCATTCCACCGTTATGGTACAGAGATCAAATTGCACTTATACTCCAAACTGTTAACCTAATCTCCGTAGCTAGTCGATGTATCTGCAGACACCACCTGCAACACATATCTTTTCAGTCTTGGTGCAGGTTCACAGTAACTTTTCTATGTGCATTTAATGCATTACTAGAACATAGCATTCAAATAAAGAATCAAATATCTGGATTTATATGTGTATATATAAATTATTAAATTCTACCCATGTATCAGAAAATATTTTTAAGATTATGCCCAAAAGTTATCAAAATTCAAATAAATGGTAAGCTATTCAAACCTGGGCATGCATAGAGGATATACAGCTTAGAGTAAATAAAAAAATAATTCTTTTAATTGGCTGTTAATAATAATTGGCAATTCCTAGCCAATGAAATATATATTTACCTTTGGAAGACTGAAACTGGGTATTGTAGGTAGTTGCTTTCTCTTCAGCCCTGCGTGGATTAATTGTAGCTGGTAACTTGTTACCTGCCAAAACCCTCTGGATTGTATTCGTGATTGTTGCTGTTCCTTTACTCAGTAAGATAGTTTCGAACTTTACTTTTTTACTACAGCGGCCATAATTTTGAAAAACTGAGATTTGGGGCAAGATCACATCTAGTGAACCTAAAGTTTGGCATTCTGGCATTCTCGTGTGTCTTCGTTAATTTTCTTTACGTTATTCTAACTCAACAGAAGGCAAATTTTTCTCTTGCAACTCTCACGCAATGAAAAAAAGTGACCATGAATTCACATGGTTCTTACATGCTGACCTACTAGACACTGACATGTTCTCTTTGTTAGCTAAATGAAGGAATACTTTCGCATTTCGTAGTTTAACATAATATTCATGTTTGACGTTAATTAAATATACTAGTTAACATTCTTGCATCTGACATGTTATATATAAATTAATAAGTATATATGTAAATTCAGTTCGAATCTGCGTTTTAAAATGTGGAAGTATTTTTCTATTACCTTTTATTTTGTCGACATTTTCTTTTCCTTTTTGTTTGCTACTCTTTTATAATACGGTATAAAAGTATAATAGTTGTAAAATTCTAAAACTAATCATTATATGGGTGGAGTGGTAGGGTTTTTAAAATGTTATTCGCACCACCACGGGTGGCCGAGGTCGGACTTGGGAGCGGGAGGTCTAGGGTTCGAATCCCGTCAGAACCGTCCTCCCTGACTGAGGTTTTTTCCACGTTTTTCTCAGTCCTCATAAATGGCAAATGCCGGGGAGGTACCCTAAACTTAGGCCTGGAACGTTTCCTTCCTTTAAAAATAAATCCCTTCCCAATTTATCATTTCATCTCATGTATCATCAGTGTCCACCGCCTGTGGTGCCTCAGTGGTAAAAACGGGCATTAAACACTAACACAAAACATGTTAGTCACAAAGATTGCAAAATGTTCTCCAAAAGAGGCTTTTCCGTCTAGTACATGTTGAAAAATGCATGATGCAACCTCTTATCATAGTCGCCTGAGCCTAGCATGTGTATTGTTGCCTCAGTTTGTGTTTATCTGCATTATGTTTCTTATGAGAGATTGTGAAACTTGTGATATTTAGACGTTAATAGAAATGACAACTGGTAAATTTCGCTGTTTTGTAAACCATCCGGTTAATTTTGTTACGTGTGCGGAAAATTTACTCCAAAGTCTTGCCTGTTCCTGTCTGGAACTTTTTCAGACTCAACAACCCAAGTGAATCAGAAAAGGAACCTGTAGAAAAGTACTGCCCTCAATCTCAGTACACTTTGTCTGATGCTATAGGAACTAAACAGGTTCGCCATCTACAACTTTCTAAACACCAATATAAACTCTTGGGATCGAGGTAGCAACCTTCTAGCTCCAGGAACTCGATCGTTGAATATTTCGATATGCAGAATTCAATCTTGTGTATTTAGAGAAAAGGGCAGGTCCACATGTTTCTGGCCTAACCATTTGTTAAGTATGATAAAGACAAAAACTATATTTCACTTTTCAGTATAGTTACCCTTTATTGCAATACACTTCCCATATCTTTGAATTAACATTTCAATAACCCACCCCCTAATAGTCAGAAGTCTTGTCTGCAAAATGCGCATAAACAGCATCCATCCATCATCACACATTAACATAATATTTACTGCAATGTTAATGTCTTTAATATATGGGAATATAATTATTTTGAATATTATTAACTAATACTTTTTCCCTACAAATGATATTTTAATAACACATAACGTGTAAACTATTCAAATACTTGGAAATATTCATGCATTTTTTTGCATCTTTTTCCAAGCGGTTACTTCTTTTGATTTTAAATGCACTATTCTCCAAAATACTTTATTTCGTTCCGGTTTTTGGCCCTAAATAATATATTTTGTTTTCTAATGAAAATAAAACTATAGTACTGTAATGTAAAAATAGTTTTATTCAGGTACATAAAATCTGCAATGGCTATTGCAACGCAAAGAGAACGGTACAGAAAATGCGTTTTAAGTGCAAAAACTGGATTCTATTTATCTCACACATTCGTGCCGCACTATCAAAGCACAAAACATTTTATTTCAGTGAAACAAATAGTAGGTCTAATGATCATAAACTGGAGTGTAAGGCACCATTCACAATGAAAATTAATTGTAACGCAAACTTCAATGTAAAAATTAGATGTTATGTGTTTTAATGGAACCATTCACAGTGAATCGTATAAACATAAAAATAAACCTACAATTAGACGTAAACTTAGAAGCTTGCGAGTTCCAAGGTATTGTGTCTACTTCTAACTTAAAAATTCAGCCAATCAGAACACAGCTGCTCAGTTTGTAGCGCTTTGTAGTAGAGAGAGCGAAGATCTATAAACAGAATGGATTCAAAGAACAAAAAATTAATTGCAATATACGAAAGCTATTCTTTCTCATATTGCTCCAAGCAAATTAGTTACTGCACTTTGCATATGCATAAACGCTACCGCCGTCTGCTCAGAAGCAGCCGTTTCCAATCAGCTGTTAGTTGATCTTGGTTTGCTCTTATTTGTTGTTGTTGTTGTTATTATTATTATTATTATTATTATTATTATTATTATTATTATTATTTGTATTAGCTTTGTACATTTCATTGTGAATGCCTACGTTCTACTAAGTTTACGTATTACGTTTTATTTTATTATGTTTACATTTAATTTTCATTGTGAATGGGGCCTAACTGGAAAGACGAGTGTTTTGAATCTTAATTCATAGTAGCTTTTCTCGCGTATTTTGTTATACGTTACAACTGTCTTTAAAATTATATTCTGTTTTTAGCATACCGTTGTCGCTTTTAACTAACTAGTCCGAACTTGTAGATCTGCCTCAGATTATCCTTGGCTGACGTGACTAGCAACCATTGCAATGGAAGGACGTGTTACTACGTCATCACTGCCTGAAACTATGCACTCTGTCCTTCACAATCACGTGACTCAAAGCCAAGATAGGGCTGCTATAATTAGTTTATGCCCTGAACTGCAGGGAGTAGGCCTTAGGCTTGTTCCGCTTCCCCTATGGATTATTTGAACTACATTAGACGTGAACACAATGGTGAGAACCTTAAGGCATCTGGTCAACATTACGTATAGTTACTATCTTACTAAATTAGGTTAAGTTTAGAACTTTATTTTCATTTGTGTTTGTGCACTTAGAATTCATTTTTCTTGTTACTAATATGCTCAGATATTATAAAGGTGGTAAAGCACGTTGTTACTTGCGTTTTTATGATTCAGCTGAAATAACGGATAAGAAAGACAAAATTATCTTTCATAATTTAAATATATTTTTGAAAAAAATCTTATTTGTAAAAATATAAGAAAAAGTGGTATGACCTTATGAGCTATTTGACCACTTATACTCAATCAGAATACGATGATCAACTGGGCGTATTAAGTTAAAAAATTAAAACTGTGAGCTATAGGTCTCTCCATCCTTGATATATGGGTAAAATCTTATTTACCCTCCCGTTAATGAAAGTGCATCTATTTTAGTTAGAAAATGAAAGTAGGAAATGAACTAAGGAAGGCATCCTAAATGTTACCGGGAAAGGTAGCTTTATTTATAGGAGAAGAATTGTACAAAGCACCATTTTATTGTAGCCATAGAGAAAAACGGAGGTGCAACGCCCACCACAAGAACGTTTATTATTACTTTGCAAAGAAGAAATATAATGGCAAAGCATAAAGGTATTAATATTACCACGTGCCTTGATACATTAAAGAAATCATTGCAAATAAATATTAGAATAAGTAAACATACTGCATACGTTTTTCATAGTAGTTCTTCTCCCGAAAATTATTATCATTTAGTACTCTGAGAAACTTGTACTTGAGAACATAAACTTTAAAAATACTTATTATATATTGTAATCAATGATGAAAATAGCAGAGAAGGATGAACGGTGAACAATTTTTATGCTGAAAAATAAATTATAAATTAAGTGAATTTTAGTGAATATAAAGATTATTTCATTGGCTCAGTTTATAAACATAATTACATTTAAAAACGTTTTAAGATATCCACACAGTGTAGTTTTGTCTGTTAGTGATCATATTTTATTTAATTAATAGTATACCATTAATTTGTGTGGTTTGATCTAAATAATAATGAAAGTAATAATAATTATAAAACGTGATCTCTATTTTGTAATTCTCATAGATTGCAAGAATTTTAATTTGTTTCCCCATAATACCACATAGTAATTTCATAACTTATTTCATTTCATTAACTAATGAGGCCATTATTTTGACTTTGTGTTCACTTTTAAAGTTATCCAACATGCGGTTGAATTTGTTTAGTTTACGCAGCTCCTGAGTTTTTTTTGAATAGTGTTTAACGCCCGTTTTTACTACTGAGGCACCAAAGGCGGTGGACACATGATATATGAAATGAAATCATCAATTGGGAAAGGATATTTTTATTTTAGGAAGGAAACGTTCCAGATCTAAGTTTTGGGTACCTCACCGGCATTTGCCATTTATGAGGAATAAGGAAAATCTGAAAAAAAACCCTCAGTCGGGGAGGACGTCCTGGTGGGATTCGAACCCCAGACCTCCCGCTCAAGAGTCCGCGCCTTAACGACCTCGGCCACCTGTGGCGGTAGCTCGTGCGTGATGAACCTTTTATTATCATATAAGTACACAATGAGAAACCTAATTTATTCGGATAAAGTAAATGCCATACTAATTTTTATTAATTGTTTATAAATAACTATTTTGGCAGAAGTAAGTGCAACAAATTTTACGTTAGGTTGCTATGTCTGCGGTGGAGAGTCTGTTACTGGCTGCGAGGGGAATCTTCATATAATGATATTGAATGGTGGTCCCTGTAACGTGTATAATTCTGTATTATTACGAAGGAAATAAGCATAAAACCAGATAAAGTAACTTCTGTTCGATAGATTTAAAGCTTTAATCATTATATACTTCGACCATAGCATAGAGCCATGGAACAACACTTGGCATTCTGACTGTAACAGAAACTCTATTATAATTATACCTAAATACTATAATACAATTGAAACTGAAAAAATGTTGAAATGCTTACCAAATCTAATATGTACGCTAAAGTAACATTGTCTTCAACTTTGTTTTCCTTGAACAGAGTATCTTTTGTTTCATTTACTTGGGATTCGTTCTTTCAAATCTTCGTTACATTTATCTAAAATGTCTTTTTGAAGCTATTAGTAATTATTTGAACCTCTGTCCGTCTTCCTATTTCAATTGATGGTTAAATGACCCGAATTATGAACCATCTAATGAACGCAATATACCGTGTATCTTCAACGAACGTTATAAAATGTAATCAAAATAACGTAACACATAGTATAAAACGAAATATTGTAAGTAACTACTGCGAAAATACCTTTACGTAATCTCCCTCGTACCTTAAAGGACCACTTTCTGAAGAAGTTACATAAATAACCATTATAACCTTCGATTTATTGCAATAACAGAAGACTTCCTAATATAAACAATTGAAATACAATTTGGAATGTTATCCGCTTTATTTAAACCAACTGTATCAACATTAAGATATGAACACTTTGGGGAAAACGTTAGATTTAAATTAATGATAATATTTAAAACAAGCATAAACATTTGTTAATTTGGAAATTATTTAAATATACAAAAATGAATACAGAAATACTAGTATAAAATATATAAATTGGGAATTACGTTCAAAAAAACTTTAAAAAATAAAAGAAGGGAAGGAACGAGACTAAAGTTGCAAAACAGTATTAATTTCTTTGCTACTTTTAAGTCACACTTGAGAAATGACACATAGTATGTACAGTAGAATACAAAGTCTGAAATTAATTTCCTGAGAAACGCCAAAATATGCTCCAGTTTGGACCATATCTCATAGCAAAAAATCAAGAGAGTAGAACTGAGCTACATTTATGTACAATATATGGCCAAATTAAATAATATGAAGGAAAATATCTTAACATGTAAAGAGAAAAGAGTTGGCAAGATTACTAAAAGCAGCATGTAACTATAGGCCGCAAGGAAAATGAGATTTAGTAAGACCATCGAGAAGAGAACGGAGCGGAAAGGGAAGTTTGTATCTCTTGGAATGAGAGTGAAGCAGTAGAAGAAAATATACAAAATTTATCTCTAAAATAAGAAACTGCAAAGGACTTTACAAACATAAGCAGAGCTCGTGTTATGAAGAGGATTCCACGTTCAACGTTGACCATTGATTTTTTTAAAATATGAACCGCATCCCTCCCCCCCTTGATTCCAAATTTACCTACAAACGAAAACAATAACAATTAGTTGCATTCACTACACATGTATGTAAGTCAATTTCTAGAGAAATTAATACAGGAATTGCTTATAGATTTCAAGTAACTTGTGGTAGTAGAACAGCAGTTGAAGATACTGTTAGATTGAAAACAACTAAATATTGTTTAATAATGATGAAGAGTGATATAGTGTCAATTATTCACCTGGTTGCAAATGTTCTTAACCTGACTTCCTTCTGTATTCTTCTTGATCCCAGTCGGGGCAAAATATAGGTACATTACATTAAAGTCTTTTTCTATGATATCAAAACTTTACTCTTATCATCTCTCGGGTATCTCATCAGAAGGCATTTTTTTAATGTTGAATAACGTTTATTACAGGAATAACCCATAAAGAAGGGCTTTAAAAATTATATAATTCGGTTTTTGGGAGGCAGAGCTCCAAAATACTGACAACTATTGACTCGTTGCTGCTTTTGGACTGAGTGAAGAAGTCTAGGTACCCATCTTGCACTAACCTTATTCATGTTTAAATGTTCAGGAATAATTCAAAGGACTGTTGTTTTAGAAAGACCCAACCTTGCTGCTATTTCTGTAACTTTGAGCCGCCGGTCTTCCATAATTTTTCCTTGCACAAGAGCGATGTTTTTAGTATGGAGCATCTCTAAGGACCGACCTGCACGCTCTTCGTCTTCAATGTTTTCTCGGCCCATTCGAAAAAATTTTCACTCATTATTTTACAGCAGAATATGAGAGGGATGCTTCCCCATGTACACCGTTCAATCGCTGTTTAATTTTATTAGTAGTAAATGCTTCTTAATAACAGCTCGATGCTCCATTTCTAACATGTCACAATCTTCTACACATAGCGTTCTTTATGCAACTATATCTGAACAACTGAACACAGCGGAACTGAAGTTGCATCTGCAATTATTTACTTAACAGATATGCTATGACACTAAATAAGAATTTTGTGAAGGCGATAACCCTCATCGGCGTGGCCGGAAACTTATGGACTTATCCGTAAATTAACATTAACCAAATAAATGTCTTCGATTGCATCATTTGCAAGAAAGGAAGTGAAAAAATTGCTTCATCCTGATACTATCTGTACGTGATAGCCCTTTTTCAGCAATTTTCCTATACTGAAACTAACGACATTTGAAAATTGTATATCCACAGATGCATGTGCAGCCAGTAATAAAACTTTTGTTGTGAACTTGTTACTCTCGTAGTTCAGAAATATTCTTCCATGTTCTTCCGTCTTTGAGGGCAAAAATAAAAGTTTATGCTACGTGCCTAACTGATAGAAATGGTTGGTGACATTAGAATATTCCATCGGCTAAACTACTCACCATATCTACAAACAAATTCTAAATGTTTAGCGCACATAACAACAATATCGTAAAACATTGTAAGAAAGTGTCTCATTTGTGTCATAATGATCATTACTGCGACCATTGAATTTAGATTAACGGGTAATTTTTTTTTCTTTTCTTGAAATAAATTGCCTGTTGCTAATGTCACTAGTTGCATTTCGGAGTTTCAGAAGAGCTGAGGGCACTCCTAATTTTTTTAAGGGTTTGGCACTGTGACCACCGACACTCCTTTTGCAGACTTCTTAATAAATGTAATTATAATTCACCTTCTGAACACGCTGTATGATTGTGTTCATTGAACTCTTGACTACTTGAGTCACAGAAAGGTCCGTATGAATTAAACTCCATTTAAGAGCTAATTTGACAGCAAATAAAACAGTCTGTTTGCAATAAATTCATATTTGGGAAGTACTTCACAACTTTCAACCAATTTCACTCGATATGCTTCCTTGTTGATGTAAGGAAATAATTCTGGGTGCCTGGAGAACGGTATGCATAACAGAACTACTGTCACATAATCACTGAATGGTTTCATATGCATGGCCATGCATTATAGGATGTCTATTACCGTTTATGAAGATTTATTACTTGTTATGTTATGTTTGCCAACTGAAGGAAGGAATTGTTTTCAACCGAGTGTTGTCAACAGCATACGTGCATGAGCGCTACCGAGCTGTGTTGACAAGTGAAGGAGAGAGAGCGTTCTCATCTACTTAAAGTGAGCCGTAACTCATAATAGCTTTATTTTAATAACGCTTCTTTGTCATAAATTGTTCCGAATGAAGCCTACAGAGTTCAGGATGTCCGAAAACTCGGTTTTGATTAATCTGGCTCGGCTAATAGACCGAGAAGCGTTATTAAGTTCTGCACCCCCTCTTTAGGTTAAGATTATTGAGAATATTCGCGACATAGTGCAGAACTATTGTGGGTAGTGGGGAAAGGCACCAATGGAAACGATTCCCCCCCTAAATAGTGTTTAATGCCCATTTTAACTGCTTGGACACCTCAAGTTATGCAGTTTTTTTGTTTTTTTTTTGAATGATTTATTTATGGACGCTCTTTAACAGTTCAGGTCATCAGCGTTCCATTCAAGTAAGGGGCGTGAAACGGCCGACAAATTTTGCTCAGAGGCCTCTCTTTCAGGCTTGAGGTTCTTTTTCGTGCCGTAAATGTAGACACGGGACCCACGGCTTTACTTCCCTTCCGAAGGAAGCCATACTTAGGCTTTTTACGCCCCGAAAAAAACCATCGATCCTGGCCGGGTTCGAACCCGTGATCTTGGGTTTAGGAGGCAAGTATGGTAACCACTACACCACCAGGACCGACAAACTATGCAGTGATGATATAAGAGATGAAATGATAAATTGGAAAAAAAAAAATACAGTGGCTTTATGAAGACTGAGGAAAACCTGTAAAAAACTTAAATCAAGAAGGACTGTCCTGTTGTAGACAGTTTGCAACGCTTCCACCAGAATCGTCAAGCATAAATTAAACGAGAAATAACTAAGTACGCTTTTAATAAATTAAAATTTGAGTAATAAATGACTCTTAATATATTACAACGTACTCGTAAGTGCTTTTTAGACATCGGAAAAGATCAAATTTGTGCAAATGATGTACACGGAAAGGTAGGCTACTGAAAACACGAAGCTTTAACAAACACTATTTGACTTCCTATAAGAAGACACTCTTGAAAAGGGCAACGAAGAACACCTGCAATGAAAACGATGCAAAAGAGGAGTGTCATACTTCTCCTGAATGAGGCAATATCTCTTAAGTAGGGCTAGAGGAATAAGAAATGGAAAAAACAATTTCCAGCGTGCAAAATGGAGGATACAATGAAGATGAATGCCAGATATCCGCAAAGCAAAACAAGTGAAAATGAAAATTACTAACGCACCAAGGTAGGAGCAACTGGAACCTATTTGAAGTTGAAACATTTTCTTTAATTAATGAATTTAATTTCTGTCTCTTATGAAGTGTGCAGCAAAATTATCAGAGGGTTAAGGAGTATCGAAGGTACGCACCCAAAAAATAATGCAATTTACCCAAATGCAAATGTAAGAGAAATTAAAGTGTGTTTAGCTCAAAGTTGTGTTATGATATTTTGTCATGTTTAAATAAAGCGTATATCTTTTTACATAAATCTTCTGTCTGTTTTAAGTTAACTATTGAGAAAATGAAGTTTAATAATCTCTTTGCTGATTTCAAGCTTACTATATTAAATTTGAAAGTTATTTTTATTTGCAAAAGTAATATTGATTAATTTTTGTAATCATAATTTCAAAAAGACTGTTATTTACTATCTGTTCATTTGATTAAACAAAAATGTCAACAATTATAATGTTGTTGCGAAATAGAAACTCCTTTCCACTCCAGCAAACTTAGTTGTAACAAGTAGTAGCAACGAACACGAGCCTTTACGAGTATATTTAATGGGAGACTTATATACCAGGCGTAACTAATGCATCGTCACTCACACTCAAGCACTTGTGAAATGCAGAAAGCAGTGAATGGGCCTTTAATCATTTACTACTTTCTGTGAAAGTGTTGTAGAGATTTGAAGATGAATGTCTCGCATTTTACGTGTAAGAATAGGCTAGCTTAAAATATCAGTCCTATATAATGTATAAATAATCTCCAATTCTCATCTCAAGTGTCAGTCATTGCAGTAGTCCCCGAATCTGCAGTTCGGCAACTTCGCGTACGCAGCAGAGTAAGAGTGGCCTAAGTCCGCGGCTTTACCACCAGTAATGCCGAAACACGAATCTTAACCACCACTCGGGCAGTCTGGGCGAACAATAGTGCAGCGTTACGGCCTCACTATGCCAGTATTTTCTTACAAGCTGCAACTTGGCTACTTAACAGGTACACGCATCTGCCAAACGGTCCAGATACTCATCAGTGATTCAATAGCGTTAACCGGCGGATAACAAGGTGTTCTTCATCTTAATTCTCCTCACTTAATCTCGACAAACTACTATATCCCCAAAAAAACCAGCGAAATACCCTAGAGATCGACCCAGTAATTAAGGAGTAAGTAATTAGTGGTGATCAGCATCTACTTAGGTTCCTCAGTTGCTTCCCATCACTTCTCCACTAATAATCCGCTTTAAAATCACAATTACTATAGTAACCTACTTTAATAAGCGCGAATAACTTTACATTAAAGTGAATATCAATCATAACTCAAGGCATTGCATGATATCTTATGCTAGGTAGATATTCTTACATATACAATAATACAAAAATAGCAATTGAGCAATATGCACACAGTAGACAAAAATAAAATCTGTTATAGGATGATCTGGTGAATGCGGCAGATCATTTGAGGGCATCTGTATATCCCATCGACTGTAAAATGCGCAGAATAATTAGAGCCCTTACCCGCTATATAATAGGAGATGGTTTTGAAGAGCATTTGTAGAATGTCAGTTAATGAAACCAAAAACTAGAAGTGAATAAATGTAAACAATAAAACGTTAATATAATGCTATTAGTAAGAGTGTAGTGGAAGGATGCAACTTGCAGTCTCTTAAGGAAATTCAAATAAAAACACGGGTTTACAAGGATGGCTGAGATCTCTCACAATTCTAAGGAAATTTATGATATCTGTAGAGAGGAACAGAATATCTCTAAGCTTCTCTTATTTCAATCCTCCCCAAAGTGTGCATGTGTGGTGTGGTTGGTCTTTCTGACATGCTATCCTTCCATCGAGAACCTCCCTGCGGTCGGCTCATTACCGCACCTTTGAACCGAGTCAGCTAGCGAGCAAGGCTTTTAGCTGCAAACGAGGGTTGACGATTTCGTGTGCAGAACCATTACCTGTGTAAGCGTGATGGTGTTTCTCCAAGTTTTTTCATGCGGAGGCACTGTTGTACATGATTCTGGAATATATACTTATATGAGGGTAGGTCCATAAGTTTCCGGCCTAACCATTTTATATGTATGATAAAGACAAAAACTATGTTTCACTTTTCAATATAGTTACCCTTTATTGCAATACACTTCTCACACCTTTGAATTAACATTTCAATCCACCCCCTCCCCAAAAATAGTCGATACTCGTTTGAAAATGGGCATAAACAGCATCCATCACTTCTTCGCCACAATTAATTTCCTTCCTCGAAGGTCCTTCTTACTTTTGAAAAGAGAAAATAGTCACTGGGAGCTAGATCTGGGCTGTCGAGTGGATGGTCGATCTCTTAGAAACCACATTTCTTCACAGCTTCCTTTGCAACAAGAGCTATGTACACAGGTGCATTGTCGTGAAGAAGGCGCACGCTACCACTCAGCTTTCCTTGCCTTTTCTCTTTGATGGAAGCACGTAATCTGTGCAGTCGGCCAGCATAGTACTCCCCATTTACTGTGGTGTTCATTTCCTTGAAGTCAATGAAGAATATTCCTTCACAGTACCAAAAAATTGTGGCCATGATCTTGGTTGTCTGAATGACCTTGGCCTTTAAAGGCGATGCTTCATCTACTTTAACAATGATTTGCTGAATTTCTCTCTCGTTGCAACGGCAGAGCTACAAAAACAACCTGCCTGACAGCAGATAACTGTTGCTGCTTTTGGACTGAGGAAAGAAGTATAAGCACCCATCTTGCACTAACCTTATTCATGTTTAAAAATGCATTAATAATTCTAAAGACTGTTGTTTTAGAAACGTCCAACCATGCTGCTATTTCTCTAACTTTGAGTAGCCGCTCTTCCATAATTTCTCCTTCTACAAGAGTGATGTTTTCAGGAGTGAGCATCTCCAAGGGCCGACCTACACGCTCTTCGTCTTCAATGCTTTTTCCATCTTTCGAAAAAATTTGGCCATTCTTTTACGGTAGAATATGAGGGGGATGCTTCCCCATATACACCGCCCAATCGCTGTTTAATTTCATTTGGAGTAAGTCCTCTTTTGTGAAGAACTTAATAACAGCTCCATACTCTATTTTGAACATGTCACAATCTTCTACACATAATCTTCTTTATGCAAGTATATATGAACAAGTAAACATAGCGGAGTGCAAGTTACAGCAGCAATGTTTATTTAATAGATAAGATATGGCTCTAAATAAGGATTTTGTGAAGGCGGTAATCCTTATCAGCAAGGCCGGAAACTTATGGACCTAACCTCATAGCTCAGGGGTTTAGCACCTACTGTCAAACTGGCTCCTAATTGTCTTATGCTTTTCCAGAGCTACTTATATATTACCTTCTCCAAATATGACTGTCCTTATAAGCCTTGAAGGCCTAAAGGCTATATGAATAACAGTAACGCAATCTAAAATGCAACATTTTAAGAGGAATTATGTTTAGGTATTCAAATTAAATATTGAATTACAAAGGAAACCAGGAGGTAATTAAGTATGTGCACTTTGGCACGTGCATGTGTAGTTCAGATCTCAGGAGGTACAGATATTCGGTAATAAATACACACACTTTATATCTTGATTTTGGTGCTCTAACATGTTATACTCTTAATATTATTTGCAACATTTTGCAGTGTTATCACTCGTTACAAAATGTGCTTCAACTAGTATTTGCAACTTTACAAAATCTTCTCATTAAGGTTCGTAGTTCCCGCAAGGGTAACAAATATATATGATGGAACAATAAGGAAGGAGAGAATTACTTGATAAAATTCAGGGAAACTTCTTAAATGAAATTCATTACACAAAATTGTCTGAAGTACTCAAAGCAATGAATGAAAAATGCAGCATAAATAAAATGATACAGAAACAATAATGTATTAAATTAAGAAGGATTAACATTAAAGGATGTAAACATAGACCCTCAAGAGCAGCTATAACAAAATGTGACTCATTTGGCTATCATATAACATTAAAGCTCGACAGCAGTAATCCGCAAGTGTTTACGACGATTCAAATCCACCCCTCAAAAAGCACACAATCCAATCAACGCGAAATGATATGACTATACAATAAATTGCAAAGGCAAAACCCTCTGAAGCAATAGGTAATGTCCTATAAACCAGCTAAGATATCAGTAGTGAAATTAGCTAAAAGAAAACTTGCCAGGTATATATATATATATATATATATATATATATATATATATAAATTGCAGAAAATGTTTCCTTAATAACCATAAATATAAACGAATTTCCTTTGCAATGCATGTTCAATCAGCATTTACGAAATCCTCTCCGAAGTTGATACAGATATTTTAGTTATACCTTGTATGTATATGTAAGTTTTAAATTTTGTTTGTGTGCGCTTCTGCTATTTCTAGTCAATAATTATTTCTGGATTAATAATAATATTTTTCTTGTAAGTCTATTTCCCATCAAAATTACAGGATTTTCTTTATTTTTAGAAACGTACAGTTTTTATTGATACATAATCCAAAGAGTCAAATTTATGGAGTATTTTTCGATGCCGCGGTGATAGTTAATCACCTGAGGAAATTGCAGTCATCATTTATTCCATGGTTGCTTTCCAGCATAGGCTTACCATTTTTCATGAAGAAAATAGCCAGGAATCTTCGAATTATGTTTCACGCAACACACACGGACTATACTTATGGGGACGATTACTATCTTTGTCGTGTCCTTAGACCATTAATGACAAAAAAAAAAAAAAAAAAAAAAAAACCTGTGAGAAATGAAGACTAAAATAACAAAGGAAAACCTTCCGTGAAATGCGACACTTTTATATGTAGAGTCTCAACCACACTTGTGCAGACTGCAATAATTATGTCTCCCGTTAAGAAGGGTGTTTATAGCGTGTCTTAGAACCATGCGGATTATTTGCTCTCATCATGAAAGCATTGTTTCTGATTATCTTGTTTCAAGGACATGGTACTTCAAGGCTATAGTAGAAAAACCGCGCACTTCGTGAGGTGAAAACATTAAGTTTCTTGCATATGACTACATGCAGAGGCGATTGCTTACACGAACTAGAGCGGAAACACTTGATGTTTCATTCTTAATGTATTTATTTTTCAATGTCCTTTCCGTTACATTTTCGAATCCATGTATTGTGTTATATCAAATATGATTTCCTTTTCTCTTAAGAAACATATAAAATATTCCACATCTCTCTTCTCTTTGTTTTTCCTTTTTTTTTTTTATTTGGTTTATTTACGGACGCCTCTTTAACAGCTCAGGTCATCAGTGTCCCATTCAAATCAGGGCGTGAAACGGCCGACAAATTTTGCTCAGAGGTCTCTTCTTTCAGTCTTGAGTCTTTATTGTGCAGTAAATGTACTACACGGGATCCACGGCTTTACTTCCCTTCCGAAGGAAGCCATACTGAGGATTTTTATGCCTGAAAAAATTCATCGATCCTGACCGGGTTTGAACCCGCGATCTTGGGTTTAGAAGGCAAGTATGGTTACCACTACACCACCGGGACCGACATACAAAGCTCTCAAAAGTATATAGGCTCGTAATAGGATTAAACAAAATAATTTCAGACATTTATTCATTCGTTTTTTATTTTTAAAGGTACTCATAAATGCTTCAGTTTGGATCTTATGTGCATATGCTTTTCTGAGAACTGAATTTTAATAACTAAAAGTTCTTGGGCGTTATTAAAACTGTATCTAATTGCTTTTATTAACAATTGTGGTTATGATGGATGTTTGCTTCCAAACATTTTGGACATAATTAGAATGAATGTGTAAGTGAATTTACCTTTTAGTTTTGTCCGCAGAATTTTCTAGTAAAGTAGAAACACTTAGTATATATGTTGAATAAATATACAGAGGTTGCCAAAAATGTATATATACTTCAAGTAAAGAAAAAATCTGTGTTACACAAAAACACCGAATTCACACAAACAGAAAATGATGTCTAATCATCTTAGACCTTAACAGTTACTACAGTTGCTCAACATGCCTACCATTGGCGTCGATACACTTCTGAGTACGTTGAACTGTTGATTGAGCAACATTTGCGAAAGTGTCCTTGGCGGTTTCAAATACTTCCCGAAGTGCTGCCAGTGTACCTGGTATGCAACATCCTTAACAGCTCCCCATAGGTAGAAGTCGAACGGAGTTAGATCCAGAGAACATGGTGAAAACCCAGTCGGACCTCTTCGTCCTACCCATTGCCTTGGAAGATTGTCATCAAGGTACGCACGTACATCTCGGTGGTAATGAGGTGGTGCACCATACTATTGAAAGTAAAATTCCTCATTTCCAAAGAGTGGATGAATGACGGGTTGGCGGTTCTGTTCTGTACACACATTTCCATTGCCTTTGAACTTCAACAACGTTCTCGGTTTTCCAATACTACTTCAAAATTGCTTTCAGCTGTTCAAACGATAATCTTGACTCCATATTGTTGTAGCAACGCTAGAATAACGTAAAATGAGTCACTCTGTTTACAGAACATCATACGATGATCATGGCTTCATTTGTTCACTATTGATTAACCTGTAACGTAGCAACGCTATCATAATGTATGAGAGTCATATCTGTTTACAGAACATCATACTACATATTAGTGTTGTTTTTCGGTCCAACTTTGAAATATATTAAATAGGTATCTACTGTGAAAGTGTATATACATTTTTTGGCCTCTGTATTCGTAAGTATAGGCACTCTGTGTGTACTGAGAACTGGGCAATTTATAAAACAAGCGAACAATAGCAAAATACAAATAAGTACGTCACAATATCATCCCCTTTTGAATTTCGCAAAGAAATCTTACTCCTCAAGGGTAAATGATGATATCTCACATATTCATATATTTTAAATGCACGCTGTATACATCTTATTGACTGATCATTCCAAGAAATTGGGAAATCAGTCAACAGATGGCAGTACGGTTGCAGTTCACCAAGTGAATAAGCCACTGTAATCTGCAATAAAAAATGTAACACTCATTTTCAACATTCCATTGTAGCAAACAATAGAAATGAAATGAAAACTTAAACATGTTGAGTGACATGTATAATTTCTTAGTAGTTGTAACAGTGTTTAAGATCCTAATTTGAATGCAACTGGAATTGACGATTCTTCAATTACTGTTTCGATAACATTACTTTCCTTATTATTTTCCTATACAAGGATACATAATGACATATTTTGCTGTTTTACAGAGGCATTTCTGTATTGAAGTGCTAAAGCTGCCAGCTAAATGGAAACATTTTAAAGTAATGGATGTGCAGCAAAATTATTTCGTAAGTACAGCTAATCTAAACCGGCACTCTGAAAGAAAAGCTAATATGTAAATAATGAACCCATTCAGCTTTGCAGCTGTACTTAAGTGCTGTGTAGACATCTCAAATCTTTACTGTCTACGCATCCAACTGGGGAAAGAGATCTGAAGGAACGAGGAAGAGAAGATTGCGAGCTGAGGAAACAAATGTTCACAGAAATACAACCCGGCTTAAATACAATGATGTACTATCTTCTTTAAACGTAATTCCATCTGCAGGGACTTCTTATTATGAACATTTAAAATGTGAGGCAGAGAATTAGAAAAATATTAATGACTGCATCAAGATGTTACAGTTACTTCTTTTGGGTACTCCATTCTGTTAACATTTGGAAAAATTGCGGCAAATAAAAATAAAGTGATACTATGTAATTAATAAGATAAAACTTTGTTTACATTTCTCTAATTAGTTTTTTTGTAAGATAAAACAAATCAGCTGCTTAATGTTAGTACTAAGGGTTATTTGAAAGACTGAAGCCGTTTTACGTTTATCTTCACCTGATAAAGCTAAGTTTTAAAGTTATAGAGATTTTTGCAAGTATTAATTTCACGCGTACTTAAAATATAGTTATGGGGCAATCGTTATTTCCCATAACGTTTTCTATTATTAACTTGAGCTCATCTAGAATTTGCATTTATTCTACACTGCTGTAAATAGTTTTTTCCCCATCTTTTGGAGGCCAATTTAATGCTGTTTTTTGTTACGGCTAGTTAGTTTAACCGCTTCTTAAGGTAACCAGTAAATGTAAATCTAGCAATTAATGCAGCAGTATACATTTTACACTGTATCTCAGAAAGTTTTAAAGCTATCAATATGAATCTTTTGAGAGATATTAAGAAAACGTAGCTAAAGATGCTCCATAAATTTTAATTCTCTAATGCCTTTAAAAAGATTTTAAAAATATTTTTAACCAAAATAAAATTTTATTAAAAAGTGAAGACACTGTGACATAATTATGCATTTTTCTTATAAACTATTGGTGGATTTGATTTTTTTTTTTTTTTTTACTTAAACTGCCGACAACATGCTATCTTGGGAACCAGAATAATAAATCTATGCCAGTTGCTTGAAAAGGAATTCATTTTCAAATTTTGAAAAAAAAATGTTTTTAATTTCTTATTGTTATTGCCTTTTATCAACTAATAATGATATTTAAATACTTCTATTTACCACACATAATTTCCATACATTATGTGTGTACAAATTTTCAACAATATTAATTCATCCTGAGAAAAATGCACATTTATGTAAAACTTTTTATGTAAATTACAGAATTAAAATTTACAGAACATCTTTAGTTAAGCATTCTTAATATCGCACAAAAAGGTCATATTGATAACTTTATAAATTTCTGAAATACAGTGCTAAATGTATACTGTTGCATTATTTGCTAGATTTATACTTCCTGGTTAACTTAAGAAAAGTTATTTCAAGATAATTTCGTGTATATTAATCAATCTAGCTCAATGGGGCTGAAGGGAACTTTTTTTAAAGAAAAAGTAACACACGAATATCGCTGAACTTTGTGGTTTATGGGCTTAAAGCTAAAAACTTATTGACATTCGTATTACAGACCAACACTGATCAGTGCAGTCGGTCCTGGTGGTGTAGTGGTTACCATACTTGCCTCGTACACCCAAAACGCGGGTTTGAACCCGACTAGGATCGATGGATTTTTTCGGGCGTAAAAAAGAACCTCAAGCCTGAAAGAGAGGTCTCTGAGCAAAATTTGTCGGCCGTTTCACGCCCTGAGTTGATGGGACGCTGATGACCTGAGATGTTAAAGAGCGTCCGTAAATAAATCAATTAAAAAAAAACACTTATCAGGAGGGTAATGAAAATGACCTTGAGATGATTAGATTCTCCTTGTTCTGCTGCCGCGAGCGGAAGACGGGCGATTATGAATGGATTTGATCATGAAATTACGCAATTACTTTATCTCCCGCCTTTAAATCTTCCAAAAGTAGGTCAGCGACATTATCAGCACTGAGATCTCCCCGGTTTATTTCACGCGACACTTGTTTATTTACTACGAACACGTTGTTAGAGATCACTTCGACCTCTCCATTGTATTAATTTATCTTAACGGTACGTGACGAGCAATTAGAGACTCCCTGATAGTAGTGGTATGATTTAGATAATACACGCAGAATAACCGCAATTTTTAAAATTTTGCAGTCAGAAAAATTAACTGGAACGCATCTAGCGCATTTTTTTATTTGATTTATTTACCGATGCTCAGGTCATCAGCGCCCCATTCAAATCAGGTCGTGAAACGGCCGATAAAATTAGCTCAGAAGCCTCTTCTTTCAGGCTTGACCGCCACGGTAGCCGAGGTCGTTAAGGCGCGGACTCGTGAACGGGAGGTCTGGGGTTCGAATCCCGCCAGGACCGTCTTCCCTGACTGAGGTTTTTTCCAGGTTTTCCTCAATCCTCATAAATGGCAAATGCCGGGGAGATACCCTAATTCATCTCATGTATCATCAATGTCCATCGTCTGTGGTGCCTCTGTAGTAAAAACGGACGTTAAACATCATTCATTTCAGGGTTGAGGTTCTTTTACGTGCCTTAAATCTACTAAACGGGACCACAGCTTTACTTCCCTTCCAAAGGAAACCATACTTAGGATTTTTACGCCCGTAAAAATCCATCTATCCTGTTCGGGATTAAACCCGCGATCTTGTTTGGGTTTACGAGGCAAGTATGGTTACCACTAGATCACCAGGACAGAGAATACCCTTGTCTGACACATCATGTTATTTCTCTGTTTTGTGCATTACTTTTTTTTATTTTATTCTTATTTTGTGTCTACTTACGGATTTTGTAGATGATGTGGGGTTCCTCAGGACTTTTGTATTTCCCAAAATTTCGTATGTCTCAAATACATTCGTATGATATCTGAATGTTGGGATGTTGAATTCTCAATTTTTTCAATAAGTTGTTGCACACAGTAAATGCAGAATCTCCTTCTGATAAAAATAAATTGTTTTTCCAAAAGATATGATCTTTTGTTTGTTAATTAGTTTGTTGCATTTAAACGTGTTTTGTACCCTGTATTAAATAGAGGTACCTCTCTAGTTGTTGCAAATATCCTTTGATGTCCTTTATTGAAAATGGCGATTACACCGCTTCTTGCCATTTTTCTGTTACATATGTTTAGAAAACCGAGAAATAGAATTATAAAAGTTCTTGATATTTATTTAATTCAATAATGATTTCGTTTCATACGGGAGTATTTTGTATTTACCTTTTAGTACTGCTTTTAACCCATCTATTGTAATTGTGTTTATTATTTTTGTCATTCGTTGCTTAATTCATATTATTTGCAGTTTCTACAGCTTATAAAATATACTATCAAAATTATCCCGCATCCTTTATTTCCACACCATACACCCACTTTCATCTGGTGTCCAAATGGATTTTTATTGTGATTGATTGGTTTGAGTTATTTACGGATGCTCTTTAACATCTCAGGTCATCAGCGTTCCATTCTATTCAGGGCGTATAACGGTCGATAAATTTTGCTGAGAGGCCTCTTCTTTCAGACTGGAGGTTCTTTTTCGCGCAGTAAATGTACGATATGGGACCCACAGCTTTACTTCCCTTCCGAAGGAAGCCAAACTTAGGATTTTTACGTGTTAAATTTCTACATTACATTTTACCATTTGGTTTCGCAGTAACTATTAACTATTAACATGCATCCCAAAAAGTTAATTTCTGGCATACGATTGCTTGTTTCCGTGCGTTACGACTGTTCTATACGCCTGTATTTGTTGCACACTGCTTTTGGGGCTCGGCTTTCTCCGTTGCCGTTCGTGGAAGGAGGTGTGACTGCAGCGTAAGTTTCGTCGGTCTGTACCGTTAAGTTCTTAGATCAGAATAGTTCCAGTACTTTTCATAAGTAAATAGGGGACATGAAAGGCAAAATAGTCTTGGAGAGCAAATAGAACTTACGCCCAGAATGAATGCGGCTGAATTTGAAGAAATGCTCATCAAAGTAGTTCTTCCCAGCATTAGAATCATGTTTCCAGTCGAAGAGGTTCCATTTATTAGGTTAGTGCTCTATAACAACTGCTTGCAGCATGCTGGTCAGGTTAGTAACATTCCAGCATTAACAGCTGAGCGAGAGGGAACAAATGAGCATTAATAGAGCAGTGCTGGCGAGTTTGGGTAAAATTTTTCATTACTTAAATGCACCTTAAAAGAAATAATATAAGTGTAACTGTGACTAGATATTGGGTCTGATTTACTATTGCTATTTATTATGTTCTTATATATTTTGACAATTTGGCAATAAAATAGATTGTTTTTCCCATTTTAATCTATTCTATTCATCCTCCTTGGTGTCATGGCAGACATAGAACATAATGCAACATTTAATTGTATTTTATTATTAAAATTATTAGTCAGCTTAGGTTTATTAATAATAGTTTTATACTTCCATAGATCTCATTTTACGTGTCCTGAAAAAACCAAGCAATTAATTACCGGTTAGCGCATTTACTTTTTCTGTTTTTTTTTTTTTTTTTTTTTTTTTTTTTTTTTTGCAGTCTTGAGGGGGGATGTAGCAACTGTCGTGTATACGTCATGCTACTGTTAATGGACACGCGTGCACATCGCTCTAAAAATGGATTCAATCTTAACAAATTCATTTTTTTTTTTTTTGCACTTAAGAAAACAGATAACTTTTATATGTTATAAAACTTAGCGTTTTTCTCATCACTGTGGTTCCGAAATAAATCTGACACCCTTTTCTTAATAGACGACTTTTCAGCTGTTTCAAAAACGTGCTCAAGGTAGGCTGGACAGGAAATCAAAGGTTCCACACTAATTCTTTTCAAATGAGCCTACTCCAATAACAATAGAGAGAATTAGATAGAAAAAGAGATAGAGAGGGGTGGGAGAGAAAGAGGCGCTCATTTTATTGCTAGCATGTTTCTTCTTCCTTTCAACTTAGCATGTGTCCGTTTATTTTCCTGTTCCCACTTTCCATTTCTGTGCCTCCACTTTAGAAGAAAATCCCGGGATATATATTTGTCTTGCTCTCTCTTGCGGCAGACATTCTTCCATGTACTTGGAAAGCAAGAAGGTGAAAATATACATAGTTGATGCTGGTTGCTTCTTTGCAAAACATTTGAGATATCGACCATTTCTAGCGAGTGCAAGGCGCGTTTATTTCACAAGCTACTGCCCCTGCGAGGAAACAGTCATGAAATTTGAAGTGGTAAGACAAATAGAGCCTTACTTAATAAAACCGTCCGCAGAAGAAATCAAATTTGCATTGCTTACCAAACATAAACGCAGCATTCTATCAGAAGTAGTTCGTTTCAGATTGTGAGCATTAAAATGTAAGATAAACCTCAAACATTCTATATAAAATGTAGAAATATAGAAATGGATGTTATACTTCTTACATTACTTAAATGAAACAAAGATTTGCATATTATAATAATTTCAAATACTAAGGTAAATTTGTTTAATGTTAAACATTAAAACAAATTCATTGATTGTATACTGCCGTTAATGAAAATGAATTTAAAAAAACTAAATTTCTCAAGCTAATGCTTGTATTATTTCTTTTATACACATTATAAAATTATAAATTTATCCTTAGTTATTAGGTATTCAAATTAATAAATTATAATACAATAGATACTCGAAACATACTATCTATATGTGTGTTTTATAATGCTACTAGTCTTCAACTGATAATTGTATAAACTTTTACAACTCGTTGCACTCTGAGAAGCATTTTTATATATTTTGTCATGATATGTGTCGTATTTAGTGGTTATTAGGCTTTCCAACAGTACTAGTTCTATTCTTTGCAGCTTTTCTCAAGCAGATCGCCCCTTCCCTCCCATAAGCCTCTATCTTCCCAATTCCCTTCTATCAAACCCTTCTCTTCCACTATCTCTTCATGAAAGTGGCGGTCCTACCCTCTCTGTTCTTCTTGGTTACCAATTTAATATCTTTGGCCATCTATTCTCACTCATTCTTTGAACATGGCCGAACCACTGCGGACTTCGATTTCCTATTACATTTTTTATAGACTGCGTCACTTATATTACATTAAATTGTGATTATGAGTTGCCAAACACGTCAAAAGAGTATAAAAACATAAAAGAAATACACAGCGGGTGCCAAAAAAATGTATACACATTTCAAGCAAAGAAAAAACTGTGTTAACATAACAAAGCTGAATTCACACAAACAGAAAAGGATGAGCACCAATCATCTTAGACTTTTACAGTTACAACAGTAGCTCAAAATGCCCGTCATCGGCGTCGATACACTTCTGAGTATGTTGAACTACTGATTGGCAACGTTTGCGAGTGTCCTCGGAGATTGCAACACATGCTGTTTCTATTTCTTCCCGAAGTGCTGCCAGTGTAGCTGGTTTTCTACGGTATACAACATCCTTAAGAGTTCCGCATAAGTAGAAGTCCAACGGAGTTAGATCCGGAGAACGCGGTGGAAACTCACATGCACGTTGCTTTATAGATTTCTGCGTGAGTGCCCAAAATGTTCCAAACCATATCTGAGGACGCGGGGCTTGTTACTATGCGAGGTTTCCCAGATCTGCCCTTGTGAACATCTCATAGAATACCACGAGTCTTAAATTTGTTTCGAATGCGTACAATTGTTACTTGTATTGGCGGTTCTGTTCTATATACATGTCTCCATTGTCTTTGAACTTCAACAACATTCTCGGTTTTCCAGTACCACTTCAAAATTGCTTTCCGCTGTTCAATCGATAATCTTGGCTCAATTTTGTTGTAGCATAACGTAATGTGATTCACATCTGTTGACAGAGCATCATATGATAATCTTGGCTTTATTTGTTCCTTGTTGATTTACCTGTCACGTAGCAAAGCTATCATAATGTATGTGAGTCACATCTGTTTACAGAACATCATACTACACTTAACTGTTGTTTTTCGGTCCAACTTTGAAATATATTAAATATATATTTATTGTGAAAGTGTGTAACTTGGCACCCTCGGTATTTTAGTAGTTTGGTTTTGTTAAACGTTCCATACAAGCCACTTGGTTTCCTCATCAAGTTTTAGATACATCTGAAATTACTCTCTCAAGCTGGCGACCTTTGTCCTATTGAGATTTTCATTGTTTTATTCATTCACTGATTCCACCATAGGATACATAAAATAATGTTGTAGACTTTGGTGTTATTGACGTAATCGTAATACATTTCATTCTGATGAATACAAATGTTAATAACTATAACTATTAAATGCCGGACTCGCAGCCATATTTCACGTCTACCAATAAAATATTTTTGTAAGATTGAACTTTTGGCATTCTTTACTTTAGAAAGTATAAATATTTCTCGTAAAATTAAAATTATAGGTTATATAATTCGATGAATCTATCATGTTTTATTGAGCCCAAGTTGTTCTGAATGATTACGTTAAATGAATTACATATTTAGAGTTTATTCGGACATATAATGCATTTAAAGTAGTTATCTCGCAATGTCTTGCAATTCATATGCATTTATCACATATACCATGCTAAAAACTTTTAGAAATGACCGGAAGGTAAAATACTCCAATATAAAAATGAACCTTGGTTGGAGAACGTTTTTTTTTTTTTCTGTCGGTTAAAAAGTATAAGCAAAATGAGTTATGCAGAAGGATAGCTTGCAGTTATACTTCAGGTTATTAGATATCTCAAACCTCCCCGTGACGGATATTCGGGAAGACAGAAGTGTTAGTGCTATATCTATCCTCTCTCGCTAAGTCAAATGGAACCTGTACAAAAGATACTGTAGTAATTATTATTGCTGGATAGAATATTACCACGACCCTGTGTTCTTCGCTCGCAAATAATGCTTGTTAAGACATCTAAGTATGGGAACATACGTTTACGATTCATCTAAATAAGAACTACACACTTGACTAGGAAATTGAAAGGAATTTTGTTAAAACAAGACATCTCAGGTCATCAGCGTACGACATGGAACCCACAGCTTTAAAGAGCGTTCGTAAATAAAGACTGCGTCACTTACATTACATTAAATTGTGATTATGAGTTGCCAAACACTATATTCCCGTCTTCAAAAAATTAATTTCGGTAGCCTTGGGTAATGGCATAACATACGTGTAGCACTTTTAGTAATGTATAAAACAGTGTTATGTGAATTATATCTAAGAGTGGGTATATAGAGCTTCCTCGTGGAATTTTTATATTTGCTTTTGTAATTTAACCATAAAATAAAAGGGAATACTTTTATTCCACCTACTAAAAATCCAGTTATTGTATCAATAGAAACATTATGTTGCAGGCGTGTAACTTAATATGCTGTGTTCAATTTGAAGGGGCAAAAACTTCCTTGGATATCAATATGAAAAAATTTGTTTCATTATTTTCCAGATTAACAGCAAATATTTCAAAATTAAATTATTATTTATTATAAAGACGTTAAAAATGATTCCTATTTTTATTACTGATTTATATTGTAATCTAAATTATAATTTACTTTGAAAGCGAATAAAATAACGAATATACACAAAAGGTACACACGCATAATGCAGCACTTTATTATAACCGAATATTATCGCAGTTCCAATATAATAAACGTTTTTAAGTTTTTATGAGAATATGAATACTATTTCATAAAATATGCTGGACACTCCAAAGTCTCTGTTGCAGGTGGTGAATGTCCGGTACAGCATTTCAGTTAATGAATTAATGCAACATGCAACAGGTTCAATGTGCTACTCTTAGTCACAAGAATAAGGTCCCCAGGGAGTGCGTGTTTATCCCTTAGTAGAGCACTCGCAGATTAATATTCACTATTAATAACAAAAGGTACGTGTATGAATTACAAATGAATGTAGCTGAGGACATCAAGAGCTTATGTTGCATGCTACTCCCAGCTGAAATTAAATATGGAAGAGGGAGAGGCTATTACTGGCTTGGACCTTGCCAAAGTGTCGTCGAGGTTGTTAATATTCACTTTACAGTTTCTTTATCTGTTTTAAATACAGTAATAGAATAAAGTGGTGTTGTCTTGTACTGTAGCTCATAAGCATTGCAACAAAACCGCGTATTTGTCTAGCAGACCCATGCCTGTTTGTATGTGAGATTGAATTTAGAAGTGATCCACTTTCATTTTCACTAAACAGTTCCAAAATTGATCTATCTTTCAAAAGAAAATATTAATTAACAATTGGCATTCCTTCATTTCTTTTTAAGCACTGAGAATGCATCTGAAATGACAATTTTTTCATCTCTGCAGAAGCTCCTTGCATCCATTTATTGAATATGTGCAGCAGCATAGTTTATGCATGGGTAACTTGAATGAAAATGGAATAGACATAAGTATTATTCCATATTTTTCAATGGTATAATATTTGAATTGTTTCTAGTTGCTTCGCTCTAGTTATAACTACATACGAGAGTAGATCCATAAGTTTCCGTCCTCGCTGATGATTATCACTTTCACAAAATCCTTATCTGCTGTCATACCTTATCTGTTAAGTAAATAATTGCTGCTATAACTTCCGCTCCGCTGTGTTTACTTGTTCAGATATAGTTGCATAAAGAGGGCTATGTGTAGAAGATGTAGTGACATGTTCAAAACGGAGTATCGAGCTGTTATTAATTTCTTCGCCAAATAAGAACTTACTTCAAATGAAATTAAACAATGATTGGACAGTTATATATGGGGAAGTATCCCCCTCATATTCTACCGTAAAAACTATTTCCTTATTAACTTCTGCCTTAAAGCTGTATAATGTATGTTCCTATCAATGATAAATGATGGATTTACGGTTCACTGCTCCATCTGTTACGAATAAGCCATGTCGTACAAACGGCAAAGGAAACTTCTTAGATCACGCAATGACAAAAGAAAGTGGGGTCGCATGCCAAACGAAAACACCTGACGTCACTTGGCAGCTCTTCCTGGCAGAATCTCTCTCAGTCGATATTAATACTCCAGAGTACCACTAAGGATGCGTGGGAAATTAGCATGTGCCTCAAACGCCGCTATAATGTGTTTTGTTATGTACTCGCGAGGTATTCTTGAAAGGAAGCAACTTCGGGCTTCTCTTTCCTCCAAGTTAAGCAGCTGAACATTTTACATTAGTACGATGCTTCTTCTTCTTCTTCTTCTTCTTCTTCTTCTTCTTCTTCTTCTTCTTCTTCTTCTTTTCTTCTTCT
Organism: Metallyticus violacea; assembly: GCA_030762175.1. NCBI lineage: Eukaryota > Metazoa > Arthropoda > Insecta > Mantodea > Metallyticidae > Metallyticus > Metallyticus violacea. The sequence goes on along the minus strand of CM060838.1, from coordinate 16,470,027 downwards.
TCTTCTTCTTCTTCTTCACAGGCTAAATAATATTTTAGTTTCAGAAATATTTTTAAATACTATTCACATCTCTAACTGATATTTTTGTTTTGCATTTGTTCACTTACGGCAGCCTGAAAATAAATACAGTTATTTATAAAACTGAGAGTTGAGAGCGGACTTTAATCAATCTTCAGGAAAATGTCAATGGTAACATAACATGTTCATATATTCTTTATGAAATATAGGGGGTCTTTCAAAAGTCACTTTAAACGTTAAATCGTTATAAATGTTGTAAAAATTCAGATAGAAAAAATGCATTGGACAATTCATGGGGTTTGATTTTTCATTGTTTCTTTTAGCGTTATACAACCATTTAGTTGTTTGAAATATTAATATTTCTCTATAGATTTTTAAATCGCCAAACACGGTTCTACCATTAAATATTAGGATAAAGCTGGTCAAACACTCTTATGGAAGCAACAAAAGTCTTCTCGAGGTGTGAGAAAATTTACAGCACATAGGGTAGGTTCATAAGTTTCCGGCCTCGTTGAAAGGATTATCGCCTTCACAAAATCCTTATCTAGTGTTACACATTATCTGTTAAGTAAATAATTGCAGCTGTACTTTCCGTTCCGCTGTGTTCACTTGTTCAGATATAGTAGCTTAAAGAGGGCTATATGTAGACATGTTCAAATTGGAGTTTCGAACTGTTATTAAGTTCTTCACAACAGCAGGACTTACTCCAAAGTAATTGGACGGTGTGTATGGGGAAGCATTCCCCTCATATTCCACCGTAAAAAAATGGGCAAACTTTTTCGAATGTGTAGAGAAAGTATTGAAGACGAAGAACGTGCAGGCCAGCCCTTGGAGTTGCTAACTCCTGAAAACATCGCTATTATGAAAGGAGAAATAACAGAAGACCGGCTGCTCAACGTTACAGAAATGGCAGCAAGGTTGGACCTTTCTAAAACTACATTTCTTCGAATTATTCATGAATATTTAAACATGAATAAGGTTAGTGCAAGATGGGTGCCTAAAGTTCTTTCCTCAGCCCAAAAGCAGCAACGAGTCATCTGTTGTCAGGCATTTTTGGAGCTCTGCCGTAAAATGAGAGAGAGAATTTCTGCAAACCATTGTTACAGGGGATGAAGCTATGGTTCTCTATTATGATCCCTTGTCCAAAAGAGAATCAACGGAGTGGCGTAAACCAGGCGAAACACCGCCTCTAATGGCCAAGGTCACTCAGTCAACCGAGAACATCATGCCACAATCTTTTGGGACTGTGAAGGAATACTCTTCATTGACTTCAAAGAGAGGAACAGCACAGTAAATGGGGAATACTATGCTGGCCTACTGTACAGACTACGTGCTTCCATCAAAGAGAAAAGGGGAGGGAAGTTGATTGGTGGTGTACGCCTTCTTCACGATAACGCGCCTGTGTACACAGCTCTTTTTGCAAAGGAACCTGTGAAGAAATGTGGCTTCAAAGAGATCAACCATCTATCCTACAGCCCAGATAAAGCTTCCAGTGACTATTTCCTTTCTCAAAACTCAAGAAGGACCTTCGAGGAAGGAAATTTAAGTGTAACGTTGAAGTGATGGATGCTATTTATGCCCATTTTGCAGACAAGGCTTCTGACTATTTTGGAGGAGGTGACTGAAATGTTAATTCAAAGATGTGAGAAGTGTATTTCAGTAAAGGGTAACTATATTGAAAAGTTTAATATAGTTTTTGTCTTTATCATACCTAGAAAATTGTTAGGCCGGAAACTTATGGATCCACTCTCCTACATGACACAATATTGTGCCTATGTAAATTAAACTCATTAATATTAGCCTGAAAGTGCTTTAAAAGCATGCCAAATGGGGTCCAGATATTAGACATTAGCTATAGAAATATTCATACAGAAGTTAAGTTATTGGTGTATTTGATTGGCATGGTGCAATTCATGAGAAAAATGCCATCAGGTGTAAACATTGTAACACTTAAGAAATTTGATAGGAAAAATAAACGATTTTTAGATTAGTGGCAATTTGAGTAGATGTTTTAAATAAGTAAAACATAAATGGGGATGAATAGGAAAACTTCTTTGTACAATCCCAAGAGGGGAGACTTAATAATTTGTAATGATGTATAGAGACAAGGGCTGAGATGTTCAGGCTCTAGCTAAAGATCTGACCCCATCTCACTAGTTTGGTTGGATTTTAAGTCTCCATTCGGAATTATATACTTCAATTTATTATTTCAAAATTTATGTATTGAATTATGTAATTATCAATTCATATATTTTGAGCTCTCGTAAGCATGTTAAGACTGCTGATTCTTGCTTTGCAGCCCATGCTGATAAAACGCTATTCCCGGGCTATATATATTTTACAAGGTCTTCGAAATTCCAGGTCCACAGGTTTATTATACATGGCACGCACCCTTGAACTCCTTTCAAATCTGTTTACCGCGCTCAATTACTTTCTCCCCCTGCACGAAAACAGGAACGCTTTCTTCCTATAACCAATTTCAAGCAAGTGATCAGATAATTGCTTATCATCTTACTGCTGATTTGAGTTCCATGCACTTCACAACACTTACTCCAATAACTGCTTATGGCTTACTAAAGAGATTTGCGTACATCTCTGTTATTGCTGTCAAAATAGCTAGAGGATAATTGGAGGGAAAGATTATGAAGGGAATTCACGTCGCTAATCATTTAGAATGGGGAGGAAATTCAGTAAACATTGATGTTTTTTCCCCCTTTTTTCAAATACTGCAGTTTATAAATAGCCAAACATTTTAAAGCTGAAATTTGTATACCTACTCGCTTGTATTTTAATTGAATAGTGATAAAGTTTTGTACTTGGAAAAACTTTTCAAAACTCTATTAAATTACCTTGCAAGGGACATGTACAGGGATACAAAAATATTAATCTGATCCCTTTATTCAAAAGTTAGTTTTCTGTTGCTCATCTCTTTGGAAAGGAATGACCAGCTGTGTATGAAATCTCCTACCACGAATAAGAGCCTAATTTTATTTACTGAGGTCAACATTATACATACTTCCACTGTCTTAGAGAAGTTGTGTCTACTAATTTGCCAGCGGACTAACATTTGATTTCCTGTGATGGAGTAGCCCACATGGAATATTTTTTCTAGTTATTGAACTGAGATATTTGCAACATTATTGTATGTTCATACTTACACGAATAAATGCTAATACAAACATAAATAATGAATATATAGTACTCAAAGAAAATAACTTGTTTCTTCACTAACTACTTTGTCTTGCAATTAAATATATTAGATTTTTTTTTCTGTAGAATATCTAATGACAAATTAACATTTCTAACATTTACTTTTTTTTAATCTTTTTCATAGGCTTCATACTGTTTTTTTTTTTGAGTAGTGTTTAACGCCCATTTTTACTACTGAGGCACCACAGGCGGTGGACACTGGTGATACATGAGATGAAATGATAATTTGGGAAAGGATATATATTTTTTTTTAAGGAAGGAAGCGTTCCAGGTCTAAGTTTAGGTACCTCCCCGGAATTTGCCAGTTATGAAGACTGAGGAAAACCTGGAAAAACCCAAGTCAGGGAGGACGGTCCTGGCGGGATTCGAACCGCAGACCTCCCGCTCATGAGTCCGTGCCTTAACGACCTCGGCCACCCGTAGCGGTACTTCATACTGTAAAAGCTGTTCTTGTTGGATAAACATTTTACAAAGGGAAAAACTACTAGACATTACTTGCTTGATAAATAACTTTTCCTGGAAATTAAACAAAATATTTTTCTCTCTTTGTTTAAACTAAGATAACTAGCTACATCTGATATAAATATTAATGTTTTCTTTCTTTTCTAGGTTAGTGGAGCCTCCAGTCCAAAGCATTAGTCTATAAGGTAGGACAGTTTTTATTCACGTCTCTAATGCGGCAAAACTTAAATTTTGAACACTTGATACTAATTGCATGCCTTTGTTCCTTAAATTATTTGTTTATGTTAAATGTACGTAACGTGCTTAATAATGAATGGTCATAGTGGATTTGCTTACATTTGTGTTGTTAATATAACGTTTCTTCTAACGGGTCATCGACATGTTCCTCCGCACTCGGGTGATGTGCACCACACAGGAGAAAGTTGTTACTCCTACATTTCTGATATTCCTTCCTTCGAAACATACTTTTAGCAGGTAATAAGCCCACTATTGCTAATGTTCGGACTTTGCGGGTGTGTTGTTGCCTAGGTGGTTAAGTGAACAGAATAACTATAAGCTCGGCGTGCGGTAAGTGCTGCTACCCGAATTCGGCTCCCTAGTGAAATCTCTGCTACACAGTGGCTGCGGAGGGATTTTTCGATTATTCTGTTTTATGTAGTAAATACCATTGTCAACGCTAAACAAGCTTACTGCCCGCAAGACAATAAAATATAGCAGACCTTTCCCCCAAACTTAAAATATAATACATAAAAAATCTTTTGAATTATTAGTCGCACAATCACTAATATTAAATGTCAATGATTTAATATAAACTAATAGAAATAAATTATTCTGTGCTTTCACATTTTACCGCCAAAATGATGTAATTATAAATACCGGTAGCAACAGCTACATAATTCTTCAGTTTTCCTGTCTTACAATGAAACTGCAATTGTGAATTCAGCTATAGAAAGTAAGGCTATAAAGTGGACAGATGAAAGTGCGCATTATAATGGAAAGGAATTAAAATTACCGCTTAATACTCACAAAAGTTAAAATCAACCCCCCCCCAATACAATTCAGCCCTAAATTAAAGAGAAAGTGGTATAATGTTTATTATTTTGTCAGTGAAATACTGATTATATGAAAATAAGAGTATCCTCCTTGTTCATAGTTCTTGACTTGCCATTAAGAGTGGCCTTCGATTATGGGCAAAAGAAAAGAAAATGCGAGGGTGATCGGTTAAGCAAAGAACTTTTAGCATTAAATCGTAAGAAAACTTAATATAAATTTTACCTCATATCTTAATCCACTTCTACACAGGGACTTGAGCATTTTAGCAATTAGCCTACTTCGACATCAGTTTATGAAATTTCTCGTGGTCTGCAACATTGTCTTAAGTCTTCATTATGTTCAAGTTCGAATTGTACGGCGAATTTTTCCAGTGTAATTCATAATGCAACAAGTGTTTGGTATGAATGAATGAACACTTTATTATTTCTACATATTTACAATTACAATTTTACAATATTTGATCATGGAGTGCATGTTGTTTCAGAATCCTGTTATATACAATTTCTTCCCTAAAAGGGATCATCATTCCGCCATTGTTTCTTTATTTACTTTTATCCTCCTCTTTCTTTGCCTTGAGCACATTCCTCCACCATTTTTCCATACTTTCCCTACATAATTTCCAAACTGATTAAAACATTCTTTTTTTATAATACAAAAATATTTTATTGCCAAAATTATCACTCTTCTTGTTTCGTGTTTCCTCTCTACGTCCTTTGTTTTCTGTACATTCTAATATACAGTGCTAATTCTTGCCTAACTTGTCACATAATGGGCACAGTTCTTTTGTCAACTTTTACACTACTTTGCATATAAGTTAGAGCAGCACAGTAGACTCCAGCCCGTGGTTCTGTTTCTTGGCAGAAAGTAAACAAGTAAAACTGCAATACGTTTCAGAAAAAACATATGTTCGAAAAGAAGTGCATCATTAAGAAATATAAAACTGTAATAAAGTTATAACAAACGTGTGTAACATAAATTTTAAGCCTGCATATGAATAATATCGGCTATATGACAATATATATTAGTCTGTCAAATCCTGGAATGCGTGCCTAATGTTCTAAAAATACACCCGTAATTGCAGGAATGGTTCCTTCTCATATTTAAACAATAAAAAGCTTAAATACATACGTAGGCTTTCTCGGCCGATTCATATTTCAAAAATATGAATCGACCATTAGACCAGGGCTGAAAATCTCGGAAAATATTTGTTAAAATCCAGTAAATAACTTGTCAACTTGAGCCCGAAACGCTTGTTTTATATTTATTTTATTTAGATAAATGGTTCTTACAATATCTTGGTATTTGCTCAAATGTTCTCCTTCTGCCTGGATAAAGGCATCACTTGATCTCCTTTACACCAGGGTTCATTGCCTGTAATAGCGGACTTAAAGGATCACCGCCTTCTCCAAAATTGCAATCAAACAAACACGCTCTTGTGGAGATGGTCAGCTTCAATTGATGTTTGAATTAATAGTGGGTAAAACATACATGGACACGCATAATTCCTTTGAATCACTAATATAAAGCGGAAATATTGTGCCTTTGTTCTGTTTTTCCCCGCAAGCACAATGGGTCCGAAGCTAGCAGGTCACAGACATCAGTAGTCAAGAACGCCTATTTTCGCTGATATAATTTTTTGTAGATTGAATATAATTTCATTTTATTTTTTTTTGGGGGGGCGGATTGATTTAATTCCAACTTTGTTTTTAATCTTTTAGGGGAATCAATTAATTTCCAAATCCGTCAACTATAATTGGATAACTATAAAGAAAATTATGATGTCAATCAATTTGCAAATCCGTCAACTATAATTGGATAACTATAAAGAAAATTATGATGAAGGCGTTTACTTTCCCTCTTTGTCATGGTTTAAAGATTTAATACGAACAACGTATTTTCATTTGCGGTAACTTTTTAAAAAATCAGCTGTTTAGTGTCGTATAGCATTTCAAGAATATTCTCCGGGCCTTCATCCACATGACAAATCTACAGTTCGTAGAATAGTGCTTAAAATTAAAACAATGGGATCAATGATTGATAAGAAAATGAGCTCAGACATCATATGTAAATAGAGGAAAAACTAAATGATATAAGTGTTCGAGTAAAACATTGTCCCTAAAATCTCTTGCACAGTTAGCACAACCAGCGTATATCTGCACATTCTTAAAATGTCATCCGTGCAAAATTTCTGAAGTGATGCCTTAGTGATGCCGACTTAGGAAGGAGAGGTTTTCATTTTCTGTGAAATAGGTAAGCACAGTACTTTGCTCATCTATACCGTGTGCTCCCGGCTGCCGGCTTATAGGGGAAAAGCATAACGGAAGACTCGAAAATACAAACCTTGCAAACTGTTGTGCGGGTTGACGACCCTTCATCGAAGCCTGCTGTAAAATTTCCTCTATAAAAAATGGTGAGCATTCGTAGTTTAATGCCTTTCAAGGAGAAAAAAAAATAGCATCGTTGACAGAGTTCTTGGAGCTAATATAGCTCCGCAACATTAGTACTTTTAGATACTAATATACCACTGCGTTTCTGGATTATAACTGTCAACTCTCTTATTTCTTTTCTGTATTTTATTCTATTTTGGGGGATTTTCGCATTAATGGAATTTGCAAACTTCTTGTCATAACTGATGAGAAATACTTTCAAAATATAAAAGCTTATATTAAAGGATAATTTTGAACTTGGGGAAAGTATTTTAAACCATACGTTCCAGTGTGCTAGAGCAAAGCAAGCAACGACCGACCACTGTCCGAACAAATTCCTGCGTTAATTGATCCGCTGGCAGATGGTTCAATGGGATTCCTGGTATGTCGTAAAAGCTATATTAAGGGAAATATTAATGGGAAAGGGGGGGGGGTCAAAATAATATTTTTTTAGCTTTTTAATATTTGAAATTTTCCGTTTATTTGAATATGATTTTCATAAATATTCCTTTTATACGTATTTTTATAAATCTTTAACTATGTCATTGCAGAAGTCATTTTTTTTTATTTCGCGAGCACTTTTTCAGTTAAAATTCTTTATTTCAGTGACTACTTGGTTTAGAAGGCTGTGATTTGTATTGATTGATAGAAAATTTTGCATTTCATAAATTGGCAGCATTTGTTTACGTAACATCATTCTTGTTATACAATATTGAAGGGTTTTAGCTGGGGTTTCCCTAAAAAAAATAGTTTTTTTGTAAAACCTTTTGCTGCAGTTTTTGAAAAACTATATTTTTTGCATGATGTTCCATTATTTTAGGCTTTGTATAAAATATTACTTTGAAATTTTTAAACGTTCATGATATTATAATGATGTATATCTATTATGGTAGAGCTAGGGCAAAATGTGACAAAGTTAAAACATTAAATGTTGAATAAAAAATATTTAAAAAAGCGAACAATTGAAAATTATTTATAATCTTCTTCAGAGTTATGGTATAGTAGTAAAAATAGATCAAGAACTTTCAATTATGTGCATCTATATTAGTAAAAATTTTCATTTCATTAGCTTTAGCAGTCTTTGAGACAATGGGAACTGAAATTGGTAAATTTAACATTGCAAGAATAGGCATCCCATACTCTCCTTAAACATCTTATGTGTAGTATGCATTAATATGTGTAAATATGTCTTCAAGTTTTATTTATTATTAATCTTTATCGACATTTCCTGTCTTAGGGTCTCTTAACCTATTTTTGTATTTTCTGTAGTCGTCGCTGGTGCTTTAATCTAAATTTGTCGTATTCTGAAACCGAGTATAAATAAAACAAATCTTCTGCTTTTCATTTTAAATAAATTAGGTATTTAAAATTATTTTATGCAACCCTAGCATTAAAATCCGCTTCTTATGACTATATAAATATTGCCCAATAAATGCTCACACTGGTGCCAGAAATGGTTACCTAGCAACTAATATTCCATGAAGTCATCACCGCCTTCACTGCATAATTTCAAATAAAGCTCATGTAAGATAAAGTTTAAATCGTCACCTCTATCAAAAACATGAACATTCAAACTCGAGAATTAAACAAATGTTTCGAAACTACAACAGCAATGTTAGTTATTAATCATCATAAGTTAACTTCCATTATCTTGGGAACATTAAAAATGAAATTAATTAAATAAATAATCACATTGCAATTTCTTTAATCAAAATATTAATCTAGAACCATTAGTAATGTCTATTATACTAACAGAAAACCTTAACCTTACTGCATTGGTTTTACTTTCGAATACACACACCAGAGCGTCGAAGGCATACAAATCTTCAACTGGAAAAAATAAACAAATCTAAGAATCTAAATGTTAAATTACTTACGATATTAATAATCAATATACGTTGTATTATACATTTAGCAGCTCTGAAAAATGGGCCGACAAGATGTTTTCATTAGTTGAACTAACATGTTGCTCTTTCCTCCATGTATACAACTTGTCATATTTCTTTTTGCATACGCTTTTCGTTCTTTAAGGAAGTAACAAACTCTCGGCTATCTTTATAATTTCTTCTGAAATGATATCCAAACTTTCAATATCAAACATTGCGGACACAGCATCCATTTTCATTTGAATTCTTCAAAACAAGTAATAATAAAACCAGCTAAAGTTTAAACCCTATTATTTTTTTCACTATTATGCTTTAATATTCATTAGCCCCAATTTCAAGTTTAAAACCGGCATAATCGCGCACCTTTATTTAGAATTTTTTAATAGTGTTTAACGCCCGTTTTTACTGCTGAGGCACCATAGGTGGTAAACACTGATAAAGCATGAAATGAAATGATATATTGGGAAAGGATTTTTATAAGGAAGGAAACGTTCCAGATCTAAGTTTAGGATACCTCCCCGGGATCTGCCATGTATGAGGACTGAGGAAAATCTGGAAAAATAACCCAGTCAAGGAGGATGGTCCTGTAGGGATTCGAACCCTAGATCTACCGCTCTCAATTCCCCGCCTTAACGACCTCGGCCACCCGTGGGGATATTTAGAGAAGGTCATTATTTATTTTAGGTTTACATTACCAATGAGTTTAAATTGAGACCCGTAGCTTATGATGTTCCTTGAATAAACCTCTCAGTAAGCGAACTTATTCCTGTATTGGTCGCCAGCTAATGAGGCGTATGTGCAGCAGTTCACCCTCCGTGACGACCCCTATACCTCGTTTTGTGCGGCACGAAAAGGACAGGAGATAAAAGAAAATGCCATTATTCATCTGCAGTCCAAAGCCGGACAGGAAATGGATGCTAGAAGCAGGTACTCATTAGGACAGCTTTGGGTATCGTCGGCATTCAGTATTTCTCCCTCCAAAAAGTGGAATTTGCATTTGTATGGAAGAATATTTTCACCTCCGACCGTGCCATCGCAGAATAAAGCTCAAGAAATATTGATTTATGTTCTTTTCAACACAGAACACGATATGATACGCTCAGGAAGTGTTTTGATGTAACATTCGTGTGACTGTTATTGCACGGAGAAAGTAATTCAAAAGGTTGCTTCAAAATAGCAGTGTCCTTGAACTAAATGGCTCGTTTATTCTGTCACTACAGGTGCTGAATCGGATCTCATAACGAATACGTGAGTTAAGAATTAACCTCGATCAAATGGGGATTAATGTGGTGAAGGATGTAAGCGAATGCTTGAAATCGGTGTTTACTAATTGCTTACGGAGAGTTGCAAACCAAGGTTTCCTAGCGTGTATCCAAATCGCATGCCGTTACATTTATAGGTGTGAAAAAATTTAGGAAGAAAATCAACACTTGCGTCGCCAAATATGTAACAATTCCCTTTCCATTTTTTTTTTTTTTTTTTTACACTTAGGGCTAACAGCATAGTTTACTGATATAGTTAAAAATGTTACATACATTAATTTTTGCGTTGGTCAAACTTTGTCATACTCTGGCAAACACTGATAATATAATTTTTAATCAACTGAAATGGTGTTATTTCATTGGTTTGTAATTTCATTATTGCATTGTTAGTAGTAGTTTCTCTTCTTCGAGTTTCTGGTCATCTTCCAAGTACTCTTTACTCTTCGCAAAAGAAACTGCTTTGGATATCATGCATAATGTCATTTTCTAGGACAAAATTACAAAATTCATGCAATCGTCGTTCATTGGGTTATATGGGCATCATGTATTGGCCACAGCATTCCTCAACTTGGTTAGGATTTAAAAAAAAAACGAAAGTCTGAAGAGGAGTTTAAGAACATTACCAATCCCAGAATCCTTTAGTTTGAATCTTTATTCACAACTTTGTCCCAAGTAAAATCTACATCCGTAAATTTACATTTCGTAACCTTTTACAAATATCCTGTGCAAGGCTATTTCGAAGCCTACATAAAAGATTAAGTTCAACTTTGCCCTTTCCTCCGCTAAGTAGAAAAAACGCGATTACATGTTTCTGCACTTTTGCCTGCAAATAGGAAAAATATTACTGATATTATATCTTAAATATTTTATTCCATGTATGGTAAATATTTTGAAAAATAATTGTGGCAACTGTTGAATATACCAGCGGTGTAGATAGCGTCACACATTTTAAGTCTGTCTCTGTAGCAACAATCTTTTTCTCAAGGTCATTTAGCAATTAAAACACTTTATTTTTCTTTGTTTTAAAATTGAAATCGTTTAAAACGGAATATAACTCTTTCAAATCTTTTGACACTTTTGGTCTAATGGTATCGCGGACATGATGCATGTTGCTATGAATTCTAGTTACGTAAGGAAAAAATGTCTCCGTTTGATAATTCAGCATGAGGAATTTTGAGCTGGTTTTTCGCTGTTCAAACGATAATCTTGGCTCCATTTTGTTGTAGCAACGCTAGCATAACGTAATGCAAGTAACATCTGTTTACAGAACACCATACGATAATCTTGACTTCATTTGTTTATTATTGATTTACTTGTCACGTAGCAACGCTATCATAATGTATGTGAGTCAAATCTATTTACAGAACATCATACTACACATTACTGTTGTTTTCGGTGCAACTTTGAAATATATTAAATTGACATGTACTGTGAAAGTGTGTATTCATTTTTTGACATCCTCGGTTTGATATTGGAATGAATTTTGATTTATGGTTTTAAACTTGAAATAAAATGACCAACATTCATTTCATTAAACACGCCGTTAATGCTTATTATAAACAGTTTGTCCTAGTTTCCAGCTGACGTCAGACGCTCACTTACCCCGAACGCAGCATATTGCCTCCCAAAATTACCAACTTTCCATGCAAGACGCCCACCTCTACTTTGAATGAAGTTACATTGTGTTCTGGGGGCAACTTTATCACCAAGCTTGTAAAATTATTTACATAGTATATGCAAAACATATTTTCAATAAAGCCCCTAGCCTACAGTAAATAAATAAATAAATATGGCAGTGGTTCTTGTTGAATGGACAAGAACAATGCTGATTAATTACATCTCTCAGCTGTGATGTAGTCAAGACACTTTTTCTAAATGTTATCACAATTATGCAGAACAGAACAGAAGCTTTTCATATTAATAATTTGCAGCAGACTTAGAAACGTTCATAGTATGCTCTGTTTGGCTCTCCAATTACATTATTTCTCCAGGAATTTCTATTAATGTCTACCTGTGGCCAGTATTGTTCATTGTTCCCCAAGAATTTCTTGAAGTCAGCCCAACAATGTGTCAACCTGCCTCCTTAATTTGTTTTCCCTCGCCGCATTCCACATGTTGCTGTACACGTCCATCTTCCCCACTCTATTCTTGCGATGCCTTTCTGCGTCTGTAAGCATTGGTTCGGAAAGTAGTGTGAAGTTTTCTCCTGACATATCACTGGGCATATCATTCGTAACGAAAGTGTGCATTCGTAGACTTGAAGTATAGCTTTCTGAAACGATATATGAAATCTCTAGTGCTCATTTTAAACTCCAGAACCCGTTCAATGCTATTCTTGACTTAATTGCAGTTTATGTCACATACTCAAGGTTAACATTAGCTGTTTCTCCTCTGTTTGCCACCAGGAAAGCAGGGAATTTGAAGTGCCAGAAGTCAAAAATTGCAACACAGCGAAGGTTACACTTTATCTCACGCGTTGCTTGTTTACAAACAAAGGTGCTGGATAGAGAGAGTGGGCTGCAGTGACAAGCCAAGTACAGTAAAAAGTTCAACACAAGCTACCATGCATGGGAGTGTTTCGTCATTGTACAAAATTTCTACAAATATTGTGTTCAATATGTCAAAAAAGGACAAAAATTAATCAGAAAGACTGAAGGCATTTATACTGAAAATATGTTTTGCAGTAATAAGGACAAATTTTATGGCAAAACATCAGGCCAGGTATTACTTTCACAGACAGCCATGGGTAGCCGAGGTCGTTAGCGAGAAGTCTGGGGTTCGATTCCTATCAGGATTATCCTTCCTGATTGAAGTTTTTTCCAGGTTTTCCTCAGCCTTCATGAAAGGTAAATGTCAGCGAGGTACCGTAAACCTGGCCTGAAATGCTTCCTTCCTTTAAAATATAAATCCTTTCCCAGTTTATAATTTCATCTCATGTATCCTCAGTGTCTACCGCCTGTGATGCCTCAGTAATTAGAACGGGCGTTAAACGCTACTAAAATCACTTTCAGACAAGGAGTATTAGGTAAAGAATCATATTAGTATGATTAAAAATGAATGCCCTCTTACGGAATCAAGAAAGATTCCTGCAGGATCTTTGAACCAATTATTCAACAAAGAAATATGTGATGCTCATATATCGACAAATATACTGTGACGCATGATTAGAGACTGCAGGAGAGCTTAGACAATTTAACAATACAGTAAAGATGAATTTTATACCATATTCGTTTAAAGGTTGGAGCTAGGTCTAGAGTTGTTTTCATGTCTTTAGGAGATGTTTTGGCTCAAGCCTCCAGTAGCGTCTTTGACATTGAAGGTCGATAGAGTCGGCATGACCAATAGACCGACATGGTTAGCCGAGGTCGTAAGACATGAACTCCTAAGTGGTAACCTAAATTTAAGCCTGGAGTATCGTCAGTATCCGCCGCCTATAATGCCACAGTAGTAAAAATGGGCGCTAAACATTATTTAAAAAAAATACAAAGAGTGAATGATGCACTGAATGTCATATTTAAATACAAAGAGCCAACTAAACTGAATTACTAACTCCAACTTAATTTTGCCTGGGCGGTTACTACCACTGATTTTAAAATTATTTTATCCAATTAGATTGAAATATTGGCACGGTACATCCAGTAGGATGAGCAGCGAAAGTTTTGCGTTTTACCTCGCGCTGCCCCCCCCCCCCCTCATTCAGGAGTACATTCACCCACGATTGTGCTGATCTCGTGTTTGTTAGAAAAGGGCAATTCCTATCACTGACTGTGGTTATGGTGTTTGAGATCAACTTGAAACATATTAAAGAGTTTCGCATATTTTGGTAATTATCTCACATTCTGAATTCAGCACCGACCAGTATTACTTAAAAAGCTTAGAAATAAGCTTTGTGCAATTTTTTGAGGAAACATACTGTGAGATACTTAGAAAATATCTTTACACTGCACAAATAATGCGGAAATAATTTTACGATCACCTACATTACTAATTAAAAGATAATATAATTGGGTGTCACTGCACTAAACAACAGATTCAGTTGGTTGCTTATGTTTAATCTCATTGTTCGGGCAATGGATGCAATTTCCACTTACTTTCATTTGTTACAAATGATGCGACATACATTATCATTAATATATATGGCAACCATAGCACGGAATCTGGCTCTCTGTTAACAGGTTAAATGCTCCGCATAGCGTTTGGAAGCACACATGGATTACACGCCTTACTTCATAACAGGACCGCTTTTTCAGGTGCAATAGTCACAACCCGGCTACCTGATTGTTTATTCTGTATATGCGTAATTATTAATTTCATGGTTTACAGTTTTAACCCAAATTTAAACTGTTTCTGAGTAATGACTTAATGAATTTATCGGTAAGAGCGCTGCTTTGTCATGATTATTACACATGTATTTATCAGAATGAATTTGACGCATTTGCGACCCGTTTCATAGCGTTTGCCATGGTTTTTTTTGAGTAGTGTTTAACGCCCGTTTTTACTACTGAGGCACCACAGGCGGTGGACACTGGTGATACATGAGATGAAATGATAAATTGGGAAAGGATATTTTTTTTTTAAGGAAGGAAGCGTTCCAGGCCTAAGTTTAGGTACCTCCCCGGCATTTGCCAGTTATGAAGACTGAGGAAAACCTGGAAAAAACCCCAGTCAGGGAGGACGGTCCTGGCGGGATTCGAACCGCAGACCTCCCGCTCACGAGTCCGTGCCTTAACGACCTCGGCCACCCGTGGCGGTGTTTGCCATGGTAACGGAAGATACTTGTTTTATGCTCCGAGATAGATAGTAAAGCCACAACGGAGAATCGGACAGCTGGTAGCATCTAGCGGTGAGAAACGTGTCGTTGATTGGCTGCTCCGCTTCTATAGCCATTCAGAACAATGCGCGATCCGGTGAGCAATATACTTGCTAAATATACTATTAAGACTTCGTTTAATTACAACAATTTTAAATGTTAACTTTATAGTGATTTAGCGACTGGTTTTATTGACTGTAGCTATAAAAAGAACGTATTACTTTATTTGCTATTGCATTTAGATTCTGCTCTATTGAGGCGTTTGAGTAGTATTGCTGTTTTTAGCTTCGGGTTTTCTACGCAGTTATTATCCTAGGTTGACAAGGCAGTGTTATATTGCGAGGAATGTCTTTTCACATCGCACTTTGTTGTCCACAGTTAGCCAGAATATTTCTTTGGGCTCTAATAAACTTAACAGTATCGGCGCTAATAACCTTAAACCTCAATCATCATCAGCGTATTTCTTATGGCACATATTTCAAAATAGCCACAATTCTTTTGCAGAACACTTCGGGCGTTTCCTTGACTTTTGTAGTAACCGATTCAAGTTTTAACTGATAGATGACAATTGACAGTTTATCCGCAATTTCTAAAGATTTTCGCATTTCTAATGTGGATGTTTACAAATATTTCCAAATTATTTTGAATGAGTTGTACATATGTAAAAGTATAGATTTTGCAATTTAACAATCCATGCTTCCATTTATGCTTTTAGCTTCCCCACTGTGTTAATACAGGTTGAGGAAGAGGTAGAAGGTGTAGTTCTATTTCTTTAAATATCTTAATTCTGTGACGGAATTTTAAAAATATCCCCGGACCTTTTAACGTTAGCTATAAAAGTGTCCCTATGGGCAAAGTTAAACAGTATCACTCTATGAAGGACGTGGCCAAATGCACGATTTTCGAATGACACGTTTTATTTCTTTACCTGCCTTCGTATATGAGGCAGCATCTGTGACAACTACTAAAACGTTACCGTATTACATTCATACAGATCATAATACACAATGATTTTTCAGGAAAACATCGCAGTAGCTTCATGATATAGGTTTTCTAGAAGTTTAATATTTTTTAACGTTTCACTGTAACATTCAGCCAAGATTTGTCTCCTAATTACTGTTTCACTCGTTATCTGTTTTTTTGTGTATTTCTCTAGAAAGGCTCTAAATTCTGGAGGTTCTAAATTTTTAAATTAGCGTTCACATATTTTTATTAAACACATAACTTGTATTTAACATGGGGTTCGTATCTAATACCAATTTTCTTTAGCACGTTCGACGTTAGTCGACAATGTAGCTCTATGTTTTGTTTTTTCGT
The DNA here is from genome assembly GCA_030762175.1 of Metallyticus violacea. Taxonomy (NCBI): domain Eukaryota; kingdom Metazoa; phylum Arthropoda; class Insecta; order Mantodea; family Metallyticidae; genus Metallyticus; species Metallyticus violacea. The sequence continues at coordinate 16,453,583 of CM060838.1, read as the reverse complement.
GTTCTTAATTCAGACATACATATAGTATGTGCAATTTTATAATCTCTACTGAGCAACGACTTTCTGTGTTTATGAATCCAGACTTAAGAGTTTTAGCATTGTTTCTCTTCGGTGTAAAGACTTTTAATATTATTTGTTAGTATGATTCATGTGTGAGTTTGATTGCAAGCACAAAATGCTGAAAAAATAAAACACAATAAATACTATTTCATCTTGCACGGCTGTATTTACTCACCGTCTGAGGAACATTAACTGATGTCAGCACTCGCTGTTTTCCCTGTCACTAATTCTGTGTCACTTATGAAACAGTCTATAATTCAAATACGCAGTGCTTGTAGCGTAGTAAGTAGTTACTTTGGTATTTTTCCTGCTCCATAGCCATATGTAACGGTAAATTGCACCCTTAGACCTTTTCGAGCTTTCGATTCAGTGTTGTATTATCGTCTAATCTAAGCCCATATTGTTTCAGAGGTTGGTTTTCAAATTATTCTAGTCATTTTGTATTTGTATTGAAATCATTTTAATTATTATTAAAGATATTACTGTAAGGCATGAGCATAACAAGCATCTAAATAATTTGGGATTAACACTTAAGGCACTTTTGAGATCACAGCCGCGACTCGAACCAGTGGGTCTTTTTTACACCCTTTTCTTTACAAAGATTTTATACTTAAGAGGCGACTCGAAAAATTCGAATATTAGTGGCTGACACAAACCACTCCATTAGGATTAATTTATATTAAATGTGATTTGTGTGAAAAAACATATTTAATTGGCATTTAAATAAGATAATTATTTTCCTCTGAGCATATTTCTTTTTATTCATATTTCATGTTTTAAATTAAACTTTCTTAATTAAATATATTAAATGTTTTTAAATTTTATTACTACAATTTGCTTATTTTAGAGTTAATTTCACGGGAAGCGATATACATTTTCTATATAAGCGCTTTTAAATTTTTAAGAGTTGATAGTAAAAAGCTATGAGCAGAGAAACTGGCACTTAGTAAATAATCTCTTTAATAATTTTTAAATTGCATAAATAAATGTTCTTCTCTCTGTTCTTCTGGTTTTCCATAGCCCCATGTGGACCTTCGGCTTACCGCGACCACCGCTGCGTCTTCTACCTCCATCACGTGATATCATTGATAGAGTGCAGTATTGCAGGGAGGTATGTGATCAGCATTCCGCCGGTCGCTATATCGCGTCTTACTAGATCGAAGATCGCCACCTCTTCATCAGGCAGCTTCCCAGTTAAGAGGCAGGGTGGACCCCGTTCCATACCTTCCCAACTTAGAAAAATTTTAAGCAAGTACCGGGGGAATCAAACCCGAGCCTTCCGGCCAACAGTCAGCAACGCTAATCACTATACCAAGGAGGTGGTCGAAATAAATGTTCAGAGTGCTAAAGTTTGATTGATGGCCCATAAAAACAATTGTTATCGCCATATTGTTGGTGCTCTGTTTCTTGTTTCCTAATGTGCTCAATTTACAGTAAAAACGCAGACACTTGGAAAGTGTATACATATTACAGATCCCATAGTTTAAGGGTACTGCTTCTTTCTTAAAATAAACACTGTAATACTACTTTACTTTTGTTTCCTCAAGGAGAAACTGTGTAGAAAATAAAATAGCACTGGTGGAAGAAATATTTATTTATCTAACAAGCATTAGAAGTAAATCAGTTTTACATGAGTTTTTGCTATTTCATAAAAACTACGCTATTTTTTCCCCCTGGTTTGTCCATGAAAACGCCTTTTATCTTCTCTTTGCTGGCAAATCTTGTTGGAAAACTCAGGTATTGAGATGAAGTCGGGGAAGAGTAATATTTGCAACAGCTATCTTTACTTGCGTCCGATTCCATTGGTTTTATTGAAGACATGCGGCATATGGAGTACAGTCAGACAAAAGATAGAGGCTTTTAGAAGCAGAGTCTTTGGAGCACTGCATCTGCAGTTATATATTTCATTTGCTGAGGCGCATCCATCTCTCTTCTCTGCTCTCCCTCTTATATCCTGCTCAACCGTCCGCCACTCACGCTTTTCATTCCAGTTAAAAGTTAGAAAGGAAGCCAAGCTCCTTATGCTGTTGCGAAGACGCTTTTCCTCACAGTTAATCAACCGTGCGAACGAAGAGCGGAAACGGAAGTAGGCAGCGGAACCTTCCAAGGACATCTGCTTGGCACTTCACAAAGAAAAAGTACTAGCTCTGGCACAAATTCAGAAAATATATCCTCAAGACAAATGGCTTTGTAATTTTGTTTTTTTCTGCACTTCCTAGCTGCAGTGCGCAATTGAATCATGACGTTCCGGAAGAGACATAAAGGTAAACTTTTGCCACCTTAAGGCATAAATGACCTACAAGTGTGCACGAGTATAGAGAGTGGAATATTTTCAAACCGCTGAATAACCGAGGAGATGAGGGGCGCTAACCGCAATGTCTCCATTGAAGTTGACCTTCAGGGCACAGTCCCAACAGGTTAATGTTGTCAAAGGTTACAGCAGAACAACCACTCCGATATAATCTGTGATGGATTGTATGCGTGGAAAACAAAATGCTTCAATAAATTGTTCTAAACCTGTGCTTCCAAACTATTTGCCGTCATTTAAACCTTATGCAATGGTAGAAACGCAAAGTAAAGACCAATATTGAACTGGAGTAGGCGATGGCTGATCAGTAGGTTATCGTCGATTGAACGGTTTTACCGTTTAGATCAACAATAATGTTGTTAAATTTAATTTTCTGCTGGTTCTTAACCAAAATAAAATCAGGGTTTTCTACTGTACGCCATTTTTTAAATTTTAAATAACGTGTATTTTGATGTTTATTGTTATATGCAGTCCTTAATATGCAAATAAAACGAAAGAAAGTTAAAATATTTTCATTCTAGAACTTTAACAATTAACATAACTTTAGATCTTTGTTGTCTGTGAAGTAACAATTCACAACAATGAATTTTATTCCTCACAACAGTGAGAACTTCTATTGGTTCCCAGTTGATTTGGAACTTTCATTTAAGAAACAAGTGTTTCTTGAGTTCTAAAATAAGCACTGTTAAAGTATAATCAAAAGTGTGTAGCAAAGTGAAAATTGTACAAATGAATTTCTGATGAGTTGACTTTAAAAGCACAGAGCTAAACAAGCTGATGAAGGTTATTTTGATTGCCATATAAATCTTAGCCGAAGACGTACCTCCGAAATTTACTGTACGCAATGTGTAACTCTCTAAAGAGGTAGGCTAAATGTAGTCCGCCGTATGACTTTTGCCGTTCCAAAGCTGTGTCGAGAATCTAAGCATTATTCAACAGAATGCTGCTTGTGTTTGATAAGTAATCAGGAAAAATTCAAAGTGGACAAGTAGAAGGTTCAAGACAAGAAACATTGTTCATCAGTCACTTTTAATTTCTGAAAAAAACCATATTGCCTCCACTGCTAGATTTGTTTAAGAATATTGTGAAAACCGTAGACTCATAACGGGAGTGAATTTAAATTTGTGAAGATGAATTTCCAAAACTCAATGATGCCAAAATAAAAGAAGGAATATTCATTAGCCCATATATCAGGGAAGTGATAAAGATACTAAATTTGCAACTATATTAAATATTCAAAAAGTGTCTGCTTGGTCATCCTTCAAAGAAATTGAAAGTACAGGTTGGAAAGCGAGCTTATTTAAAACTACAAAATAATGAGAAAATATGTTTTGTTTCCACTTCAAGTAAACAGTGAACAAGGAACATGACTTTTCACCAGGATATTGCTACAATGGAAAGGAAGTACCAGCCGAAAATCTATATCAAATACATTTTAGATAAGTAAATGTAAATTCAGCTCAAATGTTAAAATGTACTGGAATCAATTTAGAAAAGCTTCAACCACATTTCATAAGATTATTTAAAAAAACCCTACATGAACCATCTATTTTTTCTCATTTAACAGAAAAAAATATCAACCAGTGATAATTTGTCAAAGGCTATTCAAATGCTTACGCATGCGGATCTCAAACCCGGAAACCAGAGAGTAAAATAATACTTATTCTTACGAGAAAATGCAGATAAATATATATGGTAAGTTTATGAGAGTCCAAACGTTAGTTTATACGCACTGGATGACCACAAATTAGGTATCAATTCTGTAGAAACGGGGCATGTAGGGGTAATAATTATATGCCAGTGCATTGCAGGTTTATTGTAGATATAAACATTGTAGAGACTGCTGAACTGGGGTTTTGACTTGCTGACTACAGCTGCCGTTCTGCTGTTACAGAATACTGAACATTCACGGTGTTAAGAGTGCCAGAGAGGGTAGCCATTGTGACGTGGAGATTGCAATAATGGTGAGATTCGGACGAGTTTTGATTTCTATTCCATAAACCTGGACTCACAGAAAAAATAGTTAAACCGTTGGTGAAGTGAAGTTTAAGTTTAACACTGGGCCTGTTTACGGCTAACCTACATATTCATCATAGATAGCACATTTATGTAATATCGGGTGTAACCCGCCAATTCCTCACACATAAAATTTGTTATATTGACATGGGTCTAGAAACCGCTTTATTTCCATGTTAGAACTCATTTCTACAGCTCTTCATAGAACATTAATCATGGCAACGCACACAGGGAAATAACGTACCAGCATATGACACAAAACTCTTCCTTGCTTGAAATGTTTAAAATGCCCTTTTGGTGACGTTTGGTTAAGTTGTAATTCTTAATGTTTTGTGCTCCATTTGAACGAAGGTAATGTTGACATGCGACTCACTTCATTGCCTTACTACACATAGCGTCAAGTGTTTAGTGTTCATCATGGTCTTGGTTTCCGGTACAGTGTTATGGAAGTGTACACAAATGCGGAGTTGGCAGATGTATGGATTAGCATAGAGGTCGTGCGCCCATCGTTTGTATCGGGAGAGATTTCCAGAAAGAAGGTTCCCCGACAGGAAGAAGTATGAAGCAATTGATCATCTCACGGAGCATGTGCCTTTTAAGCCTGCTACTCGTGACTGGAGGAGGCCTAGAAGAACGAGAACACCTCAACTGTGGGGGTAATTCTTCATGTAGTTCTAGTGTCAGCGTAAGACAATTAGCTGACATGACTGTCTGGAGAGTTACATGAGAACCTGCTGTATCCATACCGTTTACAGCGTGTGCAGCTGATTTTAATGCAACTGTGCTATTCACGGATGAGGCGTTGTTTCAACCTGAACAGATTGTTAATTTTCACAATCATCACGTGTGGGCTGGCTTGGATCCTCATACAACTGTTGAATCACGTCATTAACAAAGGTTTTCTGTCAATTTTCGGACAGGTATTGTTGGTGACTGTTTGTTAGGGTCTCGTGTTCTCCACCCAGGTTCAACTGACAAACTTTTCTATACTTTTATAGAGAATACTCTATTTGTTCTGCTGGAAGAGTGACTTCACTATTGCGATGAGACATTAACTTCATGCACGACGGATATCCTTCTCATTTCAGTGTTACTGTCCATTGGTTTCTAAATAACAGATTAAAGGTGAGATGAATCAATTCCTGGCCTGCATGTCTCCGGACACACTCACTAGTCTTTTATTTGTGGGGGGGGGGGGTTAACCGATTGTTCCTTGTAATATCGTTGTACTTTCTGAACCAGCAACGTTAACCTAAGTGAAAGAATATTTATTCAAATGAAACGTCCCAAAATATATTAATTTAGTAATTTATGATATTTCTCAACGGTATATGTGACAATATGTAGTGGCCTGAAATGAAGTCTATGAATTTATTCAATTATTTTTTTATTAATTCGTTATTAAGTTAGGAAAAGTTAAGCATATTAACTTCAGCCTGTGAGTGGTCAATTGTTTCTAAACGCTTCATAGCACAAGCACTGGCTCTGTTTACTACACGTGCGCTACTCATAAACAATGCACGCTGACTAGCCATCTCTCCAGCTCCCAACAGCAAATAGCCTGCGTCGTCTTGTTTGTATAAGCGGTCATAATATAATGGCATTAATTGTAATGGTCGGGTGATGGATGATTTTTTAAGCAATTTTTTGCGCTAACTACAACCACCGTAGAGAAATAGCCCAAGCTCTGGCGCAGGCTACGAGGTACAGCAATTAATTTGCAATAAGAAATACTTTACAAGAATGGACCGTCTCTTTGCAAAATAGGTCAATTTAACATCTGCATTTATTTCTATGTTGCCCGAGTGCAGCCATGGAATTGTAAATGTTATGTTTCTAATGACTTGCAAAGTTGTCAGCATTATTATACCAAATTGAGATTTATATTACTTCTCGGCTTTAATTATGAACATCATATTCTTATTTTTGTTACAGAGTTTGTGATTAATTTCAAGACCATATTTGTTTTCTCCTAACACATACATAATATCTGTGGCTGTAGAAAGGAAGACAAATGTATATCCAGAAACTGCTTCTGAGCGTAAGAGATGTGCAAACAACTAGAGAGAGCAAGATCTGTTTTATTTCCACTTAAGAGGCAGTGGAAAACTTTGTGCTCCTTTGATACCTAAGTAAACCCAAACTATGGATGTGCTTGAAAATCTCACTTCCTTGCTAGCTTGTGAAAACTGAGAACCAGAAACGAAGAAGCGTGGTTTGTGGTTAAACTCTAAATAATTCTATCTGCATGGTATTCCCTCAAGGAATATATATTTATTATTTACATATTCTTACAATTTTTCCAACGCTTGACGTGACATGCAGGCTGTATAGGTTTTCTGGTTGATAAATAGAATTTACAAAATGACCCCTGAGTTTTAAACGTCTTCCTAACTAGGGGAAATTTAATCTTGGTTCTCCAGTTGACAATCGCAATATTACTGCTTGACAACGTTGTTACTAAATACCTACAGTTTTTTATTTCCTCATAAATAATAAAAATGGAAGTGTACATCCTATCGAATTCTTAGTATTGCTTATAAATACATGCTCTTACTAGTTCTTTACAAGAATACTTTAATATTTTTTGAAACCATGCTAAATACTAGATTTCCTATACTCTTAAGAAACTGGACAAAAAATTGGCACTATAGAAATATAACATTTCTAAATTTCATCAGAGAATCGCACTTCAAAACAAGAATTTTAATTTCTTCGTGGGATGTTCATTTCAGAAGTATGTACCATATAAAATGTCTCACACAATTTATATGAAAAAGAAAAGCACTGGTATATTTCTAATTAACAAAACAATACAAAAGGAACACTGAAGTGATTTACACCATGTGATATTACAGATAACTGCATTAAGTTTTTCTCCCTAAGTGTTCAACGCATTTTCTTAAGGTCAGTTACTGTTGTGATCTTTGAAAGAGACGGGGTTACCTGTAATATTGCGTGTTAGTGTTGCGTTTTCCGGTGTTTATTACACTTGAATTTCATTAGCTGGTTGAGTTGGCAAATTAAAAACTGGCGGCAACTTATTACAGGAAAAGTAATAACAATGATCCTGGAGGCAGCAATTGCACCATTCTGGAAGTCGATGAACACCCCCAAGCTCTGATAACATTCAATTCGTCACACAATTCTCTCAGTAAGATACAAACTGGCTCTTTTGATATTTTTAGACAGTAAAAGAGCAACAGCATCCTGAGTTGACATTGCAATAAATTGTATACATTCACTTCTGGAATCCTCTCTTTAAAGTAGTGATTGTTGTTTATTGGGGAGAGCACGTGGTTGTTGCAAGCATTTATCTTTTAGTTCGTGACGTCACACTTTTCCCCCCATCATATCCCGCTTGGACAGCGACAGTGCTTGATGGGCATGGAAGAGATAAGGTGGTTTCGGCATGAGTTTGCACAGTTAAGACAGGAACAAACTTCCTTGTTTTTAACGTGGGTATGTGCTAATTTGCTTTTGGGAGGGAGAAGATTTGTGTTAAATTGTTGAAATGTTTCGGGATCAAATTTATTGCTTTGAAGAGAGTAAAGGAATTTGTCTTTGGTTGGGGTTGAATCCATGGAAATTATTTTGGTTTACTCCTTCATTTTGGATATTAATTTTTGAAAGTATTTCAGGAACTGTTCCTTTTTATCGGTAGAATTCCATGGTAATCATTTCATATTCTTTTTGAAAATGTTTTGGGTATATTTTTCATGTAATTTCTTTTTTTTTTTCAGAAATATGCTGTATAATTTTATTTTATTAATGTGTTACATTTATAATTGATGTTGCCAAACTTCTCAATGCTCTTTACCTAAGCATTAAATCTGCTTATGTATACTCAATATCATTATTTTTTAAATTCTTTCTTTTTCCGTTAAGTTGGACACGCTGATTTTTCCTATGGGCTTTTTTCAGTGAATTTTCCAACTTTCTTTCGCATATTGACAGCGTAGGTGTAGTGGTTAATAACGAAATGCCATTATCGCTTGTGCTGGACAATGTAAAAGCAATGCTTGCTTAATGGAATTAGTATGTAAGCAATAATAATGCGAAATACATGCATCTGATTAAAGAAGTCTCTGCTGAAACAAAGATATACCAAGGAATTAGGACAGTGAGGTCACCGATCTTCATGGGTTAGGTATAGATATCCAGCTCGGCTGTAGGCTGCAAATTCGCCTCTCTAGTACATAGAAGTTTAACTCCTTCGCCTTCTTATTCATTCTCTATTGGTATGAACTAACCAATTCTTTACAAATAGTAAACTAAAAACATGTATCTTAATAAGGTTTATTAATTGCTAGCCTTTCTCTTTAGAAGTTGCATTTATGTCGGTGTGTTAGTATTGTGCAGGTGGAAGTTTAAAACCGTCTAGATACTTTCTTAATTGTTGCTTCCTTTTATTTAGGATTTGCGGTAAAATTCTTATTTTTATTCTTATAAGAATTTTAAATATGTTAAAATGGCACATTAAAACGATAAATATATATTTCTTATTTTATGGCGTAATAACTGAAATCGGACCATGGCCTACCGCAGCGACCTCTGCTTACTCTAGTTCCGTCTTGCGATTACATTGTTAGAGGGCAGTATGCTGGCAACCCTCCGGTCACCCTTACGCGTCTTTCTAGATCGAAGTACGCTACCTATCCATTAGGCAGCTCCCCAATTATCCTCACGACCCCATTCCAGACCTCCCTAACATAGAAAAATTCCTAAACTAGTACTGGAAATCGAGCCCGGATCCTCCTGGCCGCCAGTCAACAATGCTAACCACTCTACACATATCTTTATATACACAAATTAATCTTGTGTTCCTCCTGATTTTATTTATTTTAAGGTATTGTGATATTTGTGCAATCCAGTTAGTTTTTCTAAAATGATTTAATATAAAACGAGGAAGCTTGCGTACAAAAATGCGAAAGCGTGTAACAGAATGTGTTGTGGGAATATATAAGGATGAATATATATGAATGAGGCAGTAAACTGGATATTAAAAAAAAACAGATAGGGAAAATAAGAAAGTTTAAAACAAGAAAAGAGAATAAGAAACCAATAACGGTTTACAAAGTATTGCAACTGTGCGGAGCTTGATGTTTTAATATGTTGACTCGCTAGAAAGAATGAAAGACTTATTCGCCTCCCTTTCTCGCAGGAATTTTTCGTCTCTGCGGTCGAAAAGAGATGCAACTGGAATATTGGATTCCAGTGTTGCCATCGGCTGGGTCGGTAATGGGTTGACAAATGCATGCTTTCACGCTATTCCCGACTTACTCTTCCCGTTTTCTATAGCAATGTAGCATTTCGTGTCGTGAACAGAACAAGTCTACAGCGCTATGTAAAGCTGGCACTGTTGTAATCAAGCTGTTGATAATGTGTGCAAAATGTCATGGATAAAAATGCTCCGAGGAACATTAACAACGAAAGCTCAAACTTAATGCGCAATATCACGTGCCTATTCTTCTGGTAATAACTCAAAACTGGTTTCAAGATCAACACATCTTATCTTATAAATAAGCATCTGGAGCCTAGTTTGAAAACGATCGCTGAAATTATAAGCTGTGCTGCGGGAATTAGATGATTGGGAGAATAATGATTAATTATTTTAATTAATGTTTAATTATTAATTATGTAGTAGAATATTTTGAGTGATAATATATTTGTGATTGATTGATTGATTGATTGATTGATTCTTATCTCAGGGATGCTTTCTTCCTCGGTGATAGTTTCCATTACATTTGCTCTGGTACGACTCCTACCAGAATGTTCACAATGGAGTGAATAGATTTGTTGTATAGCGTGATGAACTGCACTTTGTCTATTGTGTTGAGAGTAGACTCGTTTGCTGCCTGGAAGATTTGAAATGCTGTGTATGCCACTTTCGCATAACCATTACAGTTCCCTTATGACGTCTAAGCAAAATGTTTTGTAATACTTTGTCTAAAATAACTTCTTTACAGTTTTAAACTTCACCGAGTTAAACTCTCATTGATGGAATGGAATGCTTGATCATCTAACCCACTAAACTGCTACTAAACTATAAATTAACGCTAAACTCTCACGCTGGAAACTGGGTTGATTTTTTTTTATTTGTTTATTTAAGGACGCTCTTTAACAGCTCAGGTCATCAGCGTCCCATAAACGGCCGACAAATTTTGTTCAGAGGCCTCTTCTTTCAGGTTTGAGGTTCTTTTACGTGCCGTAAATGTACGACACGGGACCCACGGCTTTACTTCCCTTCCGAAGGAAGCCATACTTACAATTTTTACGCCCGAAAAAAATCCATCGATCCTGGCCAGGTTCGAACCCGCGATCTTGGGTTTAGAAGGCAAGTAAGGTTACCACTACACCACCAAAACCGACGGAAACTGGGTTGATCTGAATACTGATTTGCCTTGGAACTCTCGTTGGGCCGCAAAAGCACCAGCTTAAATAAACTACGAGAAAATTCACATCTAAACCTAAAATACTGCACATTTATATTACTAGATATAGCATTTTCATATTTAGGATTATGTTTTATTAAGTGCAGTAAAAATAATAGTATTACATTACTTATCCTATCATAAGTTGTTTACCGCCATGGATGGCCGAGGTCGTTAAGGCGCGGATTCGTGAGCGATAGGTCTGGGGTTCGAATCTCACCAGGACCGTCCTCCCTTACTGGGTTTTTTTTTTTCAGGTTTTCCTCAGTTCTCATAAATGGCAACTGCCAGGGAGGTACCCTAAACTTAGGCCTGGAACGCTTCCTTCCTTAAAAAAAAAAATATTTCCCAATTTTCATTTCATCTCATGTATCATCAGTGTCCACCGCCTGTGCTGTCTCAGTAGTAAAAAGAGGCGTTAAACACTACTTGAAAAAAAAAGCACAAGTTGGCTAAAGTACAGGACCCAACCTGACACTAGCATAACACGTGCGTTAGCATTGATCTCTTCTATACGCTTTTCTCAGGAAATTTCTATATTTTTATCGCAATTCTCATTTATAGAAAAAAAATCGTTTTCGGAATTCAAGTCATTTTCCTATCTTTTGTTTACTAAGCCCTAATGAACACACTTTTGAGAGGCGCATTGCTATTAAAATGGTAGCGTGCCATTTATAATTCACTGCTGCTAGATACACTCTCGTCAAGCTCGTTACATTTTCCATTACATCTCTTTCTCTAATATGGTATGTATAGCATTGCCATTGAGAAATTAAAGCCCGGGCAGCCGGCACGGCGGCTCAACCTTACCTCTCGCCCGAGCTCTATGCCCAGGATCAATGAGTCGCACAAATTCCCTAGTGACCTCATACCAAAAGACCCACGTCCCTTGCAGCCCGACCATCAAAGGCCCATTTGTCCCCCAGAGGCACTGACTCTAAACAGGCTACAGTATAGACCCGCCTGAATCTAAACAAACGAAAGGCGAAGAGGAAGCAAAGATTGGGATATCCACTCCAAGGACAATAAATGTTCTGTTTTCAAGCACCAAGACTACTTCTGTCCACCTCCGCTGTTTCTTTCTTTCCTTCTTTCCCACTAATATAATTTCGGAAATTAAATCTGTTCTTTCACGGCACAGAAAGGAAATTCTCTTTACAAAACGTGACATCGCATACTATAAAATAGAGAAACCCTCTTTTTGGTATCCCATCAGTGTACAAAATCTATTTCCTGTACCTGAAACATACGTACATTTGTAAACTCAATTTTTTTATCGGTAAAACACCTCGATTGTTTGCTTCCATGTTTCTCTTATCGTTGTTAATAAACGTAAGGTTACGGAGCTAACATAAATTGGTTGATTTTGATTTATTTACGGACGCTGTTTAACATATTAGGTCATCGGCGTCCCATTCTAATCAGGGCGTGAAACGGCCAACAAATTTTGCTCAGAGGCCTTTCTTTCAGATTTGAGGTTCTTTTTCGTGCCCACGGCTTTATTTCCCTTCCGAAGGAAGTCATACTTAGGATTTTTACGCCCGCAAAAATTCCATCGATCCTGGCCGGGTTTGAATCCGCGACCTTGGCTTTAGAAAGCAAGTATGGTTACTACTACCCACCAGGACTGACTAAGAGCTAACATAAATGATTTACGTTTTTATGTTTCACAATTCTTTGACTGCATTTATTTGTTTCTAAAAGTAAACTTGCAAATCTTAATTACTTCAAAAGTGTGTTTGGCTGTAAACCTTGTACGATTTTTAAAAAAGGTAAAAATTGTTTTACTTTGTTTTGGTTTTTGGGGTAAACCATTTTAACATTCGGGGGAAAATATTTTAAATGTAAACGCAAAAAAATTGGATATTGAAAAAATGTGTTGAAATAAAAAGAAAAAAGTTCTATGAATGCAACTAGGTAACAACATGAACATGTCCATATGTAATAAAATGATATACCGAAAACTGACGTGAATGCCTTGTATTGTGGTTAGCGTGTCTTTCTGTAAATCCGTACGTCCCGGAATCGAATCCCGTAAAGTTTTATCGACGTTTTACTTAACCTGAAAAGGGAATGTCAGCTAAATTTAAGCGTTTGGGGCTCCGTGTGCTTTTACGCACTCATTTTATCATTCATTCATGGTTTCGTTAGACTTTCACTTTAAACGTTCCAAAAAATCATAAAAAAGCACGTGATGTTTTGAACAGCTGCGAGTTCTGCCTAATGAACAAGTAAAGTGGCGGGTAATAGAATTCACACGAAAACAAAGACACAGTATTTTGATCCAGGAAACGCCACACTAAATTCCATCATCATTCGTTCATTAACTCCATGCTCTCTGTTCATATCCAAAAGTTCACAACTCTCCGTATGAAATTTCAATCCGATAAATGTCCAAATGGAATTGAATTGCAAAACTTAGACATGACTTGCTTTTTGGATATTCTGCTAAACCCTAAAATTTACATATGAATTAATTTACACATATTTGAACTGCTCGGCAATTTAAGCTGCATATTGGGAATTTGTTTCAATATCCACGGACTCTTGGGACTCTACGAGCATACCTCAAATGCTCAACAGGGCACGCTTTGTATTCTATGGTCATATAATAGCAATAAATATCCAACAGATGACAAGTGTTTGTCTAATAGCAAAATAACTGTAATTGGAAATTGTTCGCACCGTCCATTCAACTGTTTAAAAAATTGGATATTGATGATGCTTTAATTACATCCTCATATTGTGACCATGTTACTATCAAGTATACCCAAGGTATACTATATGACAATGTATACTATAGACAATATGTAATTCAATGTAATTATTGCAATTTTAATAAGTAAAATAAAGTGGAAGAAAATAACACTTCATGAAGCACACCTGATGAGCTTTACTTTCGCATCTTAATGTAGTCATTGCCTTATTTTTCATATTACATATTATTTATAATTACAATAGTTATTGCGTTCTAACCAGAAAATGTATTGCTTCTAAGCTTCGCGCACTTTGGCTAGGAAAATGCCCATATTCTCCTACAAGAACTATCTGTTTATTTCTGAGCTTTCCAACTTCCTAGTCTAATGGGCTCGCACATCGTTGAAGGAAAATTGCGCACCTAGAGTGCCGCTGTTTACTTCGCGCTCAACCGGTTTCCTCCCGCCCGCTTCTCGGATCAAGCGTAACTCGAACTCTCCGTATCTATACCGATTCTGCTACTTTAGAGTAAAGAATAATAATAATATACAGGATTCTCAACTTTTTTTCTGAAAAAAAAAAACGCTACTGCGAAACTGGAGGTTGAAAAGATGAAATTATAAAGTGCTTTTTAGCAAGCAAGGGTTCCAGGCTTAAATATAGGACGAGGATTGAGTAAAATCTGGAAGAAACCCTAGTCAGTTAGTACAATTCTGGCAGGATTCGAATCGAAATCCTTTCGTTCACGAGTGAGGTCTTTAGCGATCGCGGTCACCCTTGTCAATATTCAGGTTGATTTATTTATATTTTTAGTGTATTTAAGGAAACTCTTTAATATCTCAGGTCATCAGCGTCCCATTCAATCCAGGCCATGAAATGTCAATACATTTTGCTAATAGACTTTTTCTTTCAGGCTTGACTCTTTTACTTGCCTTGAACCCTTCCGAAAGGAAGCCATACTTAGGATTTTACCCCCCACAAAAATGACCCTGGCCAGGATTGAACCCGCAACCTTGGCTCTACGAGGCAAGTATGGTCACCACTAAACTGTCATTCAGATTGATTATGACTAGCAGATGATGATACAGCTTCCACAAAGCCGTTTTGAATTTGTTTGGCAGTCAGTCTATACAGCTAAGTATTTAGCTTGTTTTAGGAACATATTTAATACTGAGTTTTAGTATTTCTATTTCAAATATGAAACTTTTTACTGCCCAAGAGAGCTTTAGCATTTATTGTCGTTTGCGAACTTGTTAGAAGTACAGAAGGTGCACGAGAGATGCGCAGACAGTTGCACTTTTAAGTCTTTGTGCTCATACTTTTACGACGGGCTTTAAAGACATTTCTCACAGAAATCTTTACACGTAACAAGGATTAGTGTAATGTGTTTAGCTCAGCTTTGTTCGTTTAGAAATGGCAGTTTGAGTACCTGGGATTAGGGACTGTAAATCTTGTAAATGCATTCACGTAAAGTGCATTTCTTCATTTTACCCTCGTAAACATGTCCAACGCTTAACATAAAACAGTAGCATACTTGTAAGAATTAACAAACTCTTCCAGACACGAAATGGTCATAAACCAAGTGTAATAAGAGCCTGAAACACTTTGTAACGCCTTGCGTGTGTCCTGCAACACGAATTTTTTATATCTTTGGAATGACCCAGAACACGAGCAAAAGCACCCGAGAAACATTAAATCTCTACCTTAGCGCTTTAAACAGACTTCCTAGGTGTACCCGTTTCTTAGTTATCTGGTATTTACTGCTTGTAAACAGCACTGCAACTGAAAATTTACGAAGGAGTATTGTGATATACGAGCTTTGCACAACACAAACATTATTCCTTCTATTAGCAGAGTAAACAAAGTTTTAAACCTGAGCTGCAAAAATGTTCGTGTGGTTCTACTCTGTTCAAAACATAAGGCAGTACAATTAAAATAAATCTTTAAAGATTCTGAAAATGCAGTTCGCTCTTTGAAAAAATGAAACACTAAGTATTTAAGAAGCCAAAACCCGTTTGGAGCAATGATATCACTTGAGGAAAAAAAAAAACTTTTCAAAATTACTGGCATCTTGAACAGGAAGCGAGAAAATAAATTCGGAATGTTTTTGGTACGTGTTTAGCCTATATATTATTATTGTATCTGTTTTCTATCATTCTTACGTCAAAATACAAGCTCTTGGAGTTAGGGAAATGATAACTTAGGCTAGTTATTCTGTATTAAAACATCTTTTATATAAATTTCGTATTATAATTTGAGAGTAAACAAAAAATAAAAGAATGCCATAACCACAATGTTTAGAAATTGATAAATAGTAAGTTAATTCTCGTGTTAAATCGTAAAAATAATTTACTTCAATTTCCAAAAGTGCTATTCTGCATTATTCACAAATGGTGGAAGCTATTTTAATACTTAAAGCAGTTTACAAATAATATAGAGATGATTATAGACTTTTTTTAATTCAGTTTATTTACGGACGCTATGTAACATCTCAGGTCATCAGTGTACCATTCAATTCAGAGCTTGAAATGGCCGGCAAATTTTGCTCAGAGGCCTCTTTTTTCAGGCTTGAGGTTCTTTATCGCGCCGTAAATATGCGACAAGGGACCCGCGGCTTTACTTCCCTTCCGAAGGAAGCCATACTTAGTATTTTTACGCCCGAAAAAATCCATCGGTCCTGGCCGGGTTCGAACCCGCGATCTTGGGTTTAGGAGGCAAGTATGGTTACCACTACACCACCAGGACCGATTGAATATAGACATGCGTGTATTAGCAGGATATATAAATTATTTTATTTACATATGTTAAACGAGGTATACGATTCAGAAGCTTGTCTGTTCTCTGGAGCTTTGGTGAACTTAAATTGCCAAATCGGAAGGGCGGGAGAGAGAGATGGAGAGTACATTAGGGGCAACGTGTGAAAATATGAGAAATGCAAGAAAAGATGGAAATAAATTACATTCACATGATATAACGCTGTTGTTAGCGAAACCACACTGCGTAGTTCAGTAAATTTTTGGAGCGCTGCAGTTGGGTCATTGGGGACTTGAGTTTCCTGTGCGAGGTATGTACAGGAGTAGATGTCCACGGTCCATGCAGACACTGATTTATGATCTCCATTGCCCTAAGATGGCCTTCTTCTACTCCTTTTTAGTTTTAGATTATACACCTGTTCTGGTTTCATTTGTCCAGCAATTTCTTACGAAAATTTTCTGTTTTTTTTTTATTTCCTCTTGGTTTATAATCAAAACTGGTGTATGAAAGTAATCTAAAAATACTTCAGTAGTTTGATTCTCAAATAGTTTTTTTTTTTTTCATTACACAACTCTTGGTGGCATTGCCTTTAATTTTGGAGCACCGCAAAACTAAAGGCCCAAGGAAAGTAGGCCTCTTTGACTTGTTTAGCATGCTACCTGCTGCAATTAAAGTTCCGATTCTCTAGAATGAGGGTTATATAGTACTGGGTTAATTCATGAAAAAATAAACAAACAATTTGTAAGTTGCACATAAAATATTTTAGTAAGCCATGACCAGTAATTTATCCGAAGGTAGAGATGCCACCTTTCCGCGGGTGGTTTGTGGGAAGCCGAGTCGGTTCTGGTGGTCTATTGGACTTGCTCATAGACCCAAGATCGCGGATTCAATCCCGGCCATGTTTTTTTTTGGGGGGGGGGCATATACATAGTATGGCTTACTTCTGAATGGAAGTAAAGCTGTGGGTCTAGTGTCATAGATTTATGGCATGTAAAAGAACCTCAAGCCTGAAAGAGGCCTCTGAGCAAAATTTATTACCCTGAATTGAATGGGACATTGATAACCTGAGATATTGAAGATAGTCCGTAAATAAACCAAATAAACCCCCTTTTTCCCCCCTAACGATCTCGGCTGCATCATATACAGACTAGGGATATCGTTACTCTTGGTTGCGATAGGGTGGTTCCAAAATTTTCAGGGCCTGCAGGTTCACTACCTCGTATTGGTTTAATGTTCAGTAAACCAATGATATAAATATTAAATTTGGCGTTTAGTTCTTCACTACATGAGGCTTGATTGAGCATTGAGCTCTGCTGGCCCCCTGTGTGTCATCGAGCAAGACTAGCGCTGCGGATCTAGTTTATTGTGTTGGTTCCTTCATGGGTATTATTAAGTCATAAAATTGCTGCGGACAATACATTTCGCTTCAGCGCTGATTCATAAAATCATAAAACGGCATTTTTAAAGCAATTTAAAGCTGCATGAATCAGATGCAAATTTTATGTATGCCCAATATCACAAATTTTGCAGTGCTGTGACCGGCTGAATACACATATCATGTTTCTAATTTGGATGCTTGTGCAGTTTTGAACAAAAGTATTAATGTGACAGTAAAGGTTCTATAAAGAAAATAAATTGTCACAGTAAAATGAGATAAAAGTTTTTGATCTCTACAAATAATTAAACATATTACGGGGGATGTCTTTATGCATCGGAAAGGTCTCCGAAGTGCTTACAAAATCATAAATGGTTTTGAATTTGTGTAAGATTTTGAAGAACAAATGTAATTTGCACACCACCACCAGCATAGATTCAATATATGCAATATGTTGAGATGATAATTGGTTGCACCTAGGGTGTACCTATTTTGTTTCATTATTATCTGTGAATAGCAAAACATGATAATGTACTCAGCTATAAAATAAATTCATTTTTTTTTTTACACAGAATTGAAATGTTGTGCGTAGTTTCAGTGCTTAACATTAATACGTTTTTTTTTTTTTTTTTTTTTTTTTTCTGCTGAGAAGTGACGCTCGGCTAAGGGTTAAGACGGAAGTGCCAATAGATGAATAACGTTTATGGCGTCTTCAACAATAAAAGAAAGAAAAAACACTTAAAGCAATATCACTGAAAGGCAACATTTATAAATAAACTTATAGTTTCTGTTTAACTGTTCGTAGAAAAAATAGCATTATCTGTCTTTTTATCATTTCGCATGTAGCCCGTATATATATATATATATATATATATATATATATATATATTTTACGAGGTTTACTCCTTCGCCATGGCTTGCGTAGTAACGTTGTACTCGTGTCTTAATATCTATCAACAGTAACATGATCGCTATGTAATTTTTTTTTTTTTTTGAGTAGTGTTTAACGCCCGTTTTTACTACTGAGGCAACACAGGCGGTGGACACTGATGATACATGAGATGAAATGATAAATTGGGAAAGGATTTTTTTTTAAGGAAGGAAGCGTTCCAGGCCTAAGTTTAGGTACCTCCCCGGCATTTGCCAGTTATGAAGACTGAGGAAAACCTGACCCCAATCAGGGAGGACGGCCCTGGCGGGATTCGAACCGCAGACCTCCCGCTCACGAGTCCGTGCCTTAACGACCTCGGCCACCCGTAGCGGTATCGCTATGTAATATACTATTTTAACTGTAATTTTGGTTTATTAGTAAGGGCAGTGAAGTTTTATTTTATAAGTTTCCAGTACCAGTTTTGCGCTTATAGGTATATGCGACCTCTTTGCTGTTAAACAATATCAGCCCTAACGCAACGCACTAAGGAAATCTTAGTTCTTCCTCATTAAAAGTAAGCTTAATGCTTTTCTCTGGGCAAAGCAGACCTGGAGTTTTTATCACTTGTTTCTACTCTACAAGATACTCGCGAAACTTGCTTTGGCACAGGGCAAAATTAATTTTAAAAAATTTAAACGCCATTGCTCCTGGAGCTTTTAATAGCCCGGTATGAGGAACGTTACTCTAGGCTAGGACAACGTTTATTAAAGCGTAGGAGCGACTGATGCGAACGAAAATACGTTTCTATTTTCCTGACACTGCTAATGCTGTTTCTTAATATTCACTTAATACTTTTATAGTATTCCCCGATATATTCATAATTATCTTCTATTTTATTATCGATGCAATAAGGAATTTCCTCCCCTTTTATCATCTCCTGACCTAATTTCCTGATTATCTTACAACTATATGTAGGTCTATCTATGAATAGGTCAGGACGCTGTTATTTAAAATGAAAAGTGAGAATATTCTTTGGGCAATGAGTTTATTATTATCAAGTCAAAGTTGTGCTTTAACATTTCAAAAATTAATTCATTTATAATTTTATTATATGTATTTATGATTTTTATGTGTCAAAGTCGATTGACCTGAGATATTATAAGAGCGTCTGTAAACAATTGAAATGATTGTCATGGGATTTTCTGGAACATGGTTTCCAAAATGGATTGGAAGACGTGGACTCGTTTGTTGGTCAAAGGCGTCCTGATAATTTGAAATATTTTATTTTTCTTCTGTAGAAACTTATTAATTCCCTTTGATACTCCGGTGAGTCCAAAAGCAGAATTCATAGTCCGAATCGCCACAGAGGGCGCGAAAATCAAGCAGGATTGGATCCATCAGTTCATTAGTGTTACTATGAGAAAAACTACAGGCCCTATAAACAAATATTTTAGACATCAATGAACAAAAAACCACTTTTTGGTGAAGTTCTTGTAAAATCTTACACCGTAAACACCTAATTTGAACCACCTACAATACCATAGAATTGCTTAGTTAAGACATCATGTATAATGATCATCTCTTCCCTGACGTCATTCGTTACACCAGAACACTCTCATGTTTGTCTCTTCGTTCACTAATACATCTGCACTCTTATTCCGGACACGTCGTATATTTAACATGTTTAATTGTGTATCATGAGATTTTTACTAATGAGGTATGACAAGCGACAGACTGAGAGGAAATTATAAATTGGGAAAGTAATTTTTGGGAAGGAAACATTCCAAGCCTATGTTTTAAATACCTTGTTGGCATTTTCTACTGATGAGCACTGAGGAAAACCTGCAAAATCCCTCAATCAAAGAGAACGATCCTGGTGGGATTTAAACCGCATACCTTTCGTTCATAAATTCGTTTCTTAGTGATCTCGGTCACCCGTATCGTTTTGACTATGGTAATTTTCCAATAATTAAATACATAACTATAAGATCCCGCTAGTAGTTTTTCAAATGTTAATGCAACAACATTTAAACTAACCTCGAGTCCAACAGCTCCGGAGGATCAAGGTTTACCGCATGACCGCTGCATTCTCTGCCTCCGTCTTATGGATAGAGTGCAGTATTGCAGGGGCTCAGGATCAGCACACCTCATCCCGCTGGCCGCTTTCACGTGGTAATCCAGATTTGGGACCATTGCCTCTCTATTAAATAACCACTCAATTATCACAGGTTGGATGAACCTCTTTCCACACCGTCCCAACTTAGATCATTTCTAAGCAGATACTGGGGATCGAATCCGCAACCCCCTGACCAGTAGTCAGCAGTGTTAACAATGGAGGTGGTCTTCACGTTATTTAATGTTAGAAAACGTATTATTTGAAACTTATTTAAAAAAAGGCTCATTTTTGTTTTATATGCTACTGTTCATAGTTGAACGCAATTCTGTTTTAGTGTTAATCAAATCATGCTTCTTGAAAAAAACTAATTCATTACATTTCTCACGTTTTTAATTGATAAATATTTATATGCATTAGCATTTTTTCCTTCTTGCTGAAACATTAAACCTAGCATTTCATGAATGGCTCACATTTTTTAGCAGAACTCGAGTTATTTCGTGGAACCCGAGGTTGCTATACAGTTCATTAATGTAGGGCATCGTTAAAACTAGTATTATAAATAAATAAATTAGTTATAATATTAATAAAAACTGGAAAGAAGAAACTGAATTATTATGCATACTTGAATAGTATCTCAAGAGACACCACTAAAACATGTACAGTGAAAGTTTAGGTGATATGAAAGGAACAGTCTTTAGAACCAATCCATGTTCAATATAACTACATTGTATCTATTTACTGTATATGCAGTGAACAAATAAAACATGATTTTAAGTATGTAGGAGAATCTGCAATAATACAACAATGCAACCTGTAAAGTAAATCGGTCACTTGGCGATTAGCACTGTAATGTACAGATAGCAGTTGACCAGGAATTAATCTTTGCACTTTGGCCTCCGTTTCGAGCAAATTAGGAATGCTTGGGGTCAACTGGCATTGCCAAAATGGTATTATTCAGGAAATATATCACACTAATGTGTCAGAGTTAATGACGTACGCACACCACATGATGGTGTGGGCCATTTTGTCCTGACATGGAGGTATTTCATCCTAGGGTTGTGAACCCTCACTTAATGTTGGGATTTCATCCCCCCTCGGTACTGGAAACGTTCGACCTAACTTTGAGATTCTGGTTATTCTGCATTCTGTCCCCTCAAGCGAACTGTAATTTCGCATTTGTGCTATATTCCTTCATACCAGCATAAAAAATACACTAAAATCATTTGTATTAGATCACATCTACAGTTTAATGACTACGTCATGGCTAGTAGCGCCTTTCTTTTTGAATAAAGAAAAGAAAGGCACTAAATAATACTATATGTAAAACTGACAATGATAAGCACTATCCTGTGGTGAAAGAGATATTGAAAACGATGCCCTGCAGCGGCAATACATTGCCGGCATTTGAGTAGGAAAGTTCTGCATTTCATCCAATTTTTCTTTCGTAAGAACACTACGTTTCGGAACAGGCTACTTGTCATTGACAAGCTGCCCGTAAAACTTGACTGATTTGTGCTTTTAATCACAATGTACACTTGTACCAAGCACTTAGTTCAATTCATAAGCGAGTGTTGAGGAGTCTTGTGGTATCTTTTCTTATTTAAAATAGCGCATCTCCGTAAATGTACACGAAATATTTTTTCATCAGGCGAATTTAACTATACAGCAAATTGTTTCATTAGTGACACAACAGCTGTTTAATAAAGAATAATTACATCTTTTTACAACATACGATGGTAGGTCTATAAGTTTCCGGCCTAACCATTTTCTAGGCATGATAAACACAAAAACAATATTTCAATTTTCAATATAGTTACCCTTTATTGCAATACATTCTCACATCTTTGAATTAACATTTAAACCCTTCCCCTCATATAAATACAGAAGTCTTGTCTGCACTATGGACATATACAACATCCATCACTTCTTCGTCACACTTAAATTTCCTTCCTCGAATGCTCTTCTTGAGTTTTGAGAAGGGGAAATGGTCATTGGGAGCTAAATATGGGCTGTAGGGTGGATGATTGATATACTTTAAGCCACATTTCTTCATTTCTTCTTCTTCATATCGTGGTTTTCAGCATCTTTGCTTGTTACGCGGGAATGTGACTTTTTGCTAATGGCATGGTCTTAACAGAGTTTTTAGGATATCTCTGTAATATGGTCCTGTTACAGTTGTGTGTGCAGATATGGCTTACTGGTGAAACATTCCTTGAATATGGAAAAATGAGATGACCATAGGTTTTCCAGCAGAAGCAACCACGTTTTTAATTATTTTTTGCTTTTTTGTGTGTGTGTTGCTAATGATGTAGCCAAATTTCAAGCGATGATTAGCTTAGAAAGATACGCCGCATCTTCCTGTAACATTATCTTCAACTACATGTAAACCTGCACGCGATCGTTCTTTTATTCGGGAATCAGCAATCTAGAAACCAAACGTGCACAAACACACCTCATGTATAACTTTTCGACTACCAACCTATACGTGTTACACATTGAACTTTTCAGAATTTTGTAATGTTATTCCACGATCCCTCCTCACAATAGTAGCAGCGGTGTTAATGTTTGCTTTCAATAGAGCACAAACCATCTTCAAGCTGTGCTAGAGGAAAGAACAATATCTCCATAGGCCTCGACTGAAGATTTGTTAAGACGAAAGCAGACTTTCAGAACAGCATATTGTTCATCACACATCACCCATTTTGTTTTAGGCGGAACTGAACATGTCTCAACATGCACACTTCTCACAGGTACAAGCCTGAAGTATCAACAATGAAACTAGTACCAGGTGACACTAAGCTAACAAAAATTTGTAAATTTAAATTTTAGCGCAAGAAATTATGCCTGTAAAAATTATGATCACATAGCCCTCGCACTACAAAATTATTTTTGAATAAAACTTCTACATTTCTTGGTTTAGATTACGATCGTTTCTAGAAATAGTTCATCATGTGGTTTAGCACAGTGTCTATTGTATGTATTTTTCATGTAGAAATTGGGAAGTAAATAGACTTTTCGCAGAGATGCAAATAGCCTAATAGATTAAACAAGGGTGCGAGACAAAATAACCAATTCATTGGCAGCCCAACAGTCTCTCTTGTTTCCAAAATAAATTGCTTTGTGGTAATGCATGGACACCCTTTTTCTTACGCCGTTTTTTTAATTATCTCTTGAAGATCAATTATTACTAGCTTCCTACCCGAGTTCTTCGTGATGCCTGCAAACTTTTTCATATGTAAAACACATTTTTGTCTCCGGAATGCCACCTTCGAAGTCTACAAAGTATGCGACAGTGTTTGGTAGATTTTATATTGTTTTTAGAACCGTCTAAACTTTTAATATTTTTTTTCCAGTAATTTTATTGGAGTGGGCTTTATTTTTATTGTCAAAAAATTATCCCCCTTTTACAGTCGAAACTAGAATATTGCAGTTTTTCTTCCGATTTTCTAAGTTACTAAAGTTCCTTGGTTTAGTACAGCTGCCACACGATTGGCGGACGCAGAGCATGTACTTGATTTTACTGGCGTCAGCATTGTATTTTCATCCTGGTGCTGATCATAAAAATATGTCGGGGAACAATGCCCTCACGCTATTTCAGAGGTAAATTTTAACTCCTCGGTTGTTTTATTTCCCATCTTTTTAGGGATGATTTTAGACTTGTTGTACAGCATCAGTCTTTCGTGTTGATGCAAAGGGAAAAAGCAAAAGGAACGGGGATTATTGCCTGTCTTTTTAATTGGATGATTTTTAAGATTCTTACAATTAATTAATTGTTGTGTATCCTGTAGGGTTTATGGGATATTCTCCATACGTTAAATAAAAAAAAATTAACATATTGTGAGCATGGTATTAAGCCCCTTTCCATTTTCTGTAGGCGTATTTCGTTTTATTTTCTCTTTTGATTAGCGTTTGTGAACGATAAAAGTCATTGTACTGCTACTCTGCTCTGCTCTGATATCTCCGTAGAAACTTTATGATGTTATACAGTAATTTTTGGAAAAAATTGTGCGGCTAGAATCTTGAGATTATATATTCCATTGCGATCTACTCAGGGACATCATCACCATGGGACCCCCACGGGTGCCGAGGTCATTAAGGCACGGACTGTGAGCGGGAGGCCTGGGGTTGAAATCCCGACAGGACCGTCCTCCCTGACTGAGTTTTTTTCCAGGTTTTCCTCAGTCCTCATAACTGGCAAATGCCGGGGAGGTACCCTAAACTTAGGCCTAGAACGTTTCCTTCCTAAAAAAAATCCTTTCCCAATACATCATTTCATCTCATGTATCATCAGTGTCGCCGCTTGTGGTGCCTCTGTAGCAAAAACGGGTGTTAAACACTATAAAAAAAATCACCATGGCAGTTTAGCTTGCAAACAGAACGGCAGGTTAAAGGATTTTCTTAAAAAGACTCTTATCTAATACTGACAAGTCATTTAACTGGTTTCAAATTTACTTTGCATGAGTAAAAGTAATTGCTGTGTTTTAATAGTACTAGATACAGAACATTCCACCTGGGAATATACGACTGGATCTGACATGGCTTTGAAAGGAAATGCGCTATTTCATTGCGAATCTAAAGCTGACAGAATAATCCTTGCCTGAACATTTCCTTTAAACTCGGCGTGTTTCTAGAAAATTCATTTTATCTCACTTCACATTCCCTTTTCACAGCTCTGTGTTTCCCTATCTTCGTTCTTTATGTATATTTTATCTGCTTGTTCTCTTTCACAGTTTCATCTTATGTATGCTCATTCTTTTTCCATCAGCTGCCTCTGTCCGTACTCTCTCGTTGGGTGGAGCTTCATGAAACATGCTTGTGAATGAATAATTCATGACGTTCCTAGAAATTTCAGGGCCTCGTTGTTCTTTCTTAATGACAACACTGCCTCTATTTTATCTGCTGTTTGCATTTGGAAGTCATGAAATAATTGTGTTAAGCGGTATCGATATTGATCATTAACTCCACAGATTACTGAAAATGTTAAAAGTAAAAAATTCTCGAATTTTTGGTGGTGTTGCTGGATGCTTTCCAACCTAAAATGCAAACTTGGAACTCTATCTAATGAAGCGATTTTAGATCAAATTTATGCTCTAAATCCGCAAATAAATTTCGCGTAAGGAAATTAAGCAAATATGCGAGATGTTGCCGATAGTTATTATGCAATTACATTTAGTACGTATTATTTTATTAGAATATTAATGCTTTTTATACCTTTTCCTTTGCTACGTTTGTTTTCATCTGAGTTAATGACTATATTTGATTCCATGTACATTTGCAAGGAAACGATTTATATCTTTATAGGCTCTTTCTCTTTTCAGGATGGAGTCGGTACCCTCTGGGACGGCGGTGCCCAAACATGATTACATGTGTGGTATTCCCTCGATCCACTGTTTGGAATGAATACTAGTTACGGATAGATCCTTTGTAGTTACAAGCAGGGCCGAAAGCACTGGGCTGCTAGTGGAATCATGGAATTATGAAATCTCCGAGCGACAGCGGAGAGAGTCGAGAGAACCGAAGGTAGTGACTTACACAGTTATAGCTAGATAATACAACTTCTCAAACAGTGGCATGATAGCTCAGGCGGTTAGAGCGTATGCTATAGTTCAGAAGATATCGGTTTCGAATCCTATCCACGGGTGGCTGAGGCCGTTAAAACGCGAACTCGTGAGCGGGAGGTCTGGGGTTCGATTCCCACCAGGACTGTCCTCTCTGACTGAAGTTTTTTCCAGATTTTCCTCAGTCCTCATACATGGCAAACGCCGGGAAGGTAGCCTAAACTTAGGTCAAATGTTTCCTTCCTTAAATAAATTCTTTCCCAGTTTATCATTTCATCTCATGTATCGTCAGTGGCCTATGGTGCCTTTGTAGCAAAAACTGGCGTTAAACACCATTTATTCATTCCGCATAACAATGCCCCTATTACACTGGCCAGTCGCTCGGGCGTTGCAAGCAGCAAGAGATTCCATGATTCCACTAGCACTAGTGCTTTCAGCCCACTTGTAACGCCAAGTAGATTCACTGTAGGTGCTGTAGTTAACATACGAGTAGCGGATATAATCATAAACATAGCGTTTGCGTACTTGACTTTGGTTGGTTACAGTGGAGCATGGAGTGGGACAGCCATGATGTTTAGCGAGAAAGAAAAACAATTGCGTGCGATAGAGGGGAGCAAGTTTCATTTGCATCGAACTCAACGGTGGTCAGGCTTTACTTCCGTTCCGAAGGAAGCCACGAAATATCGGACAAAACTGACTATGTTTTTAGATGTATTAGTATGAATTAAATATTATTAAAGGACATCTAGAAATACCTTCTCTTAAAAATACCTCTGGAACAAAACTGTTACATGTTGTAAACTTTTTTTTTCCTAGTACCTTTTCCTATGTTATGTTTGTTTGTATCCGAGTTAATGGCTATATTTGATTCCATGTGCATTTGCAAGGAAACGATCTCAAAAATGAATTACGTTAAAAACTAGTATCGTAACGTAAGTGATAACCACTTAGTTTATGTTCTGAGACTATGCGCTACTTCTTTCTAACAAATAACTGTTGAAATATTTAAAAGCAAACCATGGCGTAAAATGCATCATCAGAAAAATAAATTGAGCTGAAAAAAAAAGTATGAAAGTCCAAGTTTTAGTTGTGAACTTTTTCTTTTTATAAATCAAAATGGCGTTGCAACTTGCTAATCCGCCAGTGGAACAAAGTAACCACGGGAGTCTTTTCTAAACATTAAGAAATTCCCATTAAAGAAACAAGTGGAAATATGGATTAATGCTATCAATAGCAGTCGTGGTTTTGCAACTTTAATATTACTCTCTCAAAATGGTATCGCTTACCTATACATATTTTAACACCAATCAATGCGTTATTGGCTTGTATATTGAATTTAACATGCATCTATATCCGATACACGAACAAATATCCCAGGCAGGAATCGATCGCATATTAGTATATTAATTATTCAATGCATTTAGTTAATAAGCTAGGATTATTATTTGACTGTCTTAAAATACTAATTTAATTCACGTAATAATTTTACAACATTATGAAAATTGAACTTATAAATTGTAACTATATAATAGACTATTTCCGTCATTTAGAGAATATGACATCTACTTTTTCCTCAGTAAGTTACGAAATGATTTCTGGCACACTGAGGAATGTACTTCTTCCAGGCTGATGGAGATCTGCTTTATTCTGAAACCCGCTCTGGAAACCTGACGTTTAAGATGTATGACGTGCAATTTAGCTCTGACCATGCGCCTCTTCAGTAGGAGCAACCGGCTCAGCAATTGTTTGCTCTTCGGACCATTGTGCCCTGAATTCAAAGTATAAACATTTTATTTAAATGACAATATTTTATTGTAAAAATGTACATATGTATTGTATTAGGTTTAAAGTACTTATCAAATTTGAGAAAATTAGCATTAGGTTTGTGTAAATAAAATTGTTTTGTTAAATGGTAGGTTTTAGATCAACAATTAAAAAAAGGAATATTTCTTTTTAGTTTTAAATATGAAAAATATCTGTAACGCTGCAATGAGACCAGCTTATTTTCTGTCTTTCCCTGGTATGATCTAAATGGAAAAAAAGCTGTTTGCACATATCTAATCGCGCTTGTTTTTCGTTCAGTTTTATTGGGGAAATCTTGTTTTACACAATTAAGTGATTGTAAAAGGAAATAAGTTAGAATTGCAACTCTACTTCTGAAATATTTGGTATCCCATTAAGTTGGTTTCTGAAGTTACTTGCTGACAGTTCTGATTGTGTAATTGTAATTATACTTGCCTCCTAAACCCAAGATAGCGGTTTCGATCCCGGCCAGGATCGATTTTTCGGGCGTAAAAATCCTAAGTATGGCTTCCTTTGGAAGGGAAGTAAAGCCTTGGGTCCCGTGTTGTACATTTACTGCACGATAAGAACCCCAAGCCTGAAAGAAGAGGCCTCTGAGCAAAATTTGTCGGCCGTTTCACGCCCTAAACTAAATGGGACGCTGATAACCTGAGAGCGCCCATAAGCAAACCAAATCAAATCAGAAGTTACTTGCAGAGGTAAATAACAAATCAAATCTACAATTACTTAATACATGCAGTGTAGCAAAATTGACTGTTTAATACAAAATATTTGTGAAAGCATTAATCCTTATGGAAATAATCTACGGCACTATAATATATTAAATCATTGAAAATGTTTATTGTAGTCTCATTGGCTTAATGCTGTTCTAGCAATTATTTTAGAGATGTAAAATGTTCCAATTACACGGTGACGTCCTTCTTCGACACTGAGAATATGTTTTGTAATTTCTCTTGAAGAGCTCGGTAAATTTAACTTAATACTGTTAAACATACTTCTAAAAAGATTCCACTGTAGTTCGCAGCTTCAAGTACTTATGCTTAGTGGGCATATGGTCGTTCATGAACGTTTTCTATATCTCAACTGAAAAGTTTGAACACTTGAGGCTTGATTTTTTTTAATATTTATACATTTTCTTACTTTTTCTTTCATTTATTATTTCTTATCAATATGATTTCTTCGTCTTTTTTTTTGGATTGTAATCTCTTTACTTTATCTGTACGTTATTTACCTTTATAATTAGTCTTTCCTTCCTTGTTTTTGTACATCTATTTCCTGACTTTTCCTGTAAGCATTGGCTTCCTAATTACTATTATTTATTCCTTTGGTTTCGTTTTCCTTTAATTTTACGTGTGTTTTATGTTGCCTTTTTTACATCCTCTTCTCACTTAAGTCATTTTGTTGTTTGCTAATACCTTTTCTGCTTTTATTGTTTCTTTTAACATTTCTTCTTTTACTGCCTTTTCCTCTTTATTATAAGCGCAAAAGAAAGTATGAAAATAATACGATTTCCTGAATTATTTTTCCTTATATATATTTTTTTATTTCTTGATTCCATTTTTATTTTTTCTAATTTTTTTCTGTCTTTTCCTCATTTTACAAATATACAACAATTAAGAAAAAAATACGACTTTTTACACATTATTAAACGAAAGAAAGACATTTCAGCACCTAATCTGCAGTTACATTGTCTACTACTACTTGCCCATTTCCGCACGAAACACCGTCTCCAATACCACTAAAGCTTACACAAGCATTCTCGTTCCTGCAGACTAATATTGCGTCCATCGCATGTTGACCACTTCATAATCGAAGTGAACAACGCTTGCCGCGCTTCTCTTGTTTTCGCCCAAGCGTGGCGGACCGGATTCGCCATGATGTAATGTCTTTTTTGTCTTTCTCAAGCGGAAATTAACATCGCTCTAGATGCAGTTATACAAAGTCGCGTCGGAAACGGCATCGCTATTGGTGCATGACTAATGCAGTTTAGCTGTTTCCATCAGGGTTAGAAATTGCTCTCATTGTTCTCAGAACGTTGCGATATTATATCCGCTTTATGAACATCTGCTTTGCGGTACATGGGACTCCTCACATTTCGGGAATCTTCTCTTTTACTGAACTCAAAAACCAAATGACTGAAATAATTTGTTGTAAGCAGCTTCCACTTATCATGGATTCCCAGTCCGTTACAGATGAAATTTGATATTTTGTTGCATTGAATACATTTGAAGTCCTTAACATGATTGGCCGGAGTTACTAGATACAAAACTCTCTCTTAATGTAAAATATTTATATTTAAATACAAAATTTTATTTTTTAAGATTGACATAATCCATCTACAAAGCATTAAATATAAGATCATAAATCTAATTATATCGTCAAAGTATTTGGAAAACATTAATCGTTTCTTGCTCTCTTTAAGAGAGGACTATGGGCGTTTGCCGAAAGCTGGAAAAGTGGAGACTGCTGCCTTGCACCCCACTGGGATAAACAGCCTGGCTGAAATTTTAATACGGGAGGGGTAGGTTCTTAGCCCATTGAAACGATGTCTATTAAGTTTAAAGCTTCCAGTCTTGGGCTCATTTGGTAGAATGTAAATTTTCTTCATGGTCGTCCAGTCACCTTTCTGAAGATCAGTGAAAGCTGTTGAGATACTATCAAAAACCGACCTGAAAGTCACCTTCATGAGAACAGGAGGTCTGAGGTAGATCTTCTCCAGAACCGTCGTCGAATGAGGTTTTTTCCAGGTTTTCCTTGGATCTCATAAATGGTCCGAGTATGGCCCTGGAGGTAATCTGAACTTCGGCCTGGAGCGCTTCCTTCCTATAAAAAGAATATCATTTCAACTCGTGTATCATTAGTGCCCATTGCCTGATTAGCTGATTTCATCAAATTAAGAAACGTCATAGAGATCTTCATAGTTAGTACGAAAGTGACACACATTCTCCAGAAAATAACGGCAGTACATTTTATGTGGAATAGTATATGAACAATAAATTGTGTTTCATCTCCCATAACGAGAAATCTTACCAGTCTTCATATACTCCTTCCCCTATGGTCACAGGACCATAAAAATATCCAGCAGCAGAGTCTCGACAGCCGTGGCAAAATATAAGTCAGCGGAAAACAATCGTCGTAAAGGAAGAATTATCACATTACCCCCGAGCTTCCATATAACCAATCTAAATGTGAAAGTAACCGATTTTCTCCCAAACTTTACGATGAAATGTAACCGATAGTCATAGAAAGAATCTCCTGAATAAAACTGTAAGGGAAAGAAGGCAGTGCGAAGTATCATCAATTATGCGGAAATTTATAATTATGTAACAATGCCAGAGTGACTCCTTTTTTTTCAGTACGGAACGCCTCAGTTTACTCTTGATTATTTTAATTATTATTTCATATTCATGCATAAAAATGTTAACTCTGCCAGTGTCTCTGTTATTACTGTGTATACTTACTTTTTTTTTGCAAATACCCGTATTATTATTATTATTATTATTATTATTATTATTATTATTATTATTATTATTATTATTATTCAATAATGAACCGTGAACACATATCACAAGACACAACAATAAAGTACAGAAGGTGCCAAAAAATGTATACACACTTCAGCAAAGAAAAAACTGTGTTAACAAACAAAACTAAATTCACACAAACAAAAAATGATGAGCACTAATCATCTTAGACTTGTTGCAACATTTGCTCAAAAAGGCCACCATCGGCGTCGATACACTTCTGAGTACGTTGAACTACTGATTGAGCAACGTTTGCGAAAATGCCCTCAGCGATTGCAGCACTTGCCGTTTCAATTTCTTCCCGAAGTGCTGCCAGTGTAGCTGCTTTTCTACGGTATACAACATCCTTAAGAGTTCCCCATAGGTAGAAGTCCATCGGAGATAGATCTGGAGAACGCAGTAAAACCTCTTCGTCCTATTGCCTTTGAACTTCAACAACATTCTCGGTTTTCCAATACCACTTCAAAATTGCTTTACGCTGTTCAAACGAAAATCTTGGCTCCATTTTGTTGTAGCAACGCTAGCACAACGTATTGTGAGTCACATCTGTTTACAGAACATCATACTACACATTACTGTTGTTTTTCGGTCCACTTTGAAATATATTAAATTGATATCTACTGTGAAAGTGTGTATACATTTTTTTGGCACCCTCGATATTTTAAGCCTGCAGAAATTCTGCGGCTGAAGACGGTGAAAATGCCATATTTCAGAAGTTTAGTTTTACGAATCTCTCAATATTAACCTCTAATACCACACTAGAAATTCAAAACGTGATCTTGATACTGCTAAAAAGTCCGAAAAAGTTACCAAGTGATAACACGTTGAAAGACTTTTTTTTAAATGAAGAGGAACAATTTTTTAATTCCGATAATTTTCCTACACCTCAACGAGTTGTTAGGTGCATTAAAAATTATGACATACATTTGTACAGGTTTAAACAAACGATTGGATACCTTGTTTAAACTGCATTTGAAAATGATAGTTTTAAATTTATCCATTCACGTAGAAACTGAAGTTTGTTCACAGTGATCTAAGACACAATTTTTGCAGGTTTCTCAAATTAGTTCTTAAATTGAAAGTCGCGGTATTGTATAATATGGCAAGTCTGACCGCCTTCGTGCTTGAACGAGGAATTAAGTAAATCACCTAGTTATTCCTAATGTTACTGTGCTCTGGAAGATGTACACATTTCGGATTGTGAAATGGGAACATGTGTGCAGAGTAATAATTGTTAGTGGCTATCTAAGTTTTGCAAATGATATCTTATTCTCTAAATTACCATAAACTTCAGAATAAATATTATAAGATAAAAATATTGACCAATGCACCAGAAATTCCCGTCCGAGTGGATGGAAATGTTTCTGATTAAATCTACTAAGGGCAACTGGGTATCTTCAACACAGCATAGAGAATATACTTAAGAATAACACATCTACAGTAGGCGTTCTGGAAGCTAGAGTATATTTTACCGAACTAATAAATGAACAGGAAACTCATGCTTGAGGCTTTAGAGATTTCATATTTTCAGTATAACTTTATTGCTTTCAAACACTGACATTAACTTATAAAACAACTTAACATGAAATAAATTTTATACCGTTCAAATGAAATTAAAATATATTATAAAACATTTGAATAAATAATGATAAAATTTATAATCTTACAAAGATTTATTTAGAAACTCTATCTTAGCAGTGAAAATATATAAAATAATATAGTTCCATGCAGCTTCAAGCGCCTAAGACATATGTCAATGTTTTTATGTGGTTTACACGCTTGTCAGCGAAGTTACTACTTTTGATGAATAACATAGGTAACGTATGCATTGTGCTACAGCTGTTATTAAACAATCGACTTACGTAGTTTCACAAAATGAAGAGAAGCCTACTTAGACCTATAAGAAAATTTTTATAATATAAATTTACATAAATACTGTTGGTATAAACGTGAAAGGGGCATACTGGCGCTGAATTTCGAAGCGAAAAAAAAAAAATAATAATCCAAGTACGTGATGTGTTCACATCCAGATGCGCAACGTAGTGTGCGCTTTGGAGGGAGATCGATGAGTTATGATATATTGAGGGATGGTGTGATAGGATATTTTCATCATCCAAAGGCGTAAGTTCTTTGATGTATGTACTTCCGCTGAATGCTGAGCAGGCACTAACAGTGTAGCGTGCGTTGCATCGCCGAGTTATTGCGTCTCAGTCAGAGGAATTCTTAACTTTGGTTCGCTTCAAGTAAAATTACTTACATCTATCTGCAGTTTATGATGTGCTAGCTTCGAGTTTTTCGGATTAAATCTATGGAGAATGTAAAGAGAATGCGGGAAAAAGAAAAATCGCTTGGGAAATTGAAGGACTTCCAATGAAATTTTGAAATAAAGAAATCGAAATGCATTATTCTGGTAACACAGGATTATACCAAGCTGTAAACAGCAGACAAAGTTCAAAACAAGCAGTTTTCTCTTATCGGAATAAAAATAAATAAATTACATATTGAGGCATTAATCCGTTTTTACTACTGAGGCACCACAGGCGGTGGACACTAATTATACATAAGATGAAATTATATATTGGGAAAGTATTTTTTTTAAAGAAGGAAACGTTCCAAGCATAAGTTTAGGGTACTTCCCCGGCATTTGCCAGTTATGAGGGCTGAGGAAAACCTGGAAAAAACTCAAAGAGGAAGTTCCTGTGGGATTCGAACTTCAGACCTCCCATACACGAGTCCACGCCCTAACGACCTCGGCCACCCGTGGCGGTAAATTAGACTAATGAATTAACTTACCTGAATTTCATAGTAAATGCTGAAAGTGACAACTCCAGAGAAAGTTGTAACTCAGCAGTTGTTATTTCATTGTTCACGCACCAAATTTCATTTTTCAGGCAACAGCAGGTGGTGAATTATTCCTGTAGACGGAATGCTAAGGAACAAGTTTACCTATCCCTTCTAATAATTCTTTCACTAATAACATTATACACATTATCAATAACTTCCATGGTATTTAGTGAAGCATTGCTGTTGCACTGTAGTGCTTAGGTAGGAAATCATCTATGTTATTCGGTTAATGCATGAAATAACATCATAAATATTACTCATATCGTTCCAGAGCTATAGTCCCATAAAAGCATTGTACCAATCACTCACTAATTGTACATTCATATCATGTTGGTCCTGATAGTCTAGTCATACTTACCTCGTAGACCTAAGATATCATGTTCAACCCCAGTCAGTGAATTTTTTTGGGCATAAAAATCCTGCAGTGCAGTTGTTTTTAGTTGAAACATGGAAAGTAGAAAGAGATAGCACTATATTCCGCATGACAGTAAACAATTCTTAACTGCCTAATCTCATAAAATATTAATATTAAAATTACCACTATTTAAAGTATGGATTAGGTTAAAACATGGAATTTAGAAAGGGATGTCAAAGCTACAGTAGTGTTGCACTGCTAAACATACCACAATGCTTTCCATATTTCACTGCCAAAATATGTAACTTTACTCAAGTACAATAGTCCTGAGAGACTATGCAGTGCAGAGTGACAGTGCTTCTCAGTCCCTTTGACCGTCACTTGCGCAGAAAGTGAATCATGTTTCAAGTTAAATCTAACAAACTGTAAGTATGGCTTCCTTCAGAAGGGAAGTAAAACTGTAGTTCTGTGTCGTAGATTTACGGCACGCCCTGAATTGAATGGGACGCCGAGACCTGAAATATTAAAGAGCGTCTGTAGATAAACCAAACAAATAAATAAAAACGGTCACATGAATCTCGATCTTCGATGAAACTAAGCTTTGTCACTTAAGATTTAAGAGGACAATGAAGTGAAATTTGGAAAAGTTGAATGGTTAAACCTAGAAATTTGAGACTTTGCACAATTCTTTAATATTACCTATACAAACTGTTGTTTTACAAATTTATTCAAAAAATTTTGGCGATTCAAAGCTATTGCTAAACACTCCTGCTATACAAGTTGAACATTTCCTACAAAACTTTGTTCTAAATACTGTCTTACATAAAAGCTAGCATCGACTTTCAATTATGATTATCGGTAATTTTTTTAAAAAAAATTAAATATGCATGTAAATGCAAAATCATGGACAAATTAGTATCTGACAGTATTAAAAAATAAAATATGAATGTATGTTTTCATTTTACAAAAAAAAAGCGTGCTAACATTTATGAAGCAAAGTTTTCATGCGTGCACATAAAAATTACAGTTTTAGTGCAGGAAAACATACTTGAAGTTTAAACCAAGAACAAGGTTTTTGAAGTTTTTATGCCTAAAAGTTAAATGCTAACTGAAAGGAATTACAGAGTGTAAACAATTAAAATGGCTGCAAAAACAAATGTTCCAATGAACATAGACATATGAAACTTCTCAGGGAAACTCTCTGGGGCTCAAATTAATTTTAATACAAAAACAGAAAATTACGTATTTTGATCTAAAAGGTAATTTCTTCACTTCGGTGTTCCCTTAAAGAGAGGGTCTATCTTAGCATCTCTCACAGATTACAATCTCCCATCAGCCGAAAACGAGGTATTTATTAAAAACTATTAAGTCTGGATTTTTAGGATTTAAAAACGATTTTAAGATTTATGTATATGGAATACTTTTAGAATTATAAACTGTTGCTTTGCATCCTTTTTAAGTTTTGGAGCAATTTGAGCTTTTATAAACCTCTAATAAAAAATATGACCGACACTAAACATATTACATTGAGGTCGTTTACTTTTGAAGCGTTTTTTTCAACTTTTATGGTCTTTTTATCATCATCACATGGATCTCACAGAACACAGAAATTTCAGAATAATTCATATTGTGCCGTAGTATTTTTATCCTTTTCAATACTTTTGAAAAATACATTATGAAAATACTCAAATCTATACAAACTTTCGAGCGCTTACGTTTGGCAATATCATACAGTAGCATTTATAGGTTTCCTGAAGAGAAATTTCTGTTTCAGCGCAACATATTTAAGCAGGGAAAGAAAGATATTCTATGGTACAAAATGTCGGGGGCGATTATCTCATTGACAACATTGTGTGACCCCCCCCCCCCAAGCTAATTTGCCTACAAACTGTTCCCCTTGGATAACTGTTAGTGTATATTACCTGGGACTCCGCTGAAGAATGAGTTAATACTTTTATATAGAACATACTTGTACTAGCGAACGCGCTGTACTCGGCGAATTCCGCACACAGGTGCCCGCGGCAATGAGGTCTATAGCATCTTTATCAGTAGCCCGGACGCGGAATTCAGCTGGTAGAAGGTGGAAGTCAGTGTAAGAATGCCAGGGGGCGACATTGTTGTTATTCTGAAGAGCTGTCTGGCTTTAGCAGTGCAGACTATTAGATGGAATCGAACGTTTCTATTATCTGAGCTCTGTATTGATGTTTACATTCTGTTTAATGCTACCCATTTTAGCGCCAGCGATGCTTACATTAATGCTACCATAATGAATATAAGTGTCTATAAACAACACTGTGTGGTACTTGATAGGTTTCCTCCGCGACACTTTATTTGGTTTTTGCAGTAATTGCCAGTGGTGATGTGGTTTTAACATGACGGAACGCTAGCGCACTTCGTCCATGATTTTAGAAATTTATGGATGTCAATTTGGAGCCTAAGACTTAGGAGAGTCAGGTAGCCACCTGACCTTCCAAATGACCAAAGATTTCTTCCTTTGGACATAATAACCTTATCGGCTGAGAATTCTTCGTCGTAATAACCGTTCTCGCCTTGGCAACTCTTCCAGAAATGGATCTTTGAATACAGCAATCACTGTTTCGATGTTATTTGCATACATTGCTGTTGCTTATGGTAGACATGACCGCATTTTGTAAATTAACACGTTGTTTACAATCACTTGCTTTCGTTTTTGTATCAGCTTCCCCATATAATTTTAAGAGCTTCTGGCGCCAATAGATGGCATTTACCTATATGCTGTTATTAAAACGCTCGTCCCCTATTATAAATAGTGCATAGAGTCTGAAAGCAAAATGTAGATCTGCCAATATCTCAAATAATCCGATTGTGCTAGTACAACTCCTGGAGGGAAGGATTTTCTGGTATCGTTTGCTTAACCAATTGAATGCTGATGCTTTCTTAAAAAAGGACATTTCTATTAAATCCAGAAAAAATTACTTCCAACTTCCTGTGCTGACGTGATATACACAATGGGACTGGCAGGTCATAAGAATATATCAGGATAGACACTTTTCCAATATTCGTTTGAATTATGCAGAGCGCAATTCTGTCACCAAGAGTAAAAACTTCATATCTGTTATCTTACAACCAAAGGACGTTCAGAACAGCTCTTGACACTACGAGGGTAGATACACAAGTTTCCGCCCTAACCATTTTCTAGGTGTGATAAACACAAAAACTATATTTAAATTTTCATTATAGTTACCCTTTATTGCAACACACTTCTCATTTCTCTTTGAATTAACATTTCAGTCCCCCACACCCTCCAAAAATAGTCACAAATCCTGTCTGCAAAATGGGCATAAACAGCGTCCATCACTTCTTCGTCACACTTAAATTTCCTTCCTGGAAGGTCCCTCTTTAGTTTTGAGAAGGTAAATAGTAACTGGGAGCTAGATCTGGGCTGTAGGATGGCTAGTCGATATCCTTGAAGCCACATTTCTTCACAGCTTCCTTTGCAACAAGAGCTGTGTGCACAGGCGTATTGTCGTGAAGAAGGCAAACGCCACCACTCAGCTTTCCTCGCCTTTTCTCTTTGATGGAAGCAAAGGCCAAGGTCACTCAGTCAACCAAGAAGAGAGACCTACCCTCTAATATGAAGTATTTTATTCACACTTTAAAAATCATTAGGTGCAGTCTTTCTGGATTTATGGAGTCGTGAGTGGCTATAAAACGGTTACGACAGTTCTGATTCCAACAACTATAAACCAGATTACATTGCAAGTATTCCGTTCTAGTATCTTCATGAGTATTTGCGTGCAACTATTTCAAATATTCCCTGGCTCATTTATGCCACCAATTTCATTTAAGAAATTATTAAAATTAATAAAAAATTACATAGTCATATTTGCTGACACTAAAACATGTGACAAAACAAAAATTAAAGTGAGTAGTGCTCAACAGTGGTTAAATATATGAGCTTGTTGCTCATTTTGCATTCTTATGCTGCTTAGATGAGGACTAATAATATTTGTGCCAATGGAAATAAACTTATTGTCGTGATTTATACAGAAATCCATACTGCTTGAACTAAATTATGAAATTAAAGTATACCAACATATTAATATACATGGATTGAATATATGTACATGTTAGCTTAAATTAATTGCTGCAATATTTCAGCAGCTGTTCATCAGACATTACACAATGGGTAAGAACAATTTGTAAATAACCAAAATGAACGTATTCAATTAATAGAGTTTGCCTGGTTGTGACAGGCTGGACAAAAACAGGTCCTTCCTATTTGAAGCCAACTGCTCGGTCGACATCATTAAATTGGCGGAGTGTTTGTACATACGTCTGAAGGGACTGCAGTTTTCAGGCGAGGACACCCGTGAGCGCGATCATCTCGATCTCACTGGGCGGTAGGTCAGCTTGAAGGGTGTAGAGTACATCGTAACCATGAAATAATCAACTGTTTGGAAGCTAATAAAATAATACAATGCCAACATCACTATTTCTGTATATGCAAGTATTTTAATGCAGAAGTGACTATGCCCGAAGCAGAAGTCTCAATTTCATCCGCATTATCTGTTGAACTACCTGCTTCTGCTACCTCTTCACCAATACTCACAGTACAGTCCTTTCACTTGCTCTTCCATTATCATATCACGAAGCCAATAAACTTCCTCGGTATGTTTAACAGGTTGATAGATTTTTTTCTGATGTCGTTTAAAATTGGCAGGGAAATGCAACCAATATTTTAGATGTTATTTTTTGTTTCACTAAAATGCAGGCGGTTAATCGTCGCAGATGACGATAACCTACGAGGTCAGATTCTGTTGTTTTGTGCTCTCGGAGTCATTGGAAAGAGGAGAAAGGGGGATAATAGGAGAAGAACTGCAGGGACTTATCCACGTGTTTATTGGAATAATCACTATCTGGATGCCCCCTGATGCGCTTCTTTCGCCGTCGACGTTAATTTGGTACGCGAGGTGCGCGGCTGTTCAAGTAATATTCTCGAAGCTCAAAATATGATGACATTATGTAGCTGTACACTTCGCGTAAGGAACGACTTGACGTCAGAACGATGTCAAAGTACGGTCTACTGTCTGCTTCCATGCGTTTCTGCTCCTACCTTTCTAATAACTGCTTGCCTTTCTGAGGAAGTTTCCCCATATATAAGGATTCGAATTTGAACCATGTGACTCACTTTCGTCATACAGGTTTCATGAAAGAGCCCATGGACTCCAGTCGTTCAAAATTCAAGGCTCTGATTGGCGGGTCAAAACTCAAGTTAAGATGCTCATGCTGACTGCTTTAAAATCCTCGTTCCTTATAGGTGGGCGTTCGAACACGCTTCCAAGCTATACCAAAGTGCATTCACTTGTTTTACCGTCCCTTAAGGAACGATCAACAGTAACTAAAGGATTTGGTCGCCTCTCTAGAATACAACAGAATATTGTTCTTAAGTTTCATCGCCAGTTGCACTTTTCTGTTTCTTCCGCCGGAGGTTCGAAAGCAAAAACACCAAAAGATATTACATTCCTACAAACACTTGCTTTTATAAAGAATTTTCCTGCGTATTCACATTAGAACTTGTCCGGCATTGATTATATGATTTATATGGGACCTCTGGGCATCCTACCTCTCTTCTGAATTTTTATACCATGTATGCTAGATATTAACAGTAAGAGCACGTTTCATGCTATTAGGCAATTATAATGTTCACTATAATATATGTAATATGAAAATTTGTTTTATTGTAGGATAGGAGGTGGAAGACCCGTCTCAAATGCCCCCGTCTAAGGATTTCCTTCCCAGCAGTGGGTAGAGCATCATTAGACATTCCCCAAAGAAATACATGGATGTAGGCTGTATAGTCCTCCATTTATACATAGTGTAAGTTACCAATCCTCCGCGTGGTTCTATTACCAACTTGAATTCATTTCCGATTACAACTATTTCTACTCATATAAAAATACAAGAAAAACGAAATTTAAGGATCATCATTTCATAAATATTACATAATGACATAACTTTCAGATATTATAGTTTTATGTTCATAACGAAAATTGGTAGATAAAATACAAGGAAAAA
Organism: Metallyticus violacea; assembly: GCA_030762175.1. NCBI lineage: Eukaryota > Metazoa > Arthropoda > Insecta > Mantodea > Metallyticidae > Metallyticus > Metallyticus violacea. The sequence continues at coordinate 16,412,811 of CM060838.1, read as the reverse complement.
CTAAATATTAAAGTTACAATATCAAAAATGCTAAAATAGCCCTAATACAGTTTATGTTAGAAGCCATTTTACGACGTAACATCAAATTTGCCCAATAATGTCAAGTTGAATATCAGTGTACAATTTAAATGTTGTTGGTTCATATGAATAGTTATGTTCTACTGCATGAAGGGTTCACGAATTAATTCTTATCATTTTAGCACCTGCTAATTTATATGCCTTGGTTATATACATATATATATATATATATAAAATGTATAAAATATATGTAAAATAGTAAAATACTATAAAAATAAACATTTAAATATTTTTCTTCATAGATTTTTACATCACATACAGCAATGCAAACGCAAAGAAGCGCATCCTTTATGTTTCATTATCTAGAATTTTTTTCCTCAATTTTTCAGCACATAAAAATGTTCGTGAAATGCATATTTGCAACAAACGCTCTCAAAATCCTACTAGTCGCGTAAAAAGATATACTAATTTAACTGATTTTTCATACACAGAATTTAAAGTAATGCTTATTTTTAACACTAAAATATTTTTACTGCTCGTAAATATCTAATGATAACTATAGATAACGGTAGTTATAGTTAACCTAATGAAAACTGTATTATGAAAAGTAATGTATAATAGCTTATTTGTGAAATAAATGAACCAATATTTTCAATACTAGTAAATAACAATAAAAATGTTGGAAAAAATATAAATCTTTCACATATATGACATGTTTCACAATATTTCACTCAAATTAAATATTTTGAAATTGAAGTATATCATTTTAATACTCTAAGCCAAATTTTATGGAGTTTTTGTATAGTTTTCCCTCGCCATTCGTGACTTCTTTTCAACATTTTTGTTTAATGTAAACAAAGTGACGTATTCTGGGAATGTAGAAAATTAAAATTTAAATGTTTCAGTCATTATTAACAGTGTTGGAAAGAACTGTCTGGTATGTTTATTTTCGAAATGACACAAGCTAACAGAAGTTGTTAAATCAACCCTTTTTTCCGATAAAGGCACAGCAAAATTAATTTTTGGGATTTGTGGAGGAATCAAACTTTTATGAAGAATCTACAAATCATATATTTTTATAATTATAGCACTTTAGATCAAAGAGCTAATACTACAAGTGAATGTTCTGTACTGTGGAGCACCAGCCAACGAAACATTCGCCTCTCTATTTTCTGCCAATAGTAGTATTTTTAAATGAACATTTCTTATGATGACAGCAATGGTGACAATCTCATTAGATATAGGAGGCAATAAGTATCCGTTGTCGTCTCTTCCTTTCGATAAATCTGATAAATTGGTACAGTTTTTATATTGATGAACCTCACTCAGATTATATTCGCTGTTTTTCTTCCTATTCGATTCTCCAGTCGATTGGCTCCGTTGACTCTCTCGGGTTTTAGATTTAGAGGTTCTTTATGTTCAATAAGTGCGTTCTAGCACGCTGGACTCTTCAGGCAGGCAAGTGTGAGGAGCAAGTAGGCAAATTCATATCGGGGGTGTCAACTCAGGTCTGAAAAACCTCAAAACCTAGGGGAGGGGCAACGGGGAGAACTAAACTGAATTAAAATATGTATATAGATGATATTGTGTTCATTTATTGTGCTGGTAAGTGGAAGGGGTTCTGTGCTCTAGATGCTTATATTGAGCTAATGCTGAGATGATGATGATGATTATTAATTTTATTATTATCATTATTATTTTAACTACGTTAAGTAACGCAGGTGTGACTTATTTACTTTATTATGTATTTAAGCAATGTACTTTTTGTTTATTATGAAAATAATTACCGACCGTGCGAAGGTTGCAAAGTTAAATATTTTGCATGTGAATTTGAATAAATACACTAATTCATTCATTATAAACATACATATATCCTCACTTCCACCCCCCCCCCCCCCCCACGCATTCAGACTCAAAGAGCATGTCTACTCCAATAAAGAGCTTTTCATTCCACGCACTCTGAAAAGAAAATAATCAAGCTTTGGCCAATAGTATTCATGTGTAAACAAATTCCAACATGCTAACCTATCCTTATTCCGCATAACTAACCTCGCTCCAAGTGCAGTCAAACTCCATTGTTTGGTATATAACGGCGCAGTATGTTGTTTGTATGTGCAGAATCACTTGAACTGAATACGAGCCCAGCGAACAGAAACTCAATTTTTAAGGGCAGAAGGTATTAGTGGAAGCGAAATTTATCGTCTTATGAACAACATGTGAGGAATGCGTCTTTGTTATGCAGCACAGTGCAGAAACATCATTGAGCAAGGAAACTGTTCATAACATGCTCCGTGCCACAAGGTTGTTTGAACGCTGTGGGTCCCTAAGCATGAGGAGCATAAAGCATAAAGCTCGGAGAAGTGTGCTTGCATGAAGCATCTTTTGCATAATCAAGTAGAGGGGAGTTCGTTTCTTTGAACCACTGGCGTTCATCGCTCAAGCATTCATAACATTGTGACGCCTTAGAACACTTGCTTGAACAGTCAAGGTGCCTATGTAGTGCACATGTCACCCATGTATCATTATTGCTTCCTGTATATTCATACATTTCAACGTCACTTAAATTTGGACAAACGGTATATAAAAATAAGTTGTGCAGGGGAAATCAAAATTCATTTTATAATGTGCTCTGTCCAGATTCTATTTGAAAACACGTCGGTTACTGAATCAAAACATCTAATACATTTATATGCACCCTGAAGGCTACATAAATGGTATTCTAGGTATGGTATATGATACCTGAGGCAAAAACCTGCCTAAATACTTTGTTTTTATGAACTTCATTATTTAAAAATACCAAATAAATTATGGTTTATTGAAACCAATGTAGAATTTTACTTGAAGTTTTGAAGCAAGGCGATAAAGAGTAAAAAAGAGGAAAGGTGAATTAAAACGCATTAGTTTACCTAATATAGAGAGTAATGACACAGAGACACCATTAATGCAGTTTTTCTTTATCTTGATTGATACGTTTAATCCGGTTTGTGTTGCAGATTTATAATAAGACAAACCCGTATTTATCATTTTGATGTCTTATGTTGTAATACTTTAAGCTATTGTAACACGCCGCTTCTATACTGTCGTATTTAATCAACTTCCGAATTGTTTTCTTTCAGCATAAGCAACATTTAGAATGGAAATTCAGTGACAATATTTATCTGAAAATTCACGAAAAACATGTTTACACATACAGCTATGCACTGATATAACTGAAGCCAGAGATTTAAATAACATTAAAATAATTAAATGCAAATGAAAAGCTAATAATTCATAGCAGTATTATGTGTACAATACTTTGAATAAATGCATATTTACATAAATTTAATTAAAACAAAAAACATGTTAATTGAAGGAAAAATTTAAGAACTTTAATTTAATACTTGGTTTAACAACTCTACGTTTTGATACTGAAAGATTATAATGTCGCATTGTTTGGTTTCCATTGTTGCCTGGCAATTAAATATATTTTATTGTTATCTGAATTTGGACAGAATAAAAGGATCATTTTGTTGTTGGGTGGCATATTATATATGTAAAATTACATTATTCATATTATAATAAAACTACATATTTTATAAGTTGTCAGTTGTAATTGCAGTTATATAATTTTAATTGTAATTCGCGTTTACTCACATAGCAATATAAATCATGCCGAAAATTTTACCAGGAAAATATTTGTTTTTAAAGAGCTGAAAATATATAGGCATGAGCAGGGATTAAAATACAAAAGTTACACTTCTATACAAACTGAAAAAAAAAAGATCAGTTTTGCCTTCAAAGCCATTATGGAAATATGAACAAGTTATGTCTTCTTTCGATTCAGAAATGACATTTTCATGACTTTTCCTATATCTTTTCATCTAATAAATTTGTATAGGGATGTTTGGTTTCTAGTATGATCATCACGAAATTTCAGTTCATTCCTACCGTGCTCTGTTTTATCAGCGATTCATAAATGTGTGGTTCAGAATCATTTTTGACTCACGAGACATTTACTCACTGTGAAGAACGAATGGTGTTCATAGACATGGAAACTAGAAGCTCCTATGGGCAGTCCACAGTCACCTTTAAAGTCCATGGGAAGCACTCCAAAATTTAGTAAAAAGAGAAATTGTTGCTTTTATAATTTTCCTAGGCTGCTGTAGCCAATAAGCAAAGCCACTCTTAATGCTATCCTATAAGAATATATACTTATAGGTAGAATTTGAATTTAAAATTAGGCATAAAGTTAATTTTATTCTCTAAAGTGTAACGTTTTGTAAGCAAATATATGAAGTTTTTCTCATAACGAGTGCAAATAAAGTATTTGACAACATTCAGTCATTTGTATATCGGTCGTTAGTTTCATAGACCCACCAATGTAAGATTTCATACGGTTTTAAACCAACGAAAATCTGGGAAAGTGATCGCGGAAATCCAAAGTTTACAGCCGAACCCGGTGTCGAATGTAAACAACAGTTAGCATGGGACAAAACACCGTACTCTCTGGTTAATATAGCGCACAGACAGTTACAACAGATTTGCAAACGTTTGTAAACAAAGTTAAATGTAATAACAAAACAATATTTCCTTGTGAGGATATGATGGCGTTCCAATGGACAAATTCACTGTACCCTATTTCAGTGTATATTTGTTTATAGCCTAACGCTAGATTACCGTTGGAATGATAGGAAAATGACATACAAACTGACCCTGCAATTACTCTACTTAGCGCATACTGTAGATTGTGAAACTTCAATGACAATTGCAGACTACATCCGCATGAGCTTGGCCGTTTGTCCTCTGTCAGCGTAACCGTTATGTCACTGAGCTTATATATGGGAGATCGTGGGTTCAGATATTCTAATTGAAACACATACAAATGTCAGAAACTTTGATGGTGTTTGCATATAGCGCTTTTTCTTATCACAGTCCATAAGTGGATTTATCTCGAAGTTGTTGTTAAATATATATTACTCACTTACTCCCCTTTGGTGTAAAATATACTCTTATCAGAATGTCTAAACATACTGCTGTGTTATTGTAATAAGACCATATTAAAATAATTTTTTTTCGGGTGTACTCACAAAAATATAAAAGCATATGGATACTATTGGGAATATTAATCGTTTGTTTCATTTCACGATTTTGGATATGGCGTACATAAACTTTATTTCATATGAATTCATTAATTTTTTTTTTTTTTTTGTAAATTGTACATGTGTTGCTGAAATGAGAAAGCCAATATAGTGCCCTGCAGCAACTTGACTTAGTATCCTTCCGCAGAATCAGCTGAGTCACTCGGAATATACGAGTACCTCTTCAATCCTTCCAATAGGTAAAAGCTTAAACATGAAAGCAAAATATTCCGCATATGAATAGTATTAATAAATTTCATGTTGTATATATTATAACCCGGGCATTGTTTGGGTTGTTGTTCTTTATGTTTGCACCGCCACGGGTGGCCGAGGTCGTTAAGGCGTGGACTCGTGAGCGGGATATCTGGGTTCGAATCCCACCAGGACCGTCCTCCGTGACTGGATTTTTTTTTTCCAGATTTTCCTCACTTCTCATAAATGGCAAATTCCGGGGAGGTGCCCGAAACTTTGGCCTGGAAGGTTTCCTTCCTTAAAAAAAATCCTTACCCAATATATCATTTCATCTCATGTATCAACAGTATCCAAGCGCCTGTGGTGCCTCAGTAGTAAAAACGGGCGTTAAACACTATTAAAAAACACCACTATAGGACCAGCAGCTTTACTTCCCTTCCGATGGAAGTCGCACTTGTGATTGTTACGCCCTAAAAATCCACCTACCTTCGCCGGGTTTGAACCGTCGACCTTGGGTTTGCGAAGCAAATATTAGACCATCACGACCCAGGTATTTTGTTGTATTTTATTCGGTTTGTCATTTGGCGTTGCCAATTTTTTTGTGGTTAACTTCGCAAAGAGTAAGATCTCATGTATCATCAGTGTTCACCGCCTGTGATGCCTCAGTAGTAAACACGGGCATTTAACAACATTAAAAAAAAAAGCACCACTATTTCCTGGTCCCCAAATCTGTTCAATGAAATTGTAGTTTGCCAGTATCGTTAGGTTCTCCAAGCATTCCAGAATCACGCTTTTATTGCTGCTAGGCTATCTGAAAATATAAATATATTTATTTTATTGTAATCCTTATTGGTACTTTTTCGGATGCACCGTGAAATACCATATACTTCAGCCTAGAATACTGATGTCTTGAGATCAAGTTGTCTATCAAAACTAACTTCCTTGGAGGAGTCTGTAAGCCAATATAGTATAGTTCTAAATTGTAAGGTTTGGTTTGTTCTCTCTCTTGTTTCTTTTATTTTCTATACATCATACAATACATAGATAATGCTCGAAGTGAAATTCACGAATATTATAGCTCAAAGGGAGATTTGCGGAAGCATGAAATGATTAGCCTCTTAGCCTTTGAAGTCTTATATTTTGCTTATTTATTTCAATTCCCTTTCTGTCAAATATTTACCAGAATAAATATAACGTTCTGCACATTATTACTGAAGTATTGTAATTGAAAAATGAAATGTTTATTGTAAAAGAAAACTTAGGCGCGTGCAATTTGAATACATATTAGTTTTCAATCTCAAATGTGTTTATTGAGTGCAAAATAAGGTAAAACAGCACTAGGTTAGAAGGAAGAAACAGAAAAATAGAAATAAAGAAGATATTCGATAATTTTGTGACTGTTACATATGTTTAAACTGGTTGTAAGAGGTGGTATGCACTTCAGAGCTCTCCCGAGACCTAACAGATAACAGCTGAACATGCGATTTAGCTCGATGTCTAAGTGGCATTGACAATTCAACCCAGGAGTGCCATTATCCTGCCGCAAGCGATATAATAGTCTAACTGCGGGAACAGCTAAGCTATCAAAGGCATCGAGCGCTACGTCGCGTCGGCAGCGAAGCATAAATAAGGCGGTCGTTTCAAGCTGCTGTCTCCGTAACGCCAACAACCAAGCCCCACAGTGCAAATTCCGGCGTTCTACACATTTTAAAAAGATGCCCGTGACATTGATTACCGTTCCTGACCCCTTTGAAAATCAGATTTACGAAGGCATTAAAAGATATGAACAGTTTGCTCAAAGCAGTAGATTAGTATGTTTTAAAATTTGTTTCTACAGGAAAGAATAAATCCTGCTACATATTGCAATGCACCGATCTCTGGGCTGGATATTTTATCTGAGATCAAGGCCGCTGATATAGTCCAAAAGATGAAACTTCTAAGTGTTCCTTAGCAATAACCAGTCCATATATTTTATAATACATTCAGTACTTGATGGTTATAAAGAAAAATATTTATAAATTACAATAAGGTCATTTACAAACAAATTCTGCACCTACAGTTGTACGCTTTTATGCATAAAAATCCTTAACTTAGACTTGTAAAAACTAATCTAAAAGTGTAAATACTTAAGACTTTTCAATTTTTTATATTTATTACTATATCACTGCAAAGTAATATAAAATATGGCATTGGTCTACCATGAACAGCTAGGAATGGGAGGGAACAGGATATAGGCATCCAAATTAAAAAAGGGCTGGAAACTATAGGTTACCTTCATGTGAGTGGCGGGTCAAGGAAATTGAAAGAACACGTGGAGGAAGGTTAAGAACCGCTTGAGGGATGTGGATAGGCAGCAGACATTTGCGTAATGCAGAGAGATGATTTCACTGGACCGTTAATCGGGGCTAAAGTCTGAATGTGTGATGGGGAAGTGTATCAAAACAGGGTCCAAACACACTAAGCAGGGGGTCGCGTGGCTCAGACTAGGAGCGTGGCGGATGATTAAGACCACCGATGAATTTGAGGGGAGAAATTGCCCCATCAATGAGGAGGGGGAATCGCGGGCACATGGTTGAAGAATGGAGGTAAAAATATCTACCGCCTCATTTATGGGATCGAATAGAGGAGAAATCATGTTGACCTCTGCTGGCAGGCAAGGAAAGAGAAACGAGATTAGGTAAAATTATGATGAAAGTGAGACAGCTCAGGTCTGAAAAGGCTGATAACCGGGGAAGGAGTTGGGGCGGGATTGAATCCAGGTGTGTGTCATTTATGATGTGATTAATTTATATTTAAATATATATTTTAATAATTTATCTCCTGGTGTTCCTTTTCTTCTCTTTTCTTCTATTTTATGATTATTATTGTCATATTTTATTATTGTATATATATGTTTTATAACTTATTGTGAAATATCTAATATACTTTTGAAGCTGTCTTGAATTGTATTGGTGTCACTAATAAATACGCTTCTACTATTACTTATTTTCCATTCGCATATACAGAGATACGAATAATTATAAAATTGAGAGTATTATTATACTGTTTTAGCCTTGCTTTTCCAAACATTATATTATTAAATACTTTACTGCAGTAATTTTAGATTGTTTATGCCAATTCTTCAAGTTGATTATTAATTATCGACAAGAGAAATTATTGCAGATAAACAGCTATTGTTTGAATAATCAATATAGAATTTGTAAATCAGTTAGTAGCACAGTCAGTTTGTTAACTTAAAAACAATAATGGTAATTTTTTTAAAATTGAAATTTCCGCATTAAAACTACTTTTTGTGAGTAATCGAGAAGTAGCTTAATAACAATATAAAATGTAAATCCATCTTATGAGCATTAAACATATGTGTATAAAGAGAAAACATAAACCTTTACATTTTTAGAAATCTAGCATTTTAAAACTCTTAACGATAATAGTTCGCTGCAACATATCTATAATTATTATTATTCCATTTCTTTTCGTTTTCATTCCAACCCTTAAAATGTGCATTTGATTTTTTTTTTTTTCTTTTGTGAATACAATATTGTTTATGATTTGAAAATTAAGAAAAATGTTTAAAATGTAAGATATATCAATTATAGAGCAGTTTGATGAACGAGAATATTCTTATAAATACGAACTAAATGTCATTTTGTGTGACAGATATACGATATAAAATGACGCAAATCTTGGGTTTATTGTAACATACCCCGGTTGACGCTTGAAATCGCTAACTTTGCGTTGTCTTTGCCAGCTGGCAAAGGAATATAGGACTTTGCATACAGTATCGATAAAATGCATTTATTATGGTTTTGCAATACAATAAGAATATACAAAACAAAAATGATAAAAATTACGATGGTGTGATTAAAAATTATGCACACTAATTTATGACCTCTTTCTTTTTTTACATAAAGTCATGATATCGAGAAAACTTTCTTCTTGATAAAACTGACTTAGAGTTATTTAAGTCCGTCTAGATTTTTTCTATATCCTGACATTAACTATTTTTTTAAAAATAGCGTAATAAAATATTTTATGTACTTGATTAAACTATTAGATAGGAAATTTTTTCTACTTTTTTATAAGTTCTTAAAAATATAGAAACACTAATTAATTTTGAGTAAACTTTATAAATTAATTGTTTTGATGGTAATAATTATTCAAATTTTTAAAAAACCACCCCTACATTCTATATATAAATTTCACGAACACATCGTGCTCAGAGAATTGAAGAATTCGTGTCTCTGGTGTTGGTAAAAATGTGAAAAGCAAAAATAATTTCAAAATTATATATTCAGTTACAAAATATGTCAAATATTTCTGAAAAGTGTAAAAGTTATTAAATAAATGAACATTTCTTTTAATAAATGTGTTTTATTAGGATTTCTGAACTGCATAACTGATAATAATAAAAGGAAAATTATAAAACATAACTATGTTGTCATAAAATGTCCTTACAAGGCATTACATTGTGTGTGCTTTTTTTTCAGGTATGTAAACGGGAGAGCCTGTCCTGACTTTTGCTATTGTGAATGTGAGATAGGAATTTTTCCAGGTATGTACGAACCTACCTGTTAATTAAGATATATTAAATTTAACTTTCATAGTACTTTTGTATCTAATATTACATACGTGCTATTAAGTATTCAATCAGTAAGCCTAATGTGGAAAACAATAAATTTAAATTGTGTACAAAAGGATGGTTTAGCGAGTTGTTCATTCAGCCATATGACAGCTCCTTGCAACAAATTCAGTATGAATGAGTAGCTTCGGAAGTAATAGTTATCTAGTTATGAGCTAAAAATATCAAGAATGTTGATTGATTCTGAAAGTAGGAAGAAGGTAATCAGAGGAGCTAAGTGAAGTAAGACTGGGAGAACAACTATTGGCAATCAAGCTCCGTGATTAAGGAATTTGTTCACCCTTTTTCACTCAGGCCTCCTTGTAGTCTCAGGGCTCATACAAATGAGTATCAATAGCATTTATATCTCAATGCTTGCGACAGATTATAACGTATAATATTCGAGTTGCTGCTCGAAAATCACTTTAGGGGAGCATCTCTTGTATGGTACTCAAGCTCGTAAGATATTTGCGCCATTGTACCCTTCCATTCACAGAACATTTTCTAGTTTTAGCTGGCATTTTTGTCGAAGCACCACACTCCCCATCTGTAATCATTGCTTTATAGCTATGCATTTTATTCGGACATCTTTCGTGCATGCTTTAACACAAAGCATAGAGTGCGGACCAAACAAAACTTTACGCAGGTTTTACGGGTAGATGAGTAGTGGCACTAGCGGTAACTACTGACTGTCTCCCGCTTACAAGTTCCCCTGATTCTCAGGCTTAAACAAAATGCATTTACCTTATGCAAATTTGGTGACTAAAGTGAGAGTTATGCTCATAATCAAATATATTATTCAGCAAAGAGTGTTTATTGTCGAAACTACCTCTTAAATTAAGAGGCATTGTGACAAATATGTGCACAAGCTACATGGACCTTTTCCAGAGTCAACAATACTTCAAATTGAATTGTTTAAGAATCCATCTTAATGACATTCTGCAAAGAGAGTCCGGAGAGAAGAGACACTTGAAGATGTGTGAGTTTTATAGGGGTTGAATGATTAGCAAGGGACTATGACCAGTTCATTCTCTAGATTTTAGCATGTATGATTTTTATTTCTAGGGAAATATAGAATAGAAATTATACAAGAGCAATCTAGAAGTATTGAGGTCGCAGACAAATTAATCGGAAGTGTGATACCAGAAGACCAAACTGAAATGTGCACATCGAAACATTGTTTGGAGACGTTAGGTATACTTGAGCAAAAATGGAATATAATTTCAGCATTTACGATAATTAGGTATGGGTAAGATAATATATTATTGATTACTGTGTAATTATTATAGAATGTTGTCTGAATACTTAATTTAGAGAAGGAGCGAAATGAACGTGTCTCAAAATTCACCCACCGCGCAAGCGCACTCTTTTTCCTACCCTTGATACATACATAAACTCTTTGGTGGTTCGTCCTTTATAAAAAGTTCAGTTTCCCTTGATGTACTCTACTCTGTTTTTCTGCTATAGCCTAAAGAATGTTATATATGTGTATATTTTAACTATTAATATACGTTTTATTTAGAGAATTTGAATGTCTACATACTTGTCTATGATCACTGCGACCAGTGATGCTTCTCCCCCCCCCTCCCGGCGCGGGGTTTCTCCTATGAGGAGGCCCCCCGCACCATGGAGGTGGTTTCAAGCCTCCATGCTTATTTGTTGACCTTGCTGACTGTCACAATCGTAGCGCAACTGTTCCCGGGTGTGTTGTGTAGTTCGCTTCTTAATTCGATTGTGTATATTATGCCTCCTGTGTTTATGCACTGCGGGTCTTTATGTATGATTGGTGAAAGAATCATAGACTTTTTTGAGCATACAGTTAATTCTTTTAGTTATGAATATCATACTAATCCCTTTTTCAGAAAATTAACCGACAGGGAGCCCGATCATGCGTTTTTCAACAGGACTGTGCCACTACTCACCCTGCGAATAATTCCATAAAGGCAATTCACAATGTTTTTTCCAAAGTACAGAGTTATTAGTAGGAGTTTTTGGCCCTCTCGGTTTCCTGATTTAACAGCCTGCGATGTTTAATTTATTCTATGGGTTAATTATGAAATGTCGTGCACAAGACCCGCACACAATGGAAGAGCTCAAAGATAATATTTTTCAGAAAATTGTCCGGTTTTCTCAAAATGTCGGTCTGGTGGTGTAGTGGTAGCCATAGCTGCCTTCTAAACCCAATATCGCGAGTTCGATCCCGGCCAGAACCGATGGATTTTTTTCGGGCGTAAAAATCCTAAGTATGGCTTCCTTCGGAAGGGAAGTAAAGCCGTGGGTCCCGTGTCGGACTTTTACGGCACGAAAAAGAACCTCAAGCCTGAAAGAGAGGCCTCTGAGCAAAATTTGTCGGCCGTTTCACGCCCTGATTTGAATGGGACGCTGATGACCTGAGATGTTAAAGAGCATCCATAAATAAACAGAAAAAATATCAAAATGAATTATAGTGAGGGATGAATAATTTCCTAAAGAGTTGCAAAAACGTGTGGAAAATGAAGGTGGGCAATTTCAACTTATCATTTTAATAATTTGGCAAGTAATGAGGCTTTGATATTTGTTTTATTGTATTACCCTCCCCCAATCACCAAGATCCAGCTGGCCGGCTAACCGGACTACGAGCAGGTAAAACACACAAGTAAAACACACCGCGGGAAAACAAAATTGATTCCACGTAATAACATTTCGTTTTAACCATGCTCGTAGTATTTTCCTACCCAAGCATTCCACTGTGTTTAATTAAATTGTCTGAGGGTACTTTTTCAGGTATTTCCTCATTGAAAAGAAGGCAGGGAACAAATTTCAAGGATATGACAAAGATAGGGAAATAAAGTTAATGTACAGATTACATCAGCTGTGGTACGTAATAATCAAGACGTAACACGCCGCATGAGCTCTATTGTTCTAGATCTCTGTTTTCATCTTAGGATACATGTAAAACATCTGTTGACTTAGAAATGAATGACAATCGTTTGACTAAAAGCGAAAGAAGGTTGTTAACTGAAAATAGTGACATAACACATTAGCTATCCATGCGGCAGGGGAATGAAAGGGGCGATATTTCATGACACAGTAACACAATACCAAATAAACCAGAGAAGCGTCAGTGTGCAAGAACAACAAAAGCTAACAAACAACATGCCGAAGTGACAAGAAAGACTGTCGTATACGGTCCTGTGTTTATTTACGTAAACTTTAGCTTAAGTGATGTTCAACACTATGTTACAAATGGGTAAATATCAGCAAGAAAACAGTGCTTATAGATGTTTCAGAGACAACATGAAAAAAGTGTTATCGTTTACAACACTTTTCTTCGCGTTAATTGGTGAATTTATTCAGTAAGATAGACTCAAATATTACCATATTGTCTCCTAAGCCATCTTTTGTTTTTCTTTGTTTCTTTTAGGGACCCAGCATTTGCGCAGCATTAATAAGAACAAAAGAATATAATGCGGATGCGACGGCGACAGCATTGATTAGGAGATGTGATACTGTCTCCCTACTTCTCTTATCTTATTCCGTGAACACGTTTCTTTGTTTTTGTTTTCATTCTGTTTCTTCACTTTATCTTCTCAAAACAAGTGACGTGATATATGCTTTGTATATTGAATTTACGTCTTTTGTCTTCTTCATGCATATGCCAGTGTTTATTAAAAACATCTAGTGAGGGAATTTAATGAAGCATTGTTCGTGCACCAGTAAAAAAATATAGCAAAAGACAAAAAGCGCGTGACTAAGGGCGTATATGGGAGGAAACATAATTTTCTCTTAACGGGTAGGTCAAGAAATAGAAGAGAAAAAATATCCTGGCAAAACTTTTTCTTGTTTAATTTAAATGTGAAATATTTATTCAATAACAGAGAGCAGAATAGAATAGCATTTCAGTTTAATGTTATTTTGAACACTACAAACATATAGACAGTAGTTTTAATATTGTATATTTATCTTATTATACGTTAATTTCGATTGTCGATATCTTTTCAGTATTAGAGTGAGAATTCGATATAGTTTTAAATTTTAGTACACCACCACGGGTGGGTGAAGTCGTTAGAGCGCGGACTCGTGAACGGGAGGTCGGGGGTTCGAATTCTGCGAAGACCGTCCTCCCTGACAAAGGTTTTTTTCCAGGTTTTCCTCGGTCCTCATAAATGGCAAATGCCGGGGAAGTACCCTAAACTTAGACATAGAACGTTTCCTTCCTTAAAAAAAAAATCCTTTCCCAATATATCATCTCATCTCATCTCATGTATCATCAGTATCCATCGCCTGTGATGAAAACAGGCGTTAAACACCATTAAAAAAAGTTTTTTCTTAGCCCGGTAACTCCCATCCTCCATATATAAACCTAAATTAGCGATTATCTCAAAAGTTAGGTGATATCGTATTTATGTGTTAGGTGTTATTATCAGTTATGCACATATTATTGATATCATTTAATAGATTTTATGTTTTTGTATTATGTGTTTTTTCATTGTTTATCGTGATCAAATTATGTAAATATGTAAAAAATTAAATGAGTAACAAATGAACAAAATTTAAGCATTAAGACAATTAAAAATAGGGTGAAACCTATAGAAATATACTCTTCGGGTGTTGATATTAAGCTGTTATGTCGTAAGCAGTTTATCTGATTCACGTTCCTCTGTTACAGCATTTTGGACTGGTTGAAAGAACAATCATTCTGTGATTAGTGTCTATTCTGGAAAAAAATAAGATAACCATAAAATCAAGTGGCATTTTCTATCCGCACAAATATTGCTGATGCAGGTTGGAGAACGATCACCATTATAAATTTCAACCTTTACAGGCATCTAGGAGAGAAAACATTTTTATAAGCGTGCACACAGACTAGGGAAGTTTAACCATCCATTGCAGGAAGACCAGAGTTCAGGGCCGATGTGACTATTAATTTTAGAGATAAGACATAAAGTTGGTGGGAGTTATCGGAAAGCGATATCTCGAACCGAGGACTTTGAAAACAACTTTATTGGTTGTTTGTGTACGGAACGTGGTGAGACCAGCTCCAGATGGCCTCAGAATTCTACAGTATAAATGCGGTGAAAGGAGTATGTGAAACCTTTGTTGAAAATTATTTTCTGTGCTCCACAGGTTTGTGAGCCAAATATATTCAGTAATAAAGTATAATATATATACTTTTTAAAATTCCCTTGACCGAATGTCCTTTAAAAATATTTAGCTGTCGCAAAAAATCACAGGATTTAACTCAAAGTTTAAACTCATAATTCGAAACATACATTTTTTTTAACATTGTTCATCACTGGTTTATAAAATGTAAAGATATAAGCAAACAAAAATGCCCAATTTTTCAATATTTTTTTCCAAGTTATAATTCTACGTTTTCCTAATAATTTCCACATAAGTTGTTGCGAAAGGCATCAATACTTTTGATACTCCGGGAAAATGTGCAGCTTGAATGCTTCAGTTTGCAGCCAAAAGATTTTATAAGTGAAACTTTGGTGGTATAAATGAATGTACTGAATAGTCCGGGTTTCCTGTTTACCAAGTTGAAAATTTAGATCCGGAACAAAATGATCAACTTTAAGCTGATTCTGAATTACTTTACCTGAATAAATACATATGGTGTATGCGTATCATCTTTCATATCATGTTTGTTTCTATAGCGGATGTAACAATAAGGTGCGGTCAAACTTTCAGGATGCATTCCTTATTCTTGATGGAAAAAAAATATGTTTATGGACATTAGTTCGCAAACGATTTATTTCCATGTTAGAACTCGTTTTCTGCAACTCTTCATAGTACATTAATTATGCATAACACTCGGGAACAGAATGCACCAGCATACCATAGGAATCTCTTGCTTATATGAAATGTTCAAAATGCCATCCACTAACATTGACACCTGCAGCAACCCGCCGTCACATTGAATCCCGGATGCGCTGAAGGGAGAATTGCGTATTGTTTTGCAGCCTTCTACAATATGGGAACGAAGACTCTCTGCATCTTGTACCGGGACTCGAACCACAAGAGCTTTCAAATGTCCCCATAAAAGTCTAGTGGGTCTGGGTCCGGGAAGCATGGAGGTCAGGGAATTGGTCACCTCTGCCTAACCATCTGTCACGGAATCTGTTATTTAGAAGCTGATGGACATTAACCCTGAAATAGGAGAAACTTCTCGTGAAGTTTATGTATCGTCGCACTGGTAAAGACAGAAAATTCTCGAAGAAAACAAGGTATGCTTGTTTGTTGAGCATGGGTGGAAGAACATGAGGCCTTAATGTCAATGTCGGCCAAAAATCTTTGGTGATGACGTGATTCAACAGTTACGTGAGGATTCACGTCAGGTCATACGTGAAGATTGTACAATCTGATCACGTTGAAATGAGGCATCGGGGAACAGCACAGTTGCACTAAAATCAGGTTAACACCTCGTTGAATAAACAATTCGCAGAAATTTACTTGTGCAGGAAAATCAGCCGCTGTAAACGGTATGGATACACCAGGTTCTCACGTAACACTCTCAAGAGGTCAACTAATTGTCTTACGCTGAAATAGGGTTGTCGTCAACTGCATGAAGAATTTCCTCCTCCAGTTGAGATATCCTCATTCTTCTAGACCTCCCCCAGCCGCGAGTAACGGGTTTAAACGTCTCATGCTCGCTAGGACTGTAGTCAACTGCTTCAAACGTCTTCCTGTCGGGGCAGTTTCGTTCTGGAAATCCGTGCTGATTCAAACGTTAAGCAGTGTGGCCGTTACCGTATGCTAATCCATACATCTGCCAACTCCGCATTTGTGTACACTTCCATAACACTGTACCGGAAACCCAAGTCCATGATGAAGACTATGTGCTTGCCAATTCAGTTATGAACACTAAACAGTTGAGGCTCTGTGTGACAGTAAGGCAATGGAGTGAGTCGCATGTCAACATTATCTTCGTTCAAAAGGAACACAAAACATGGCGGTGAATTTCTCATGCAAGAAAAAGTTTCATATGGTATGCTGGTGCATTCTGTACCTTTATTTTCACCATGATTAATGTACTATAAAAAGCTGTAGAAAAATATTTCTAAATTGTAAATGAACAATTCCCTTACCCATGTCTATATAGCGTGTTTTCTTCTTCGCGTGAGAAATGTGCCCAGAACGTTTGGCCGTACCTTATTGTTACATCCGATATATTAAATAGTGCTGAATGTTTTGTGAGCCCTCGAGCGTTGTAAAACCGAAACCGCTGATGCATACACTTTCATTTCACGTATTTGTATTTTCTAAGATTTTTCAGAGCAGTTTTTAAAAGAACTCCATATAGATTTATTAAAAATCACAGATCGAACAAATCCTGGCGCTATCGATCGGGGTTAAATGCGATGCACGGCAATTACTCGATTTATTTTTGGAATACTAACACTTTTGTTAAAGCTTATTGTTTGTTTACAGTACGCTTAATTGCAGAATATATTATTTTATATTATTTCGTTTTTTATTTTTTACATTTCAATTTTAATTTGCAATGTTAGCATGCTTATAATAAACGGTGTAATAACGAGTTTATTTTTAAAGTATTATAGGAAGTTAAACTCTTTCAAAAGTCATTTTTAATTCCTTTTTTTTTTTACTCTTAAATGGAATTGGGTTGGTCCGTTTGTTGAACCGAAGTTAATACGGATACTATTAATATTCAGTAATATTTAAAAATGTTACGTTGTAAAGTAATTTGAAACTGTTGTGTTGTTTTGTACATACCGAAAGAAGGTTTACTAAAATATTAAAGTTTGTAAATGAGGTTAGGTAAGTGTACTTGTGCGCCATACAGTTGGATTGTATTTTGTATTAAATACGCTGTTTTTTTTAATTGTGTTTAACGCCCGTTTTAACTACTGAGGCACCACAGGTGTGGACACTGATGACACATGAAACGAAATGATAAATTGGGAAAGGATTTTTTAAGGAAGAAAATGTTCCAGGCCTAAGTTTAGGGTACCTCCCTGGCATTTGCCATTTATGAGGACTAGGAAAACCTGGAAAAAAAAAACTTCAGGAAGGAAGTCCTGGCGGGATTCGATCCCCGAATCTCCCGTTCACGATTCCGCGTCTTAACGACCTCGGCCACCTGTGGCGGTTAAATACACTGTAATTACCACTTAGTTGCAAATCGGTTAGTGTATTACCAATGTAACTAACTTAAACAGCTGTGAGGAACTCATAAATAAATGTTCGGAATTTCTGAACTTATTCTCCTCAGGAAATAATAATTATCCTACAAATGTATAATTTTAAATTTTAACGTCATGTTCTTTCGTTTGTTTATGCCATTCAATGATTTGGACTTTTAAATATTTTTATGTAGCAGAGAACAGCTATGAATGTGTTCTGAAGAATCTCTAAGCTGACTATTCATTGATGAATATATAAAAAGACTTCAGCAAATAGAGCACACTACGTAATAAAGTTAACAACAAATTTGACCAAGATTAAATATATAAAATTAATAAACAATAAATCCAAATTTTAGTTTCTTATGTTTATTTCTGACTAGTATGGGTCTGGGTTTGAACGATCGCTGAAAAGCGACTAGGTAAACTATCTCTTGCGTGGCGTTATTAGCCAACACCAGCTTCTGAAGTAAACGGGACAACTGCGCGCTGTCCAGAAAGACAGGCCTGTAAATTGCGGCTTTAAATAGCCAAGGTAATGAAAATAACCCCAGTGACAGAAACAAATAGGTCCTGTCCTATCTTCAGTTGCAGCTTCACTCCCACAGCTGTAAGATTTTAAGATGTTCTTGTAAATATCTTAAATCTGCACCAGCTGCATGTAAGCTTTCAGTGCGTAAAGAAATGTGCATTAAAATGCTGTGAAATATGAACCAATTTGAATATGCAGAAAAGTTAACTGTGCCTACGAAATTTAACCTGGCATCATCTTACATTTCACACATTAAATATAATGATAATAGAAAAAATATGAAACAAAATATGCGTTAATCAGTTCTGAACAGAAACTCAACATGATGCCTCTCTGTAATATGAACTTTTGAAACTAAGGAGAGAACAACTTATAAATTCAGACAACAATGTTTAAATTGTATGTACAAGTGGTATAAACGGCTGCGATTAGAGGTCAAATGTATTGCATTGTTCAGCGCGTGCTCCACTACAGGTAATGACATAGTTTTCTCGAATTTATATGACAATACTTGTTTTAAAATAACAACGAAAGTATAATCGGTATAAAAGCCGAATAAATGTCGGTGGAAGCCGCGTAATGAGTATTTCGGTTTTCCTTTCGATTAGTGTAGAGATCCTACCAAATACTTTGGATAATATTTCCACCAAAAACACCACAAGACGAGATAAACTCCTACCCCATTTGGTTTGTTTAATGGTAATTAATTGCCAGTCTCTTATTATAGTCACTGCGGAAAGATATTTTTAAAATAAGTATTAGATTACGACTGTTGTCTCACTCAGCGAGTCAAATAACCAACAAGATTATGTGTTTTTAGCTTATACAAGTAAAGTGCACTGTTCGGTGCAATTGAGTCGTCTTTTTGCATCTTATTTCCACAAAACTAGTCGAGCTGCACAGAATTTATAGCATTGAGACACGATTATACCGTTCTCTCCGAGCACGCCGCTCGTCTCGCTTCCCGCAATCGCCTGCATTTTCTTATGAACAGCTACACTAGCGGCCCCACACTTAGATGTAAAGTTAGCTAAAATAGGAAATATTTTCTGTCTATCCGGGTGTACAGAATATATTGAAATAGCAAATACTTGTTAAGTACTTTCCTTTAGATAGTGATATTTAATGGTTTTCTAAATAAAAGTTGAGTATGCTTGGTAGACTGCCAAAAATTCTTGAAAACATAGATAAAAGCAATGAGACAGTAATTGGAAAGACACTAGTCCATTAAATGACCTGATATTTTAATTTCTAGTTTGGAAAAAAATGCCGAAAGGAAACTATTTTCTACTGTGCTGCAACGTAATGCTCACCTCTGTGGATGTGAATCAGATACTGTCTTCTAGAGGGCTGGGGTTTGATTTCAGATAGGAATCTATTGTTTGAAGGCATTTTTCCAGAGCTGTACTATATTAAAAAGTTTAGATACCGGCATATTCTTGCCTTCCATTCATAATCTCGAAGGCTAACAACGAAACGCTATAAGTTAATAAAAAAAAAATAAAGGCTTTCCTTTCCTTTCCTTTCCTTTCCTGTAGTTGCAAAGTTGGCGAATCAGTTGGCCTTTTGTCTGCTTAGCATCTGTGGTTTTCATGGATTTCTCGTCAACCTTCTGCTCTACCGACTGTAACACTAAATATATTAAACTGCCTCCTTCTTGTGCGTTTATCTCAGCTCCTGTAAGCAACTTCTGGCAGCATATTGTTTGCACCAGCTGGTCAAGAATCAAACTCAATATAT
Organism: Metallyticus violacea; assembly: GCA_030762175.1. Classification (NCBI taxonomy): domain Eukaryota; kingdom Metazoa; phylum Arthropoda; class Insecta; order Mantodea; family Metallyticidae; genus Metallyticus; species Metallyticus violacea. The sequence continues at coordinate 16,392,465 of CM060838.1, read as the reverse complement.
TGCATAAGTTGCACGCCAAAGCTGTAAGAGTATAAACCAACTTTGAAAGACCGAAAATCGATTGATTGACCCTTGCTTGCAATATGAATTACTTATATCTGAACTTCCTAATTGCAAATAGTAAATAGTTTATGTACAACTAACTGATACTCTGCTTATGTGTGTTAGCGTCTCTCGAAACGTGCATAAATATTAATGAGATGTTTGCAGTTTGTATTTGCTGTCTTCAGTTTACTGTACTATCAAAAATGTCCTTATAGAAAACGATGTGAAAGAGTAGGCTATATTATTTCTAATTTGTTGCACAATAATCAGGAAGAAGCTTTAGTGAATTTGATGAACGGTTGCTAATAGAAGCAATTTCCTACGTAGAGAAGCAACTTCATAGATAGAGATAACTTAAAAATGTAAGGCTACTCCTTTTGGAAGTTTTGACCATGTAAAGGAAAGGATCGTGCCAATCAGATTCTTAAGAAATGATCTCCAGATCCGTTTTATGTATTTTGTGTGTGGGGGGGGGGGGAGTCCAGCAGCGCATACTGGTCCGAATGGAATTTTTTGAATTTGTGCCAGCAGCTGGAGGGGAGACAAAGGAGTAGTTGCAGACGAAATCCATATCCAAGACGCCAGTGTGCCAATGCGGCTACCAAGTTCTTATTAGGCACACGTCTATTCTAGATGTAGGCCCATTGTAGAAGTATGTCAATCGATAATAACATTCGATATAGTTTATTTATTGACCAATTTTATTGCAAAGATGTGAAAAGATCAGCACAGGATTGTACGGTCCACAATTATTTACCTGTTTCTCCATTTTTTGTTAATTTCAACCATCATGTTATTCGAATGTTTTTCCAACTGTGTAGTCATTATGGAGCTTTCTTTAATTTTTCAGTACAGTGTATGGAAGAAGTGTGTAAGTATTGTTGTAGAAGGCAAGAAAACATGATGTTGGAATCGGCTAGACAGGACACTTTACTACAATTAAAATGGTAGATTTTGTTCGTATAGATAGTTTCAAATAAAAACAAAAATTATGCAGTATGACAACACAATATCCTGTAATGCTGACTTCAACTCTAATGACCCAGGTTATTGTCATAACTCGTTTGGCCCAGTATTAGTCAAGCACAAGCCCTTTCCGTTCACCCACCAACTCTTAAGCATAGTGCAAATTATATTAAGAAGCAGACTATAGTATATTCAAAATAAAACGGATTGGGACGTAAAGCTGCGCGAAGTCTGAGGCACAATGATAAACAGATGTCCATTCATCCTTTTCATTCTCTCTGCGACCTATGTCCTATGTCCAGATGAAGCTCCCTCTTTGTACTGTATTCTTTCCTTTGTAGGGCACACGTACACTTTTTTGTGGCAATAATTTTAATGATATATTTCATTACTTAAATAGAACGATGCAAATAGTGCTTTATAGCCATAGCAACTAAACCAAGGATGTGATTTGTTTTTCGAGATTGGTTACATGTCATGCAAGTATATTCACCCCGCCACCTTGGTGGTTATTTGAATTAAATTATTCTTAATTTAATGAAATACCACCCTTTAAGTTGTTGAACTGGTTGCTGATAGTGGCTTGCTACAAGCCTTTCATACCATTCGAACTTAAGGAAATTTGTTTTCTTTTGGGAAGAAAAGAGTAACTTATCGCATTGTCCATGGACTAATATGCAACAAGCACAGTAGTCAAGGACAATATTCTGTTTGTGCAAACGACGTTGTTATCAATAGAAAACACTCAAGTATTCCAATCGCTTATGTCCAGAAGTCAATCAATAGGACAGCGCACTTACAGTTGATGCAAATGTGTGCAGGAACATCATTAGAAGCAGTTCAGACTTCGTTAATTTTAAACAAAGTACAATATTATAGAGAAATGAATAGAATAGAAAGTATGTCAAGATACAGCTCAATCTCTATTCCCTAAAGGTTGCAGCCTCTGACAGAGAATCGTTTCCTTTCAAAATTTTCAAAATTTTAACATTTATACTGTAACTCTTTAACACTTAACAAATTACAAAATAGTATAATGTTAAATTTGGATAAGGAAACTCCAAAATTAGGACCTACGTAACATATGAGAGAAATACTATTTACTAACAACATTTTAAATTAATTTGAACAAACAACAATTTAAGCATGCAAATGTACACCAAGGTTTTCCCTTTAAAAAAGGAAAAATGAGATATCCATTTAAATTCAAAAGCATAATTTCAACATTAGAAAATTTAGCTCAGTGAATTGCAATAGTAAACAAATCGAAATAAATACACCCTCCACAATAAATTACACTACCGGTGTCTAACTTCGAAACAAAAACAGGAATTCCCTAAAAATCCATTTGTACTAAGAGTTGCCGAGTGGAATTTTATCAAGAATAAAAATACCTTTAATCCGTATCACTGAATAAACTAACATGCAGTTATCCAGGCCATAATGAATTTAGAGATAACGACAGCAAGGAGACATCGTGCACGTGGAATGATACCGGGATGCAGACTATGAAATTATGTCTGTCTGCTAGGTCTTTCCGAAACGAAGCTATCCCCACGTTGTCAAAAACCGCCACAGGTGCCGAGGTTGTTAAGGTGCAAACTCGTCAGCGGGAGATCTTGGGTTGAATCCCACCAGGAGCTTGCTCCCTGATTGAGGATTTTTTTTTCCAGCTTTTACTCAGTCCTCGTAAACGGAAAATGCCTGGGAGGTACCCTAAACTTATGCCTGGAACGTTTCCTTCCTTAAATAAATCCTTTCCCAATCTCATGTATCATCAGTGTCCACTCTATGCCTCAGTAGTAAAAACGGGCGGGTGTTAAACACAATTGAATAGCTGAAGGAATAAGGCGACAACAAATACTATGAAAGAATGAAGTCACTAAACAAACATGATCAATATATTGAAAACAATTTTAATCAAGTCACACAAGGATTATTATTAACAATCATTTTCACCAATGCGCAGTGACCACGACTCTGAGGCTTCCCAGGAAGTAAATGAACTGAGGAAAGGTAAGAAATTATAAAAAGATGAAATAAAATTGACGAATTGAGGATACTTGACATAACGGCACAAAACTTAAGAAATCTGTAAATAAATGTATAGAGGCTTAATAGTAATACGACATACAGAAAATGCATGTTAAGTTCTTAGGTTATCAAAATGGACTATGAAACAAAACTATTGCCCGTTAGAAAGAGCAAATTAAATAGAACGATTCATTTAACTCTTAAAAACAATCGGATATTTCCTAGCTTTCTCTCCCTACGGAGCGTAGAATTAATATTCATTCATTTTATAATGTTCATTCAATTAATTCATTTTATAATGTTCATATGTAATAATAATAATAATAATAATAATAATAATAATAATAATAATCTATTTTTGTACTTAGGTATTCGGAAAGTTTTTACAGACTGAAAATACAGATGTTCCATTTCGTCTACGATGCAATGAATGTAGCTGGTTTCTGCCTCGTATGTCTAGTGGAAAGTTAAATCAGCAGATCGTGGGCATCATGAAGGGCTACCAAATCCTTTAGGTCATGGCTTGAGAGGGAACGCAGTTCAGTTTCCACGGCAACCTCAAGTAGTGGAAGGCTGTTCTGTCGACGTACATTTGTACCGGTCAATCAGCAGAGATTTGTCATTCTAGGACGTAGGGGGGAGGGCAGTAGCAGCGTGCTCAGACTAAAGAGGCATTTCTGTATGTCTGCATTGCGGGACGTTCTTTTATATTGTGGTACATCTTGAGAATCTCGTAGTTGTAAAAACAAGTTTGTTTCTGTTCCTTAAAAAGTTCAGTAAATGTTCTAGTTAAGATCGTGATGTAGACAAACGCCAGGATGATTAAATTAAGCTGTATTTATTTAATTTAATTGTCAATATTTATAATATATATTGGCAATAAATTAATTTTGGTTGGGTGAGTTTTTGTATGTTGAATATGTTTACGTCAAGTGGATATGAAATCTTCATTGTTTATTGTTGTGTTGTAGTCACATTTGTTTACTTTTGTAGCTTCCTAACTTAGGCGGAGGCCTCCCTCCAAGGACCCGAACCCCTCAAAGAGCCGCTTCTACAACACACGATAGGGCTATGACCTTTCCAAAGCGCAAGCCACCGTCACACCTCACATAGCATCATTTTTATCCTGACACTCTTGACCCTGTAACAGAACCGAGAAATGAAATGGAAGAGCGGAAAATTCGGAAAGGAAATATCCATTACAGCATTCGTTTCGGCGAACAGAAAATCCAGTTCCTCGGGGCCTCTTAAATGCTATTTCTAAGCGTTACCGCCCGAGTCACTCGCTCAATTTCATAACTAGCTAGATTTGTCTAATTAAGAAATACAAACGCATACTATCACATTTCAGATTTCATAGGCTGCAATAAAGGACAAATAGCATATTTTTAGTATCGGATACTGCCAAATATGTCGACGTGTTATTTCAATCATGTTTCTTAGTGATTATCGATATAGCTGTCCCTCCAGGAAAAACAAAGAAATGCCAGCCATGCTCTCATCTTGGAAAACTACTTCATGAGAATAAGGATGAAAGTTTAGTGATATGTTTCCCGTAATCGAAGGCTAAACGCATATCATACAGAATCACTTAAGGCCTTAAAATGAAAAATGCGCCGTTAATATATAAAAGATAAAAATAAAAATAGCCTATTGTGTCCGTTAAGAGCAAAGCCTCCTAACAAGTAGAGAAAGCACGCTGTTTCCTAACGTGGTGAGATGCCCCACGCTAGTTGTTCGTGTGCTGTTTAAGACACTCTTGATTTGTTCTTTTGTTACTCCATTTCTCACTGCACCAGTTGCTTCTCGAGAGATTTCCATTTTTCTCTTCCCCTTGCTACTCTTGACCATTCTGGATCTGCATGTTCTTTGAAGAGGTCTGTCCATCTTCTTCTGGGTCAGCCTTGTGTTCATTTTCCCATCCGAGGGTCCCACATGTAGGTCAACCTATTGTTCTACATTCTTGCGACGTGAAATTCTTGCCTTGTTGTCATTTGTTTCTGGTAGCTATTTGTGCGATGTCTGTTGTCTGAGATAACTGGTTTATTAATATTGTAGGTATTTTGTCCTTCAAAGTTATTCCCATGATCTTGCGCTGCACTTTTCTTTGGCATATTTTAATTTTGTTCTTTTTTGTTATTGACAATGTCTGACATCCATATAGTAATACACAGGTTTCGAGCGTCTGGAATCTGGTTTTCTTAATTAATGTGTGGTCTAACAATATAAACTTAAGGACCCAAAATGCTCTCAGGTTAATCAGATGCTTCTTTGTACTTCTTTTTCCATTTTATCATGGAAGGAAATCTGTTGTCCTAGGTATGGTATATTCGCTCACACATGTGAGGACTGTTCCATCTATTTTTATTGGGTTTGAGGTCCGTTTGAAATTAACTGTCTTCATTTTGCTTAGTGACAGTTTTCCATTTTTGCTATACTCATATAATTATTCCAGCATAGTTTGTAGTGCTTTCGGTGTTTTGGCGTATAAGACCCCACCGTCGGCAAATCTTAGATTTGTTAGTCGACTGCCGTTTATGTCGTTAATACAAACACATTCTTATAATTCATAACATTAGCAGATAATCGGAAAGAGCTTAGTTTATAAGAGCATTGTTTTATTTTAAAAGAAAATACCTTATGCAAGAAGATTTTGAAAACATACCGTTGTGGCGTCTAAATAAAATTTGATTCACACATTGCAATCCCGCTCTATTACTTTTAGAAGAAAAACTGCAAAACCATATAGAGAGCAAATATTTTGTAAGTAACGTTGGGACAGCAGTTGATGAACGAGGCGCCTTCCCAGGTTTCATTTATGGCATAACGTATTTCTATAAATAGTTCGCTCATAACTCAACAATTTTTTTTAACCAAATGAGGAATTTATGAAATTTTCTTTTCAAAGATTGCCACATAGCAATTGAGTATTCATTTTGTGATGAAACCTGAAAGTACATTGAGACGGTTGATTGTTCACCAAATTTGTTCATAATTTGACGATTTATTGTTCATTAAATACAGCAGTACCATGTCTTATTAACATTTTTTTTCAGGCAACCTTAAAAACAGTTTATTCCTATTGGCTTATATAACACACAGAAAAATTATACGGCAAAGGCGGCTATAGAACATTACATGTAATACAAAAAAAAAACCTATGTCCTAGAAATGGATAACAGTTTTCAATAGGATTATAATCAGAAATGTGTTAAAAGAAATATTCTGATACCAGACATCAAGATAGATAGCTATATTTATAGATTTTATTAAATTATTCTTTCCATTAAGGTATATTTTCTCACTTTATATCCAATTTTACCTACAAGACGAATCCCACTTAGTTTCTTTACCAATTTATAGGAAGCAGCAGTTAACGATGAAAAACTTTTGATAATGAAAAAACTTCTAAACTCTGCACTGGTGGTTTTGGTGGTGTAGTGGTAACCATACTTGCCTCCTAACCCAAGATCGTGGTTTCGACGCCAGCCAAATTCGATGGTATTTTCGAGCGTAAAAATACTAAGTTTGGTTTCCTTCGGAAGGAAAGTAAAGCCCTGGGTCCCGTGTCGTACATTTACGGCACGGTAAAGAACCTCAAGTCTAAAAGAAGAGCCTCTGAGGAAAATTTGTCGGTCGTTTCACGCCCTGGTTTGAATGGGTCGCTGATGATCTGAGATGTTAAAGATCGTCCGTAAATAAAACAAAACTCTGTTCTCTATTCCCAAGATCGTTCATATTCATATAAAACTAAATGAAGTGTACTCATCTGCCTTCTCTATAACAAAATTTGGTGTCTTTTGAACCTCTAAATATTTTTGTTGCTAACGTTCTTCTGTTCTTGTTTGTCAGAAATTTTCTTCTGTTTCAACAAATTTCAGCATTACTATTTAACTGTGCTGATATTTTGTGGAATAAAAATCAGACTGCGGAATATATTTTCTGAATGGTGGATATCTCTATGAGAAATGTTAGCCCGAAATTTGAAACCCGGAGTCACGCGAAGGTAAATGAGCCATTCGTGCCGGACATCAGGTTTTCCTCCTGCCGGAGATTGTTAACACTGTGGTAGAGTTCGGTAGTTGGCCATTTATCTAGTGATTTATATCTGGATAGTTTAGCCGTCATTGCTTGCTTCTAAGTGTTTCCATCGCTCGCAAAGTCAAAGTTGCAGACATCAGTACAACTAGACTTATTTGAGAAGTAGGAAAATGGCGCGTTTTAGAAAAGAGCAATTTTGGTTCACACATTCATGATGATAAATGTTAATAAGGGCTATACTTTGTAAAAAGTAGAAAAAATTAATATATATTTTAATCTGGCATGCTAAATAGCTTAAGTATTAAATTGAGAATTATATTTTCATGAAATTCTAGTTCTAGATTAAAAAAAAATATATTTCAAAGTGGTGCAGAAATTGAGAGCTGCAGAACCTGCGAGGCTATTTGAATCATATTTAGAAATATTTGGATCACATAAGATTTTCATCAACAAAGATGTACACAGTAATCTCTAAATGTTATATTAAGTCTCGGACATATTTCCCTGCCACACTAGAATTATATGTGACCCTCGATTTCCACACGCCAGGCTTGCATTTATCACACCTGATCTAATTACCGTTCGTAATAGATCTAGGCTCGCGATACTTGATGCAACGGAAACCACAAAACATTTCTTCTTCCGATGCAGCTTCTACTATGCAATTCCCACTTTCATTTATGATTATTTCTTGTTGGGGGCCTTGTATGTTTCTGGAACCCTTTATCTTCTTTTGGGCATTATCAACATTCAATTTTTTTTTCTTTCTCATGCGACCTCTAGATTCTTTAGTGAATTCAGCTGACAAGCTGCACTCTTATCTCTTTTCGCGCGTTGGTTTTAATTGTATACTGTTTAATCATCTGTAAAATAATAAAAGAAAACATAATGATTTAAACAGTTATAGCAAAAATTCCCAAATAAGTTTCAGTTATGCAGTAATGTCTTACGCTAAATAATATTAATTAAATAAACTAGTAGTTCAGTAAATGTTAGAAGTATTATTATTTGATAAATTTTAAGAAAGTAAAGGAAAGAGGTTTTTGGAGAGAAATTAAAATGAGAAGTGATGATATGGAAAGACAGGAGATATTAGGTAGTTTTAGTAGTAGAAATTCATTGAGGATTTTTAGGAAATATGGGGTAGAGAGAATTATGTGGATGAAGGAGACAGGTAGACAAGGGAGAGAGTCGCATGGGCTCGGACAGGGGCAGTGAATCTGAAAGGAATAAGAAGAGGTTTAAATATAGAGGAATGTCCGATGTGTGGAATGCAAGACAGTTACTGGCATGCAATTGTGGAATGTAGAGAAACTAAAAAAATGAGAGGAAAGCTAAGGATTGAGAAGTGGAACTTAACAATAGAGATAAGGGGAAACAAGTTGGTGAATATGAAAACAAGGCAGAAAATCTTGGAGTTGGAGAATTGTTTTGGTTAAGTTTATAAGAAAATGTTTGAAGAAAATAAATAATAAATGAGGAACCAAATTGGGCAGAAATATAATTAAATTGGTTTTTGATTGAGTAAATTTTGTAGGTGTAAGTTTTAAAGAAAAAAAATACAACTAAACTTAATTTATTTAACTAAAACAATTTAAAACTAAAACAAAAATAATCAAAATACTCAAACACAAACCAAAAATCCACTAAATTGCAAATAATAGGTTAAAATGAGTAAAATCCGGTTTTAACCCCCACCCCCTAAAATTCCTGCCCAATTTTTCTTGCCAGGTAAGGTTGAATTTATTCGGGCCACTTGGTTACACAGTAACTTGGGTAGATTTAGAGTATGGTTGTATTTTCTTGTATGACTGGGTGATTGTAAAAGTGTACTTGTTGTATTATTAAGTGGAGATAAATTCATTTCAATTCAATAACATATATTAATAAATGAGAAATGATATTTATTCCGCTGCTATTTGCTAAAATGTTATTTTCCCAAGTATTGCCGTCAGGTTCACGTAACCCCACCAAAAATATTCACATAGCCCCATGCATCTAATTTTTTAAAAATCTCAACAGTTTGACTTGTTCCCAACAGATGTTACTAGTTGTCTTGTGGACGGTCTTTATAGATCCTGCACCTTCAATCTACAGCGAGCATTCTTGTACCTTAACATAGACCTTGTTTTACAGTGATGTAATGTTATATAGCGGTTTATAATAAACAACATTGTCTTATCTCTGGCATTTGGTTAACTGATAAGAGATGTTTGTAAATGCCACCCGACTTGTCTAGTAATAGTCTGAATAGAAAATGATGCTCCAGCTGGGCACACAGCATACAGTATACTATATCAGGTCTCAAGCGAACCCGTAGCTCCTCTAAAGTATTATTTTCATGCAAAACGTGACGTTTATAGAGCGAACCGGTTAAGAAATTACTCATTGTTTACAGGCAGAGTGAGATGCGAGTTAGCGGAGAGTGTTTTGCTCTCTCGCGCTCATTTTATTTGCTCTAGGAGAGTAACATGCATATTAATGAATAAGTTAATAATTTAAAAAATGAATTTACATTTGTCTATCTCCCCTGCATTTCATAATAAGCGCCATTTACTTTCAAGCACACCTGATAGTCCTTGAAACTCAAGTTTGTGTTATTTCACTGATTTCCTTCCCATTTTCTTATTCCGGGCCTCAATGGTTCATTGATTGTACCTGCAGACTTTATGTATTAGATTTCTTTACAGATCTGAGTTCTAAAAACGCTGGCAATAGGCTTCTCGTCACTTTTTAAACAAATTGCTAGCATTGGACTTTAATAGTAGTGTATACTCCATCTATAAGTCGCTACTGTTCGCTTTCGTCGTTCACTTCGCACATTTCTATTGCTGATAGAGCACTCCAAGTACCTTTGAACTATTTATGAGGAGGAAAGGGAAGCAGTAAAAGATAGTGAGCGATTTACCGTTAGCACATTTTTCATTAATGTGAAACCTGTACAAATTCTTGAGTGGTCCTCAGTGTATATTGTGGATAAATAATAAACGAACAAAAGAGTTCTTATATTGCTGAAAGACTAATTTTTTATTAGTGATACAGATAAAAACCGTTCCTTTGGAAGAGAAGTAAAACCACGGCTTCCATATCGTAGATTTAAGGTAATTTATCGGTCATTTCACGCCCTGAATTGAATGATACGCTGATGACCAGAAATAAACCAAAGTTCTAACAATTTGCGCATTTTCATGCCCGCTGCTGACTTAAATACTGGGGATAGTTCTAATCCCTGGCAATATTTAGCTGAAGTAATTATATCTGCCAGAAAAAATTATATATTTCGCTCTTTTGTATGTCTAGAAATATCATTCAGACTTTCAATGTTGCATAATCTATGCATTTTATGCCTAAACTATTGAACAATTTATTTTTATTGTATTTGTTAAAAATAAAAATTCATTCTACTCCTGCTACTTTTGTTAATTAAAATCGGAGAGTCTTTCACAACATAATAACACGAATCCTTTGTATTTGCAAACAAGTTCTCTTTTCTTTAAATCATTTAATCATTTCACCTAGTATTTGCTAATTATTTATTTTATGTGAATATCTTTATCAACATCATTTTGATGTTAAAGCCTAAACGTAAAAATAAACGAGGTGCTATATAATTGTATTATTAAAATCTAACTACCTATAAATGTTTGTCTTATTAATAGAAGTATTCGTGTCATGTTCTTCACTTGTTTCTGTAGTGCTTATATTGCTTTATGTAATGCATTTTAAATTTAATGATAATTACTTGGTCATCGGCTTATAACATTGCATTCTTATATAATGTCCCGTTTAATGGCAATTCCTTCTCACATTTCCTTATCAGAACATGTATATATGCATTTAAAAGAGTAGGTGATGAATCACGCCGTGTTCTAACTCTTGGGATAGTTCTTAATTCGCCTATCTGTTGCTTCCTGTACCTGCTTCTTTATATAAGAATTGAATTGCAATAATATATTTTTAGGGTAGTCTCTACTTTCCAAGCATTAAACATTTCTTTTTGTTTGTCTTTCACGCATGATCCTTGTCTGTGTTTCATGCTTTAATTTTAATGGACTTTTTTTTAGGATCCTTAAATGAAAGGTGTTTGTAGGACTAGCTCTAAATTGAATACCTTTCTCTTTTTGGTAATTGTTTAATTCAGAGATATTATCATTAAAAGATCTGTTATAACTAAATTCTGACTGTTATTGCTTTAAAACAATCACAAGTGGTCATAAGTCATTTATTGAAAATATTTGACTTTTTGTAGGTAGTATTCTGTAATTACATAAGAAGGTTCTATTTTTACTGAGTTCTTTAATATTTTCTCCATTATTCACTTATTTCTCTACTTAATCTAAGAGTCTGTTTAAAAAAAACGTCACTTTTTAGACTGTAAATATCAATCCCAGTTGCTTTCCTATTCTTTGTTACTCTTAATGCTTTAATTCAAACGGATCTATCAAAATTTGTATCTTCATTGTTAGTTTGATGTTTTCTAATGTTTTATAATTTCATAAAATTTTATAATCAATCTACTGACTTGTTAACCCTTTCAAATTCATGTGTTTTCATCAATAATGAACAAGTTTATATACCGACTATTTCACTTCATTCAGATTGATATGTTTTACAATATTCTAGCTTATGTAGTAAGTTCATTCCGCTACGCAATCGGAAATTGCTTTTTCCGACGGAAAGTTAATGCGAATAGATCGTAGAATAGCATAGGCAAATAGGAAATATTCTGGTTGAATGTATTGGTTTTGAAGGTGGATTTAATTGTAATTTTTTGAAGATTATTAAAACGATTAAAATCTTCGCCTCCTGCCAAGAGAAATTAAGTCGCGCGGTCGGAACTGACAACGCGTTTTTGTTTGTTGCATTGTTTATTGGCAGTAAATAGTAATTAATACTCATCATCATAATAACTGCTCGAAGTGCCTTTCGTTTACTGTGACGCACTCCTGATCGCTGTTGGAAAGATTTTGAGATACTATTCTCTACTATGTTAATGTAAAGCAGTAATTTTACACGATGAAGATACAGCAATTGAGTGGCTTTATACGCACTGCTGACAGATACACCAACAGGCTGGCTAATGGTGTTGAAGAATGAGGAGAAATGATCTAATCAATAGCCTATTTCATCAAACTTCTCTATTAAAACATTTTTTTAGCAATCTCTGCTTCGTGTCAATGAAAACACACTGGGTTAGATTTTGTTCACTAATAAGAGAAATGACACTTCCCTAAGGAGATTTAGCACAAAATTCTCTCTTACGGTACTTGTACTATTTGTCTTGAACATAACATTTTTTTCTAGCGTATCTCATTCTCCGTTTACTCCACAATACACAGATACACATCAGAAGGCCTAACACGCATTTCCTATAGAAATACAACTTAACAGTTGGCGTGATAAAACGACATTTCCTGCGTCAGCGGAATTTTCATCCCGGTCTTACCGGAATCGCGCAACCACTGAAGATCAACCGGTTTCCTCAACTCCGATTGCATAACGGAATGAGGGCACAGTTAAGCTTTTCCAATTAAAGAAGAGGTTTCTCCATTTGTTTTATTGCGTTTAGTATGATCTTTTAATTATAAATTATATTGTTTCTCTACTAATTCACAATTTAAAATACTCACTTTTTCTTATTATAATTCCTTTTCTGTGTTTCTTAAATATACGAGTTGTATTATCAATAAGAGTTCTTGAAGTTGTACCTTAAAATTTTTTTCAAACTGACAGACATAGGGTAACATGGGCGTAAAGGGAGAATAAATTTTTCAGCAGGTGAACAACACCTTACATATTTGGCTTTACAACATGGTTTCTATCACAAAAAACGTGAAAAAATGAGGTGATTTCCATTGTGGGTGACCTTTCATGTTATACATATTCGATAGAGTGACATTTGACAAGAGGCATCTTTCTGTTGGCGCCGCATGATGAAACTTTAATGAGATGCAGTCAATCTGGCTGGCCCAATGGATCCCACTGCGGCTCCTGCAACCTTCTACCCCTCTCCTGCCCTCCCCGCCCTATCTTCAATGATGGACGGGACCTGCAATTGACCATTCTTTACAAAAATGACAGGTGGTGACCCATAAACTTCTTTTCATGTATCAAAAATATAGAGGTGTATTTTGCTACTTTTGGCTAGCTAGTTACAAATTCATGTAAGAAAAAACAAAAGCATCAAGTGATCTGTCTTTGCGTACATTCATGGAAACTGTGTCTACCATATTTCACAGCTTAAAAATCAAACGAAATATTGAGCATCAAATTATACACACCGAAGTTCCACATCTTTTTACTGTTTTACTCTGAGATGATGTTCGAGAAATTTGTCATGTTATGCTGTCATAATTAGTACACAAAATGCAATTTTTTCATATATTCAGTAAAATATGTAAATAGGGAGCTTAGTTTGACTATTTCACTCATATGACGTCATCTTAAAATCGACAATGAAACGAAACAAAATTTTGAATTCTGACCAATCACAAGCCGGATTACGGAGTAAATTATGGAAAAAAAAAAAAATCAAATCCGTTTTATCAGTCGATTGATAAAACGGATCACTGACCACTTTTCTGTGATTTCAGTAATTGTAAATTTAACTAACTTAATGTGTATTCGCTCAACCAATTGTTTTTGTGTATTCAGCCAAACAGTCTTAAAGCATTTTATAAATTATGTTACAATATCTGCCTAAGCAACCATAAATCTTAATAAACATGTTGTTTAGAATGGTAAAATGTTTTCTCTGTTTTGTTTCACTCGGTTGGTATTAGTAATTGAACGGTAGCGACTGTAATAGTCGATTTTCGTCTTTTTCATTCTCACTGTTTCTGAATAGGTCGGTATTCATAAGTATAACATTTTATACAATTTGAATAATCCGTGCGCAAATTTTAAATACATGAGATGAAATATATGGGAAAGGATTTTTAAGGAAGGAAACATTCCAGGCCTAAGTTTAGGGTACCTCCCCGGCATTTGCCATTTATGGGGACTGAGGAAAACCTGGAAAAACCTTATTCAGGGAGGACGGTCCTGGCGGGATTCGAACCCCAGACATCCCGCTCACGAGTCCGCGCCTTAACGACCTCGGCCACCGTGGCTGTCTCTCTGTACTCTCATATATCGGTACAGTACATAAGTTTTGACTAATTTTTTCCATGTGAAGTAGGATTTCTGGTTAAAGAAGAGATGGCTGGTTAGAACTGGGTTTTCTAAGTCGTAGATATCTTTAATGAAGTGAAGGAAGACTGTGTCATCTCTTTATACTCACTAATGATTCGTATAAGATTGTCTGTGTACGTTCAAGTGCTTATGTGTGGGATTTGTATCTATCTTTTCTTCGATTTCTTCAGCAAATCTGTTTTCAGTATAGCATACACACAAAAATTGTATCTTCTTTCTTAGGCACCCAGAAGAGGATGGGAGGATATTTACAGCAAAATTAAAAACATGGAAAATGAATAGCTTTTAAAGTTCTGCAATGTTCAGCAGCTTCCTTAGCAACATTTTACATTTTCCTCCTGTAATCCCCATTAACCACAGTTTGCGAGTCATTGGCTCAGAAAAAAGATTCGTTACTTCTAGACCAGTGGGCTCCCTTCCATAGTGAAAAACGCTGCTTGAATTCACTGGAGATGAGATCGATGTCAGAACATTTGGAAAGAATACATACATTTTTTTGTGAAGAGAAAATTAAAATCCATCTGAGCAGTGGTACATTATTGTTATAGAATTGAAGAAACGTGGAGCATGCTAAGCAGAGATAAATTATTCGAAAGTACTGCTCCTATATTGGGGAGTCCGATTTTCTGCAGTTTGAAAAGGCTGCAAGCACATATGATGAACACGCTAATGCGAACTCGCTTGCTGTGGACAAACACGATATAATGTCAACCTAAATAGTCTTTAAAAGTGTAAAAATAATAAGGTACTAAAATCGTAATATATAGAACTCCACATAATTCTTGTTTATATTACTGTTTTAACTTATCTAACTAGCGTAACATATTTCAACAAATATTGAAGCTCACTTACTTTCCTTTCACTAATTTCATTGAATTAGGTAAATTGGTGGTTCATTAATTAAGGTATAGGTTATTAGACAACGTTAGTATGACATGTATTTCTTGACCATCTAGATTTCCGCTGTATTGCAGTTACAGCCGCCTGAAAGACCTGAGCAGCAAGGGCGAATCTTATGTGAAAAAGAAACAATACGAATAAATTTGGGCACAGTCAAGAAAATTCCTTTTGCTATCGACAGAAATCGAATCCGGACTGCCTAGCAATGCTATATTCATTCTTTTGGGAAGTTCAAAATCGATCATGCTTTTAATATATATTAATTCTGCTTCTAGTTAAGGCTTTGTGCAGCAAAATTACATTTTTAAAATTAGTCAAGCCGTTTTCGGTTAAGAAATTTAGGATACTGTTGTAAAAATTACACCTTATAACCTATAGGTCTATAGTAAAAATTCGCTTCATTTAAGTTAAAGGCACAGTGTAAACTAGGGCATTAGTGAAACCTGGCATGCTTTTGAAGAATGTACCAGTGGAATTTTTGGAGAAATAGAAGTATTTTCACTATATTATGATGGTACAAACTCATGCCCAATGTATCAGCAGCGATGCCTAAAAATATACAAGCAAACAATAAAACAACTTCCTTGTTTCCCGATACTTTTTATTGTATCTAATTTTCCTTTTACTTGTTGCTTTTAATTTTCTTTTACAGGATTTCTAAAATCATACGATTAAGTCATTAATGCTTTCAAAAGGTTTGTGATTATTTCAAGGTTTATTAATATTTAAATTATTCAGGATAAAAAACAAGCAAATGTCCTTTCAATGTTACTTTGTTTAATTCTTTATGCAGTTTAATTTTTTGGAATTTGGTTAAAGAACTTTACAGCCATCTTACCATTTCATTAAAATAAAAGCATAGGCATAAACTGTGTCAAGGAATAATTGAAAAATTGAATTCAAAGCTGTTTCTTTGCTTCAGATAAATGTAATGTGCAGTAGAATTTTCAAGGCTATGCACGCTATTAGGCTGTAATTGAGACTTCTGTAATTACAGAGTTGTTGCCAAGTTATATAGATGCCTCACTTTCCTGCAATTTCACTGCCTCGATGACAACAGACGAATCCTGAAAATAGTGTTATTTGAAGCTTCCTGGTTGAATTGGTGCCGGCAATAAACTTTTTGGATAATGGCCCCACTCACGCAATCGGCCATTTTTACACCGTGGCCTTCCACAATTATCTTCTTCCATACTTCTCTTGATTAGCTCATTTGCCTTTTCAGTACCCAGGATCCACGGTGCTAGCACGCTTTTCGCTTGTCTGCAATGGAACACCTGAAGTAGGGAATGAAAACGCTTGGTGGGGTTATAGTCAATACAAAGCTGAGGGAATTGTAATGCTATAATACCAGCAATGGGTATCTATTAACAAACGAAGCAGACAATAAGAATGACGTAGAATTAATTAAATCTAATGGGTGAGGGAGTTATTGATGGCGGGAGGAATTGTGATGGGAGTTTGACTGTATGCAGATACAGCTCACCACTAAATAACTCTTCTTGTCGATCCACAGGGATGTTGCTGATTTTTGGGAGTTGATAGTGCCGGGTTGAGTGAGGGAAATTAAAGGTGATGTGTTGCTGAGAAAGAATATCTTGTTATCTGCGAGTTGACGTCGTTTGTTCAACTAACAAGTGCGCACAAGGATATTTCTCGTCGGACCGCAGTAATGAGACAGTTGGCAGACGCGCAGAGCTATAATATTTCAAACACTAGTTTTCTGACCGCTAAGATGAAGCGCCGAGCAGAAGTGAAGCTCGAAAATTGATGTTCCAATGCGAATTCCCAAGACGCTTTCTCAAAAAGGGCGGTTTCATGTCCTTAAATACTCAATAAGATACTCTTGACCGCGTGATAAAGGGAAACCCTTATTTTCCTGCCACTGTGGATTTAGACATCCTTATAGACTATCGGTGACATCATGCAGCTCTCATGTTATTGGCTAGTTAGATTATATGAACGTAACAATTGGGCGATTCGTCCATCGTTCAGTTTCAATTTCTACCGTACGTTAGAGTTCAACGTCCTTTAACGGTAGCACAGGCGTTAACAGCGTTCGTCTTTGCTAACATATCTGCTGGGAGAAAAAGCAGTCCCCTTCCAATGAACAAAAGAAAGGATTTACTCTGTTGTTTGCCAGAACGGTCCCTCTGCTGTCCCAGCGAGAATATAACGCTTTTCGTGACATTTCTACACACAGTTAGCGGAAATAAAATGTTACATTTATTCTAATTAATTTCTCGCAATTGATGGGATACCAAGGATGGTATGAAGGGACAGATGAGTATAAATAACTCTTAATAGTCCAGGAAATAAGATGAAATTCGATACTATTATAAACGGACAAGTTCATAGTCCTTTCAATTATCTTCCCAGAAATCTCGCTGTTCTGTCGCCACGGCACAATTGTAATGTAAGAATGTACCTGAGAGCTTTCCGTTACATGTAAATACATAGCAAGTGACTGAAAACTTATTAAACTTATGAAATGTGATTTTTGCACACAAGTCGAATAGGAAAAACAAATATCCTTCAAATTACCAAGTAACGGTTGCCTTATTTCAAATTAGTTATATCACTTGAGAAAACTGTGGTATCTGTTAAGCATACAGAATTGACATCTTTTGACAAAATTATTTTTGCCTGAGCTTTGGATGTATTGATGTATCAGGTTTTATAAGTTCAAGTTAATCACTTAAATATTCAATATCTACAATATAAAGAATAGAATCAATTCTCATACGTTTTAGGAATATTAATTTATTATTTTGATACAGAAATCAACTGGTACTTCATCACTGAATCATTTGCTGCTCATGCATCTCTAATTTCTAATATCAACGGCTTTCTCTCATAATTTAATAAGGTAAAACGAAACAAGCTCAAGATAAATGATAACTATACTAGTGTTTTATAAAGTTTCTATAGAAGCTGTTCAAAATGCTGAATGAACCGTTTATACTGTACAGCGAAGCAATGGACTTTTATACACGAATTTAGCAACCAGGAATTGGACTTACCTCTAATGGGTTGTGACTGCTTGGCTTCCGGGTCAATGGGAGTAATTACGTTTTTCATATGACTCCAGAAGAATAGCACGCTGACTTTAAATTTAGTGATTTAACTGACAATGGGATAGGACCATCACTAAAGGTACATTTTTTTTTTACCAAAATTTGTATAAAACCCTCCCTAACAGTTTCTACAAAGTGTTCCATTATTCAGGCACCTCTGAATCACTAAAGAAAAATCTCCAAGAACCCCCGGAACACATTTGTATGAATATTTTGTGCTCATCTTCATCAGCCTGTTGCAAAAATTGGCATGTAATTTCTATATATCAGCCCGTAAATTCACAGAAAATGTTCTTGCACCAGTTGGTGTCTTTAGGCTATTAAATATGGCTCTGAGATATATTCGCAGCATACTTCGCCACCCTAGTACCTGGTTTCCTAAACCAGGGCGTGTATATAAAATTTTCCATTTATTATTATAAAATATACCATACAATAAACTCTTACTTTATTATTTTACAGATTTTCCTAAGAACTAGATTAAAATAATATAAAGAAAGAGTAAATATAACTCAAAATTAATTAATTTAAACCAAAGTATAAATTTACTAACCTACTTCCAAATTTAACATTCCAAATCTACAAAATCTACCTAATGAACAGAATTACTGGGATCCAGTAAGAAATATAGTTGTTATCCAGCTATTCTATCCTAATTTATTACATTATATTACTGGCCACTGGTCACCAGCGGTATGTACTGGTATCTAGTACTTTTCTCTTAAACTTACACTCAACATTTAAACATTACACTTATTAATCTTTCAAGTCTCCTTAACACATGTCAATCATACTAATCACTTTCTCTTTAACAGCGTACTTCACTTAGAGTTATTCATTTTTCCCATTCATTTATTCTAACACTATCACCTCGCTTTCAACATGTTTCTAAAAGGAATATTTCTATAAGGAAACACACATAGTTACAAACAAATATAAAATGTTATATTGATAAAATATTCATAATTTCGTTAGCCGATATTTAGAACTTTTATAAGAGAGGTTAACAAGTCTTGAAGCTAATTTCTTATATTTAGCTGTAATTTTTTCAATGATATTTTGCCAAGTTAAAAGCAAAAGGTTCGTGAGGTACGATAGCGTTCCTACATTTAATTTTATGCCATTTATATATGACGCACAGCATTACAAAATTTTGCCAAAATTCCTTTTTTAGATAAATGGTCTTGCGTAATTTTTTTTCAATATTTTAATTTTTTTTTTTAATTCTTTCTTTGAAGTTCCCATTAAAAGCACAGTTACATCATACAAGATGGATTTACATTGCAATAGCTATTGCCTTTGCTCTAATCCAAAAATCAGGGATTCTCAAATATTTATTATTAATTTTATATTAAGTCTATTGATTGGCTCTTTAAAGATCGGAAAGTATAAAATGAATTCTCAAAAAGATGTAGAATTTATTAAGTGTGTTTGTTCCTCGCAGAAAAGCTCTCTAGGAAGGGCCTTCTATCCTTTTGCAGCTACAAAACAAAGTTTTGGTTTTTCCAACTTCTTCCATTCAATTTGACTTATCCAGTTTTTCTTATCTGGTCCAGTTCCTATAGAACTCGAAGCCGCACTATGCCGGGAAATGATCGAAAAACTTAAATGCTGAAGTTACGAAATGACTACAGCTGCTTCTACGCCAGTCGCAAAACTTTGTGGGTTACAATAGATGATGCTTTAACTACTGACGGAAAAATTGCGTACGTGATCGGAAGGTAGCAAGTTCTATGAAATCCACACTAGAACATCCCAAGAGTGCTTCGCTCCATAAATAAGAAAGGATATTCTTTTAATAAGCAACTTTTATTATTTCAGACGCAGGAAGAATATTAGAATGAGAAATAAATATTTGACCAGAAATGAAGAAGTATGTCAACTTAAGATACAAAAGGTAATCGTCCCTTGAAACAATGTCGATAAATGGGTTCGGACACCGAAAGTGACAATGCATAAAACTGTTGAGGTTCCTGCGAAAGTACCTAATGAAAGCCCACGGCTCAACTCGCGCCTATTTGGTGAGATCAACCTAGCAATTCAGCACGTCGTTCAAGCTGCACTCTGTACTCTGTTTATATAAAATATATGGGAGTTTTCTTATCTAATACAGTACAACGCTTATTTTACATATACATCGTCAATAATTTATAGTTATATAATGTCACCTACTTTCGAAGTGCTCTATTTTAACCTCTTTACTTTCAGCATTTTATTAATATAAAATATTTTCTTTTCAGTTTTTTTATCCTTTTTGTAATTTTAGGCCATTTGTGTTCCACATGCATGTCGGGAACACTTCCAAATATCGATCTCCACTCAGGACACTAATTTTGCTTCTTTTTATCAGGTACCTGTTTCTTTTCCTTTTTCTTGTTTTTTAAACAACGTTACATTCCTCTTTGATACTGCATAATTTGCTCATTCTATATATATATATATATATATACAGAATGAGCAAATTATGCAGTATATATAAAATCATATTTTCTCACCGCCACAGGTGGCTGAGGTCGTTAAGGCTCGTGAGTGGGAGGTCTGGGGTTCGAATCCCGCCAGGACCGTCCTCCCTGACTGAGGTTTTTTCCAGGTTTTCCTCAGTCCTCATAAATGGTAAATGCCTCAGAGGTACCTTAAACTTAGGCCTGGAACGTTTCCTTCCTTTAAAAAAAATCTTTCGCAATATGTAATTTAATTTCATGTATCATCAGTGTCACCGCCTGTGGTGCCTCAGTAGTAACAACGGGCCTTAAACACCATTAACATACACATTTTCTCACCCCCAAAACAAAAAATACTTAATTTGAGAATCTCCAAATATAGTGCTATAATAAATTATTTTTATAAACTTTCTGTGATTATTCTCTTTTCATCAGGTTTTTCTTGTTTATAATAATTACAATATAAATTCATTATTTTATCAACGGCATGTGATTTTGAAAAATGTGTTTGTTTTTTTCAATTCAATAAAGCTTTTACCTGGTCGCTCTCTTTCTTTCACGTTTCTACACAAAATCTTGCTATAGGAAGACTTGCATTACACACTCTTGTATTTAAATTTCCTGTCAAAATTATGCATTTATTTTTGCACTCTTTTTAAAAATTTTACAATTTTGTTTCTTTCTTTGTTGCTCCTATTTTCTATTCCTTTTTTCTTGCACTTCAGGTGTTCAATCTGTTAGCTCTGAATATTTTAAAATTTACTATTTATTTATTTATTTACAAAGGCATACCTTTCTTTTCTCCAAGCTCATTTTTCTTCTATCTTAACTTCTGTTCTGTTTTAACTCTTCCCTGGATGCAATTGCACTTTATGTTATTGTAAATGATTCACCATGTAATGTCCTTTCACTTTTACTCTATGGCATTGTTTTAAGTTTATTTCCATCTCCTCTATTATTTCCATTGGTACTACTTTTTTCGTGAAACATTCATTAGCGACTTTAATATCTTCTGCAATTTCCAATTCTTTGTCCCTTCACTTTATTGATGTCTATACAAAAATATGATCAGTTGGCCTTCTCGGTCGGGACTCATCAGTTAATTACCACTGGTCTATAAGCTAATGCAGGTTCACCTTTTGAGGTGCTTATTTGAAAATTTACTATGCAATGTGTTTTCCCTTTAGCTATAAAGCCAAATCCACCACACTACAGTAGAATAACCTCTTCTATCAAACTTGTCATTCTTTGCCAGTTTAGTACATAGGACTTTTTATGTAGTGTATTAAACCAGTGTCCATGCATGGGAAAGGGCATTTGTGTTGTAAGAATGTGGCTAGCAGAGGGTTAACGCTTCATCATTAACTATAGTTTAATTTAGTTCGTATGTAAGCAAAAATTTATCTCTTAAGTTATATTTTGCGGGCGTAATAAACTTTGTATAATTTAAGATTAGCTTTCTGTTCTGATAGTTTAAGTCTTCGGCACAACAGCTTATTGATTACTGAAGCAGCCGAAAAGAATAAAAACATATTAAGACTTATGGAGCGTGATGGATGGCTGTAATAAAAAACTGACTGGTGGTCTAGTGGTAACCATACTTGCCTAGTAGACACTAGATTAAGGATTCAATTCCGGCCAGTAACCATGCTTGCCTCCTAAACCCAAGATCGCGGGTTCGATCCCGGCCAGGATCGATGGATTATTTCGGGCGTAAAAATCCTAAATATGGCTTCCTTCGGAAGGGAAGTAAAGCCGTGGATCCCGTGTCGTACATTTATGGCACGAAAAAGAACCTCAAGCCCGGAAAAAAAATAACCTCTGAGCAAAATTTGTCGGCCGTTTCACGCTCTCATTATCGATGGATTTTTTCGGGCATAATGAAAGTATGCATTTCTTCTGCAGAGAAGGAAAGCTGTGGGTCCCTTGTCGCAGGTTTACGACAGGTAAAAGATCCTCAAGCTTGAAAGGAGAGGTCTCTGAGCAAAATTTATCGACCGTTTTAAGCCCTGACTTCGAATTGGACGCTAATAACCGGAGATGTTAAAAAGTTTCCGTAAATAAACTAAATAAATAAACAAGAATCTAGCTGACTTCATGAAGTTATTCCAGTTGATTCTCTCCGCATTTTATGGTCTGCCTCTGCTTCGTCCATTAAGGTTTAAAATGAGAGCGAGAACTGAAAGATAAAGTTGCTAGTTCCACAGAGAGCATTCTCCCTATGGGTAGAATGGGGACTCATCAGAAATGGAGGACAGTCGGAAAATAAAATACACAGAGTAAACAAAATTTAACTATCAGGTTGAACTTTAGTTATTTCCCATATAAAATAATATTGATCAAAGGCAAACTTCCCAAAGTAAATAGCCGCACTGTCAAAGAGTAATATAAACAATAAAATTACATAGAATAACGGTTTGTCTCCATGATACTATACATTAGTTGACATTTTTTATATTACTCGTATAGCGACAGATCAAAGGAAAGACATAGATAAAGAATAGGAGGTTTCACCGCCATAACTTTATGAGTGAATAAGTGAAGCTTTATGTACTTTGTGCTCTAGGCGCATAACTTTTGAGAAACGTGTATTCTATCCAGAAGCGTGTAAATACTTTTTAGCAGAAAATGTGACTGACGAGTGGGATAAATACAGTTCAACTTCAACTAATGTACTATTTCAAATTCGGAGTCACCAAGAGGCTTCATCAACTATTTCCAACATGGTGCTAGGCGTACACAGTGTCAGTTGCGCCATGGTTTCATAATTGCCTAATATGTAAGACATATCATTGCTTTCCCAAATTATTAGATTAAGGATTGGCTGTAAAATTTCGCAGGTGCGGTTAAAATTACTGTGCAATATTTGTTAAAATGCTTTAGTGAGTAGCAATAGCAAAGTCCAAAGTAGACTTTATAAATTAATTGATTCTGTTTGAATTAACGTAGTACAAATTTTACTTGGTAAACATTTTTAGTGCAGCACCATCAGCACAAATTTGCTTTAGTTTCATACCGAAAACGGAATTTCAAACCTTTGTATACAAGTACTTTATTAGAGGTTCCGTTTGGTACAAACATTTCCGAACTTACTGCAACCTATAGTAATTAGTGAGTTACTACTGAGTGAATATAAATGTTCATCAAATATTGGCAACAAATACATGAACTAGTGCATAGGTTTGCGCTTGCTTAACTAACTTGCTGCTGCGCGCCGATCTGTGCACTTCCTGAGATCAGCTGAAAGCGGCCAGAAGCTTCCCTTACTTGCGCAGCCGTAAAATTTCGCGCATTTTAAAGGAACAATGCATCACTTTGAAAAGTTGCTTCTGTAAATTCAAGAGTTCATTGTTTTAACCGATATTAAATATTTTCAAAAGATAAAAATGGTTTACGTGTTTTCGGTTTAATTATCAACTTTAAAATTAAGGTATACAATAAACTTAAATGTTCATAATGATAGGCTGCTCATTTATGAAATAAAATTACATAAAATGTTATGCAAACTGGCCTGTTGCAAATATATTTTTATGAAAGTAAATGTACGATATAGACGGAACACCAAACATTGTTTCCAGATAAAATATCCCAAAGTTGGCGAAGCCCCCTCTCCAAGGAGTTCTGGCCCGTCAAGAGGGAGCATCTATTTCGGCTAAGCGCAAGCCACCGTGACACCGCATCACCCACCTCGTTCTGACACTTTCAACTCTGTAACAGAACTAGCTAAATGAAATTATATGACATGGGAGAGCGGAAAATTAATGAAAAGGAAATATCCATGCCAGAAGGGGAAACAACCCAAGGTCAGATTTGCCTTTCATGAGGGATTTGAACCCTTAACCTCCCGAATGCGATGCCCAAACGCTACCAGCTAGCCACGTTGCTCGGTTTACATGTGCTAGCCCTTTATGATTATTAAATAAGTCTTTTTAGATGTTTAAATTTTATTTTAACATTAAAGGCTTTCAACATGTATAACCTACACTGTTACAAACAATGAAATGAATTAATGGTGTGAAACACCCGTTTAGCTACAGAGCGGTGGACACTGATGATACATGACACGAAATGATATATTGGGAAAGGATTTGTTTTTAAGGAAAGAAACTTTTAGAGCATCTCCTCGGCATTTGCCATTTATGAGGACCGGAAAATCTGGGGAAAAAAAAACTGTCAGGGAGGACGGCCCCGGCGGGATTCGAACCCCAGATCTACCGCTCACAAGTCTGCGCCATGTGGTGTTACAAACAAAGAGAAGTGATTTATTTACTATCTAAATGTTAAGTATTTACCTTCTGATAAAAATATATAATATATTCTGGTGTATTCGCTTTCACATGAAAATTGTTCAATTCTTTAATGGTAATATATTTAAAATATATAATTTCTTTAACATATAATGCCATCGCTCGCAATTGTCTTGCACACCGGGGTGAAACTATTTCTGTTTCCCCTCAATACATTTTTGCAGGATGAGAAAAACGTTTCTATGGCACAAGATGTCTTGGGCGCATATTTCATTGATGCCACTGCTCGCAGCTCTCGAGGTATTTCGTCTGTAAACTACTCCCCCTGGACAACTTCTTTCCCCCTTTCAGGCCTGGGGTTACTCAGATTGCTAGTTTAGTATTGCACGTGTGCTCACTGGACCAGAGCTCTGCACAATGGTGATAACCTGTATAGCATCTTTCAGAGATTGAGGCGAGGATTCTACCTAGTTTGTAGAGGCTGGAAGCCAGTCTTTAACAATGCTAGGTAGGTGAGAAAGTTGTCTTTGCCTTAGCAGTATAAGGGAATGTAGGCAATTCATCCTTGATTTTATCATGTTGATGGACTAATATAGGCCGGCTAATAGTCAAGCCTCCAGCGTGTAATTCCACTGTCGGCTGTTAAAAATCATATCAGTATTTTCAATCCCATCTTCTCCAGGCTAAAAGACGTGCAGAACAGATCACAGTGATTCAAACATTTTATAAAACGACAGCTGTTATCTTTCTGGTTCTATACAATTCCTAATTTTCCCAACATAACATTGAGTATGAATTGATAACAGCTATCCTTTATCTAAGGGATTATAAGGCAATGTAATAGACTTTAATTTCTGTCCTAACATCCTCAAAACTATTTTTGTACAATGAATTTATTAACTCTTACCATAAACATCTCTGGTCTATTTCTGATGCTATCACCCCAAAAATTAAAAAAAAAAAAAATCAAAGTTACAGCGTCTCAAGTCACATTTTCCAACAGTAAAGCCTCAAAAAACCAAAGATAATACCCATCTCATTGAAAATAAATGTGGTTTGTTCTGCCTTCATAGCCTTTGTTCTGAAGAAAATTTAATTTTTTGTCGTGATTTGTCTATAGGGAGAAATGAACACTATAAAATAACACTAACGAATTAAAAAAAATATCCTCAGTAATTTAAAGGGAATATGCAATCAGCCCATACGTGTATTATATTCGACAATAATGACTATTGTGTTTTGCAGCTATTTTTAGAGGACGGGATTTACCGATAGAGATAAAAATAAAAAGCACAGCCAACAAAAATGAACCTGTACAACAATTTCGTTTTATTGGTGTGTCAAAATTCGATCTATCAGTAGAAATAATGGTCTCTCCGGCTCAGATTTTGCCGAACTCTAGTTTTCTTCATTTTTCCACTTTCCTGTTGGTACAGTTCCATACAAAACTTATCCCGATATAATACAATGCGTTTTTCTTTTGATAAATTGGCACTGTAATCCCCGCTCACTTCTCGTGAAATGAAAATGCAGACAAGTAAACCATCCTTCCTTACAATTAAATGGGTAAACTAGTACATATCTATTTAATATATTTCAAAGTTGGACCGAAAAACAACAGTCATGTGTAGTATGATGTTTTGTAAACAAATGTGACTCACATACATTATGATAGCGTTGCTACGTGACAGGTAAATCAACAATAAACAAATGAAGCCATGGTTCTCGTATGATGTTCTGTAAACAGATGTGACTCGCATTACGTTATGCTAGCGTTGCTACAACAAAATGGAGCAAAGATTATCGTTTGAACAGCGGAAAGCTATTCTGAAGTGGTATTAGAAAACAGGGAATGTTGTTGAAAGGCAATGGAGACTTGGTACAGAACAGAACCTCCGTTGGACTTCTACCTATGGGGAACTCTTTAAGGATGTTGTATACCTTAGAAAACCAGCTACACTGGTAGCACTGGAAGAAATTGAAACGGCATGTGCTGCAATCGCTGAGGACACTTTCGCAATCGTTGCCCAATCAGTAGTTCAACGTACTCAGAAGTGTATCGACGCCGATTGTGGACATTTTGAGCAACTGTTGTAACTGTAAAAATGTAAGACAATTAGTGTTCATCATTTTCTGTTTGTGTGAATTGAGTTTTGTTATGTTAACACTTTTTTCTTTGCTTGAAGTATGTATCCATTTTTGACACCATCTGCATTTAGTCACAAGATGGTGGTGAGGCTTATATAATGATTGTAATCTTGAAGCTAAATGTGGAATTATAAAATATATCTAATCTATACAAAGATTCCATATTTTCTTACACTTTGAACATTACTACACCAAACTCAATGACCAAATTTGTTTGTTATTTCAGTCGCATTTTGGCATCCTTTATCTCTGTTACTTCGGCATTGCCAACATGGGTGTGCGCAAAATTTCAGCAAATACTACTTTAGTCTTCCTAAATGATTACAAAGGACTTCCTTTTCTTTTGGCTATGTTCCATAACGGACCCTGTTTTGTGATGTGCGTTATTGCCCGTTGGAACATTATATGAATTAATGAATTTAGTTTATTTCCAGACAATTAATACATACTACAGCTTCAACTGCAGGAGGAAATTTTGGCTTACGTACATAGGGAATATAACAAAAGGAACTTGTGTTATATACACATATCCAAATTGTATGTTTTATTGTAATACAAATTAGAGGCATTCGTGCACCGATGAGGCATTTTCGCTGGTTACTGATATTCGAAACTGTAAATATGGATCAAACTTCAGTAAAAATGTTCAACTATTTTTGACCCTTAAGAGGCAGACCCTTTCTTTTGTTATTAAGAACAAAGTGAAGCAACCTATGAGAAATAAAGAAGAATGTAAAAAATAGTTTTTTAATTAACGCCGATTTCCTTCTGAAACCCTGTAGCCTAATGAAACACAAATATGGCCAGTTTCAAGACCACATGTGGTAAGGAATCAGAAAATATGATCAGTCTTATATAGCAGAACAATGCTATTGTTAATTAGTATGTGAAATGTATCTGTGTAAGTATTTACAAATATTTCAAAGATTATCTAAGTTTTGAATGTGTTTCCGTTGCTTATTCTGAATATTTTTCTTCTCACACTGCAATATTTGCAATTATACGTATTCCTATCTCTATGAAAATGAAACACGTGTAATTTCATTGGAGAAAATCTCTTTAATAATAATGAAATGACGAAAATACCAACGTAATAAAATTAAATTACTTTTATATACAATTTCAACGAGAATGATATTAAAGAATTTACTTCATTGCTTGACAGTCGCAAATATTGGTTTTTTATATATTGTCTAATGAAGAGAATGCCTTAATACTAGAGTTCTATAGAATACAAATATCACCTAATCTGAGAAGATGCGTAAGTCCTAATATGATGGTTGACTGACAACGGGTTCTTTTCCACCTCCCGATTTATGACCAGGTTGTCTGTTGCTTTGACATGCTATCTACCATTACCACGCTTTGAAGTACTCGTAGTTCATGTTGTTCATATGGTCCCTCATCCTTTTAAAACTTGTTCAGAATGTTTTAAAAATATTCTCATAAATTCAGCAATGAGCTCACCATTGGTGTACGGAAGAAACAACAAAAATAATAATAATTTATCAACATGAGGTAAAATTTCTGTCTGAATATGGATCTTACTTCATGTCTCATTGCAAAGGCGATCTCTATTTGTGAAAATTTGTATGCATGATTTCTCTTGGGATAATTGTCCAGAAGTGTACTTTAAGCATGACAAAGTTCATGCACATTTAAATTCCCATACCCTAGGGTATCTAAAGCGAGTATCCATTGTCAGTGGAAAAGTCAATTCTAAAAAATTCTGGGAATATTTCACATCTAAATCGTCAACGCCAGTGACAATTTAACTTACTTTTATTATTGCCCGAAGTGGGAACTCGGAAGGTTTTATCCAGTGAGCACGTTTTCTGTGGAAGCCATCATTTCACCCTAAACTCTTTGTATTTCAAGTTGTATGATAGTTTGCTGTGCCTACATTGCTTTTCGTAGCACTTGTCTTATTTGAATGCTTATATTTACATAACTTAAGTACACAAATAAATAAATATAATTATTTGAATATTTATATAAAATTAATTAATAAAATACCATTTCTTCAAATATAGTTAGTGAATACATTTTAAATGTCCCATATATATTGAAACGATAAAATTCATATAAATGTAAATGGTTACATATTTATATATGAAGTTTGTGTTTGCTAAATTCCAGTACTGTAATCGTTTATTTGATATATCAGTCCCAATGGATTAAGCTCGTCAAATAATATTTCCCAAATGTTGCCAACTCATTCCTATAAATTGAAATGTGGAAAAGGGTTATCAAAGCTTATATATATATATATATATATATATATATATATATATAAATTAACAGTAATAATAAAAGTAGATAAGAATAAAACACTGAGAAAAAGTCACACTTGATTGCTATATTTCGAACTACTGCGAGTTCTTCAATGGCAAGAAGCTAGACAAGTGCAAGTGATAAAAGTAAATATTGAGTATCGAAGTTAATGTTATGCATGGAAACAGATGAAATTAGAAATGAGTGTGGAAAGAAAAAAACTAATATGTAAGATTTAAACCAGGTGGTATACGCGCTTTGTGTAAAAACATAGCTGCCATTTCTCTATCTCTGAGTAAACTTTCAGAGCATTGTGTAGGTAACGCATCAATAAGTGTTAGATTAAAAGCATCATCAAAATCCTTACAGTGAGATAAGGCATGTTGGGCAACCGGCAAGGGAGACTTAGTTTTAACAGAACGTCTATGATTGTTCATACGTAGCGAAACAACAGTAGAAGTTAAACAAATATAAAATGCTTTGCAAGATAACATATATACGACGTTCTTAGAAGAACAGGTAGCAAATGAAGAAATGTTAAATTCCCTGGATAAATTAGAGCTGTGGAATGAATTGCACGGCATAATTAGCGCGCAGGTTTTACATTTAGGGCATTGGCAAGGATATGAGCCAGCAAAGGGACAAGGAAAATTCGGAGGAGATAGGTTTCGGCGAAAAATACTTTTAAGGTTAGGGGGTGTTCTGAAAGTAAGGCGGGGTACAAATTTAGAAAAATCATTTAAAGATGGATACATTAACAAAGTATCGTGACATTCTTTCAAAATAGGTTTGATGCTTTCAATTCCAGGCACGTAAGTAGTAACAAGGTTAATGAAGTTCTTATTAGAAGTTTTAGGTTTGCATTGGAAAGTTTTGTGGCCTGGGATTATACGGGATTTTAAAAGAGAAGAAGGATAATTTTGGTCTTGGAACTTTTGAGCTAGGTTATATATATATATATTTGTTATGTATTAAAGCAAATATGATAAGGGATACAATTTCATGTTTAAAGTACAGTATTAGTCGGAAGTCTATAACTTAGTTTTGATTATTTCTATGTCAAAGAGTGGATTACAACACTTATGGTATGAAAACGAAATGAACATTCAGGGAATATCGCTAACACTCCGCCCCTATCCAGAAATAGTTTAGGCAATGAAAGACAGAACTACACGAATAACTTCTGTCATTTTCTGCAGAATTGTGAGGACTCTTGAAGGACAATGGCGACTGCTAGAGGTTTTCGCTTGAAATCACTTCGCTAGAAAGTAGACTTTATCTCGTCGACTAGAAGGAGCCGAGTAAAAGCAAAACTTGAAGTTACATTTGCTATCTACCGAACCCACACTATATGTTACCCTTTCTCTCTCTATTTCTTGTCCTAGTGAAAAATTTCTCCTCGTCTCTCCTTTATACTCTTCTTAGAAACTTTTAACACGTAAGAAAAAGAAAGCACGAGGGCGCATGAAAGGGTGGAGAGTCAACGTGTTGCCGATTTTGAGAGAGAGGAAATAGGGTGGGGACTAAAGAGATCTGAGAGCAGTAGATTTCTCTCAGCGACGGCGGGCCTGAGAGCGGGGGTTAAATTCGCTCTACTGCAGTATTTTCAAATGAAGTTCATAGTAATTCGCGAAGAAGAAGATTCGGTTAATAGCCTTCGACCCAGAGGAGGGATTTTATATCTGAGCTCTAAACAGTCTTTAAAATCATTTTACGTACATTTTCATAAAAATATAAGCGACTAAAAACTCGATAGATATTCTTGATAAGATAGCGTTTATTAATATGTTACGAATCTAGAAAATATTACCACATTTCGCAACTTTTCTATATTTCAAGGAAAGATAATATGGTGTGATAGAAAAATAAATTATACATATATAATTGGAAAAGGTTGACATAATGAGAAAATATATGTTAAAATAATAACATTTAAAGCACATGTAATCGCTACAAAAGTTATGTAAGGCAGGTGGTACACCCTACTTATAAACTTTATGTAAAATATGATTGAGTAAACACGATTGCTATCTTTAAAATATTTATATAGAAATAAATGCATGTTTACGAAGGAAAGCATTTGTTTTATGAATCTTTACAGCTGCCTATTGGTTCATAAAGATAAAAAAATAAAAAAGTAAGTGCGAGTGAGTATATGCCAACTCACTTGCCTGCCACGCAGTGAGGAGTTTCTTATAGGAGTGGCAGAGGGCAGTGCATTAGCACGGGGGGCCGTAGTCATTAAGGCATGGACTCATAAGCGGCAGGTTTAGGGTTCTATTTCCACTAGGACTTTCCTCCGTGACCGGGATTTTTTCCAAATTTTCCCCTGAACTCATAAATAGCAAACCCGGGAGGTATCTTAAACTTAGTCCTGCAATGTTTTTTTTTTCCATAAAATATAAATCCTTTCCAAATGTATCATTTCACCTCATATATCTTCAGTGCCCATCGCCTACAAATGTTAAAACATTGGGGAAAAAAAGGGGGGGGCAGTAGCGCAGTCCATTTGTAACGCGGGCTACATTATGCTGAATAGTGAAGGTGAAGATGGAGTACAGTTAACGGAGCAACGGAATGAATGGCCGAGGCACAGGAATACCTGGAGAAAATCTAGCCAGGCGTCCCCACTTTCTTCACAAATTACACGACTGTTTGTGTCGGATCCGGGCCACCTCGGTGGGAGGCGAGTAGTGTGCCATTTGCAGAATTGTTGTTCTTCATTAAGGTTCAGTAAGACTGGATGCAAACCTCATGATAATGAAACCCGTGTTGCAGTAGCCTTTGATACATCTATCAGCTTATACTGTATGATGTGATAAAATGGGATTGTGGTGGCAGTGGGTCATTCTGCATAGACAGTCGGCCGTTTCTTTCTACCTTTGATAACTGAAACATTTGAGCAATGCTAACCTTAGACATCTTCCATTCTGCGGTGAATGCCCCGCTGTGAAAACCGAATCATACCATCCTTAGAAGCCTCCATCATTAATATTGATTCATTGAACTCATCCGCTCTGCAAGCCTGCAACTGTGTATATTGTTAAAGTAGTGTGTTACCACTACTGAGATTATTGACAAGTCATTGTCTTGTTTTCCGTTGAAAGGTGTTCTCTGGGTTTCAATATATTTTTTTCTCTACATTTTCTTTTCGTTTTTAAACATTTCATATTTTTTCTATTTTTTCAAAAATTTACTCATGTTAATATAGTGTTAATTTATCACTTTTTCTTCATTCTGTATATTTCAGAAATTCAGCATAAAATAACTAAATATGGCATTTTAACCGATACTTCTAATTATTTCTATTGTAAAATGGCGAATTAAAGTTAAAAAAGTACAACAAACAAATTATAAATTTTCAGGCTACTGTTTTTTGCAAATATGGCAAACATTCTCCTCTGAATTTATAAGCAATGATAATGAAACAATGACACTCCGCCGACTGTTGCATTTTGAAAAATCCGCTGTCGCCAAATATTGTTGAGATAAAATAGTAACTATGTAAAAGCATTGTAAACAGCAAATGAATGACGATAATGTTGTTTCTAGACACCATAAAGTAAAACCATGTGGAGGTGCTTTAAGGACATTAGTGGAAATTGAATTATTTCTCATTCTAAAGCATTTTCATAGAAATGTTTTGTGCAATTGGTTCACTCATGCCAACAACCAGAGGCTTTAAGAGTACGAAAAATACGAATTAATGATTCCGGTGGTCCAAGCGCGCCGGCAATTAAAATTTAATTATTTTCCAAACGCGGAAAGAATATTAAAATGTTCTAATTTATAGATTTCCCAAAATACCGAGGGTGCTAAAAATAAATACACACTTTCTCAGTATATATCTATTTAAAATATTTAAAGTTGGAACAAAAACAACAATAATGTGTAGTATAATGTTCTGTAAACAGATATGACCCACATTACGTTATGCTAGCGTTGCTGCAACAAAATGGAGCCAAGATTATCCTTTGAAATGCGGAAAGCAATTTTGAAGTGGTATTGGAAAACTGACAATGTTAATGAAGTTCAAAGGCAATAGGACAAGAGATTTCCACCACGTTCTCTAGATATAACTCCGTTGGACTTCTACCTATAGGGAACTCTTAAGGGTGTTGTATACCGTAGAAAACCAGCTACACTGGCAACACTTCGGGAAGAAATTGAAACAGCATGTGCTGCAATCGCTGAGGACACTTTCGCAAACTTTGCTCAATCAGTAGTTCAACGTACTCAGAAGTCTATCGACGCCGATGGTGAACATCTTGAGCAAATGTTGTAACTGTGAAAGTCTAAGATGATTAGTGCTCATCATTTTCTGTTTGTGTGAATTCAGTTTTGTTATGTTAACGCAGTTTTTTCTTTGCTTGAAGTGTGTGTACATTTTTGGCACCCTCTGTGTATGTAACTATAAAGTTGTTTACACTACCTAGAAAATCTTATAGATTTCTTTTGCTCTGTTTTAACAATGACTCTCACATTGAGTTCTTTGTCACTTTCTACAAATATATCCTTAACTGAATTGTGGGAGAGCGTTTTCACGGAAGGGAAGTATTTCCAAGAAAAGATCGGTTCGTGGAAAACAATTAGAAACGTGAGCTGTGATCCGTGAAGATTTCTTCCTTCGAATACAGAATATATTAAATTCTCTTTCCTTTTGTTCTTCATTCGGGTTTCTAATTCCAATTACTGTGAAAGTCTCTCTATACTCTCCAGCAAACTCGGTCTCTACTGCCAGACGCCAGACTATAATAATATAGGGATACTCCCAACCCCCCTTTGCTGTATAGAAATAAAATGCAACTTCCCTGTGCAGGATAAAGAGAGGGTAGGAAAAGGCGATGAGCTAAGCTAAATTGAAACGGAAAATGCAAATTAGCGGAAGGAATTTGCAAGTACAATCCGATTCTACCCTCGATAAGGGAATTGTGCACTGACCATTCGCTTGTTTGTTAAGCATTATTTAGAAGGTAGGATGAACTGGATGGAATCATTATCACGCGTACATCAATAATAATGAAAAATATCTCGCCTCATTTGTTATGCAACGGAATTTTGCGACTTTGCGAGACCATTTAACGATTATTGTTTTTTTTAATTATTATTATTATTTTTCCCTCAATGCTTGTAGGCATATCAACGCATATTTTGTCTCTTATCTTCTAAATTGAAATTATCTATTTGTTGTAATTTAGTTTACATAAAATTTTCAGTTTGAAAACATTAATCGTATTATATAAAAGGTATAGTTTGGCTGTATGCTATTCTTTATCTCTCTCTGTTTCTGCCTATGGGTGTACACTTTAATATCATCTAGCGATCGCAACACCTTTCATTGTCTCTTTCATTAGCTCAATTCCAATTTGAGTGATCAAACAATCGAGTATCCTAGCTCGCTTCATTTGTTACTCTCTTGATTTTCGGACAAAGAAAGTGTTTTAATTCAACAAACGTGCTGTGGTGAACGTTACAGAGAATATAATATATTTTTATCAATATCTCTTATGAAAATAATTGTTTTATGGTTCTATGAAGCTTACTTATTTAATTTATTTGTACTAATAAAACATTACATTTTATTATATGGAACTATTGCTGCTTAATTGTTTTATTTATTTACTTTGAGTTCGTTTGTATGTATTTATATCATGTGAGTCAGCCCAAAATATGTCATATTTTATGAGAAGTTTCAGAATAATTGTAGATTCAAGCCTTTCCTAGTAATAACAATTGTTATAGTTATTATTATCTCCATCACTTATAGAAATCACAAAACTCAGAAGTAAGGTACTCCCTTGTCAGGATATGGGAGAAATTCCACGATAATACAGTAGATATACACCTTAACAATGTTAGTATCCACAGCACCCAGCAGATACATAGAACAATAGTGTGCTAAATCACTCTTGCTTAGTGTCTTTAAGACATCAAAAAGAATCTTGGGCATTGTGTAGGAAAGGCCAACTTTTTATCCTACAGCCTAAAAGCGGTTTTATGCTCCATTCCTCTTATACAGTAACTTTTCGTAATTTTAGTTACTACCTGGTTAATCAACAGAATAAATTTATTTCTTGCAGCTAACATTGCATAAAGTAAGCGACGCGTAAACAGAATTTAAAGCAAAATTTGTAGCAGTCTTTGTAAAACGTAACGAGCGTTCTCTGAGAATGTACCAGTTTTGTCTAAGAGTTAATTTCAAATAAAATATAAAAATTGATTATGTTGTAATTTTACATTAGTTATTAATTCAACTGTTGCAACGGTCGAAGGTTTTGTAACTCAATAACCAAGGTTCGACACTCTCTGATTGATGTCAGTTTTACCCTTGAAAGTGTATTGGAAGAAAAGGCCTCCGGATATGACCATAGAAACGTAACTTAGCAATATCAGCATAATTTAAGAACCAATAGTAATTATAATGCATTTGATTTTAAAATAGCTATTAACTATTACCCAAGGTGTAAATCAGCAATATCTATTACAAAAGATACAACCCTCAACATATCACCCAATAAATAAAATACAATAAATTAATAAAAGATTTAGTATAATACATAGGTTCAAGCATTTAATAAATCTCAGTCTTAAGGAACAGATAAAAGAATTTTAATGTTGTCTAAAATGACAGTTAAATTTTATTCATTGGCTTGCAAATGCAAATTTCTTACTCATTAAGAGCATCACAAAATGCCAATAAAGCCACATACATACATTTTATAATATCTTAAACTTTAAGGTACAGGGTACTTGGTTAATTGTGCTTACCCTTCTGTAAATCCTTCGAGACTATCAATTTAGAAGAGGAGGCGAAACAAACATAACCTTTCTCCTAGAGACCACTGTCCGCGGGAAGGGAGATGAGAGCCTACCGTCGTGTCAGAATGGTCAAGTCATAGCATGGTACAACTTTCGATAGGCGAGGAACCGATCATTAGCAGGCGAGCCATTCTGGCGTGAGATAAGGAAGTTGAGAGGGGAAGGTTCAGAAGGCAAGAAGAAAATGCAGGCGAAAACGGCACACTATCAAAACTCATTTTAGTGCCTTTAGGACATTTAGTAATAAATGTTCACATTTCCATAATTGAACCAACTTTGAATGTTCTACATGGTACCTACATTTTCTTGATTGCTGCGAATTTTGTAGTTTATTTATGAAACTGGAAAGAAAGTAGTGCTAACACTGTCGCCACGTTGCTAATGAGCATGTGAGGGTATTGTTGCTCTCAGTCTGTGCAGAAGAAGAGCATTATGCAACACATCCAGCATCACTCATATAATGCTTGTATACGGACGAATACGACGAAACTGTCAATTAATGTGTAAAATTCATCACTCTAAAGCAATGTTTTCTAAAAGTGAGCGTGTAAATGGATTAAAATTGAGATGATGCGTAGTAAAAATACCATGTCTCCGAGAAACCTATGGCAATGAAATCTTGGCATATAGGACGGTGGCCAGTTAGGTGTCAAGCTTTCGATAAGGACGTGATAGTTTCGAAGATTAGCCGCAGGTTTTCCTGTTCTTGAAACACATTACTTTAATTCAATCACTGCTGTACGTAGATCGGCGATGGACAGCGAGGGAGAACAAGCCCCACAGTAGGGGCTTCTTACAGTAGGGCGGTGCTTCTTAGCCATTAACAAAAAAGACTTAGATAAGTGTGTCAGTGTTCTTCCGTTTTGGTAGCGGACAGTAAATGTGATAATGGATTATATTGAAGAAATTTTAAAATCTGAGGATTCTATAATAAATAGTTTGCTGCTTATGTATATGCTGCTATTTTTGCTATCCAACTCTTATATAATGTTATATGACAATATTTCTGAGAAAATAAAAGCGTGAAAATACACACGGAAGACTATTTATATATGAATGTCGTAAGTATTCAGAATATCTAAGGTGTAAATGTTTCGCTTATGTTTAAAAAAAACTCCCTCAGAGCAACTATTTCTTCAAATTAGGATGTTTGTAAAAATCAGATATACATGGTAGGGGTGTTTCTGATTTTTGCGTTAAGAATGCATTACAATGTATATTGCAGAACCCGACTGTCGTAAAAATGATTTAGATATGCCACGTAATAAAACATGTATCTACTTTGGTTGACTCTCTTGGACAGAAAGACCTCCCCCCCCCTCCCAGGGGATTTTTCCTCTTGCTGTATTTGTGTGCTAGATATTACTTTTTATTATGTTTTCGTCCTCGCGCGCGAGTGTATGCATGTGTGTAAATTTCCCTTCCTGTTTCCTGTCTTTAGTTCTGAGAAATGGATCTAAGGGAATGGACTACAAACTTGAACCTGTGCTGCAACTTTTACGTATCGATCGTCCTTCAGTAAATCCATCCCAATGTTCCCTTGGGACCATAGCCCGGCCGATATAAGATATTATATCATAAGTTTTGACACCTTGGCTTAGCTGTTGGTTAAGTAGACTTCTGCTGAGTTCCACTTACGTGGGGAGTGGGGAAAAAGTTGGCCGATATGAGAAGAAACCTTCGTAGTGACTTAAATTTTTGCAATCTAAACAAAACAGTTCGGCAAAGTAGATCAAGATTAAAATTAAGTCCCTAACATAAATTATCTGTATAAATTTAGCAAGATGTATACAATAAATTAATTATCTGATAGAGGTCCCACTGTAGCTGTATAAAACACAAAAAAGCAATCTAATTGTATATGACGTAAATATAAACAAAAGGATATGTAATAATATTTCACTGAAGAACATTAAAGACTTTCTACCAAAAGTAAGCGTTTATGATCACTTTATGGTTAAAATAACCCATACTCTTTTGGTACTCTATGTATATAAATAAATAATAGAAGAAATAGGAGAAATTTGGCATTATTTTATTAATTTGTTTATGCACTTATTCTACATTTATTTCATTATTAGTTTTAAAATAATTAGCAAATACATCTTCGTAAAATAAATTACAAAACTTTTGAAGGATTATTTTTTTTAGTCAAATTTAAACGTTCTTTCGCTTGCTCGTAGAAATAAACTAGTCAATAAGAAAACAAACCAAATTTAAAATGTGTGTAAGAGGCTTTCTTAGGGGGTTTATAGTTCACTAAATAATATTGGTACAAATCGCAGCATCCTTCACGCGTGTGATTTATGGATTGTCTTTATGTATAAATGTAAATGATAAAAATGTGAACATAGAATATCGATAAATTGACATTTCTCTGTTAGGTTCAGGCTCTACCGGCGGGTCTTTTACTGCAGTTGTGTGGATGCTTGCAATAAGTACGTATTTGTTGTTAATTTATCGGTATGCTTCAATACCGTGCATTAGCTCCAGAAGGTTTCAAAACGTTTCCTTTTTTCCTTTCCTAATGTTTTTAAAAAAGTCGATAAATTTTTAAATTTCGAATATTTTTCATTTGAAAATTGTCGATGTTTCGCTTCTTCTCGCAACTCTAATATTGTAAAGCTTTGACAAAATATGGCACTGTCTCTCTGTTGATTTTCGGTCAGAACTTCTCTTGACGTTGCTCTTCTCAACACAACAGCCGCAAGACTAAGCCGTTCTACAAAAGTAGAGAATTCCTCCTCAGCCAAACGCATTATCACTGTGTGGAATGGAAGGTAATTTGAACGTTTCTTGCTGAAGTGTTGATGTCCTCGGTCTCACTACCAGTTTTACGATTGATCCTCCTATCTCTTGGCACTAAGCCCACTATCTGGACGCCGTTCTGATAGCAGCCCCATAACGCTCTCTAACTTGCTCCACATGTTCTTAAATTGCTTTGACATCTATGATTTTCAAATTGAAAATGGAATCATTCTGGAGAAGGAGAATGTAAACGTGTATTTCTGGGCTTCCCAATAAGGACCCATGGAGAACAGAACAATGGAGAATTTTGTCCATTCGTTCTTTGGTGCAGATTGAAGTTTGTACATTTAAGAAAAGATGCAGGTGCCTTTCGAAGAAGTCAGGATCAGTATAGGTGAAGACGCAGGCTTCAGCGGGTGTGTCTATAGTTGATTTTGGTTTCTGGGTGTTGCCGCGTATTAGTATAAAATATAAATATAAACTGAGCTACTGCCGTCCTTTCTTGTCCATCTGGAATGCTCCTGAAGATTCCTTCACTCTTTTCCATATGCTCTGGTTCCTACTTCTTGAAGTAAATGTGATTTCGTCTTTGATATACAGCTTAACGAATTGATAGGATGTTTCTTTCGTGAAAGTCATGACTAGAAGTGCAGCATTGCTCTTTTTTCGTGCTTAGTTGTCGGCTTTTCATTAACATTAGCCTTCAGACCGTGTTTTATTGTTTTATTTAAGCGTGCTTATTCTTTGTCGACAATATAAGATTTCTGGGCCATTTAAATAAATGTCTTAAGACTGTAACTTTTAAATAAAAAGTACAACTGCACTGCTGAAGGCATTCAATTAGATATTTAGTTGGGTGGCTTCTATTTCTCCGTCGTAGGCTGCCACATGCTGTTCAAATGGAGAGCAGAATGAAATAAGTGGCTATATATTCCCGCACAAAAGTTAACGTAGTCCCATATATAGAAGCATCGGTGTAGACATAGGGCCAGTTTGTTTCAGGATATTTTTAGTAGGGGTCGGTGATTTAGGAAAGTTTGATAACAGCTACTTTAGGGCATAAATAAACAATACATTGTTATGAAAAAGCAGACATTCAACATTAATTTTCAATAATGAATAAAAGAAGCATAGTGTTAGTGCTCTTATATTTTAAATTGAAAATGCTTAGAAATAATTTCCCAAATGAGTTGAAAACATTTAAAACATTAAGTAAAGCAGCATATAATCAATATACATTTTGATCTATCAAAACTTCGTTGTTTTAACTGAACTCTGAAAAGGAAACATATGCGAGGGTAGGTCCATAAATTTCCGACATCGGCGATAAGGATTATCGCTTTCACAAATACTTTATCTGGTGTTATATCTTATCTGTTAAGTAAATAAATGCACCTGTAACTTCCGCTCCGCTGTGTTCAGTTGTTCAGATATAGTTGCACAAAGAAGGAGGAGTATCCAGCTGTCATTAAGTTCTTCACAAAAGGAGGACTTATTCCAAATAAAATTAAACAGCGATTGGACGGTGTATATGGGGAAGCATCCCCCTCATATTCTACTGAAAATAATATGCCAAACTTTTTCGAATGAGTCGAGAAAGCATTGAAGACGAAGATCGTGCAGGTCGGCCCCTGGAGGTGCTCACTCCTGAAAACGTCCTTCCTGTGGAAGCAGAAATTATGGAAGACCGGCGGCTCAAAGTTACAGAAATAGCAACAAGTTTGGTTCTTTCTAAAACACAAAAACAACAGTCCTTAGAATTATTCATGAACATTTAAACATGAATAAGATTAGTGCAAGATGGGTGCCTAGACTTCTTTCCTCAGTCCAAAAGCAACAATGAGTCATCTATTGTCAGGCATTTTTGGAGCTCTGCCGTGGCAAAGAGAGAGAAGTTCTGCTAACCATAGTAACAGGAGATGAAACTATGGTTCTGTACTATGATCCCTTGTCCAAAAGAGAATGAATGGAGTGATGGCATTAACCTGACGAAGCACCGCCTCTAAAGGTCGTCACTCAGTAAACCAAAAAGACGGTGGACACAATTTTTTGGGACTATGAAGGAATATTCTTTTGACTTCAAGGATAGGAACACCACAGTAAATGGAGAGTACTATGCTAGCCTACTGCACAGACTACATGCTTCCATCAAAGAGAAAAAGGCGAGGAAAGCTGAATGGTGGTGTGCGCCTTCTTCGCACAACGCGTCTATGCACACAGCTATTGTGCAAAGGAAGCTGTGAAGAAATGTAGCTTAAAGGAGATCGACCATCCACCCTACACTCCAGATCTAGCTCCCAGCGACTGTTTCCTCTTCTCAGAACTCAATAAGGACCAACGAGAAAAGAAATTTAAGATGAAGAATTGATGGATGCTGTTTATGCTCATTTTGGAGACAAGACTTCTGACTATTTTGGGGAGGGGGATTGAAATGTTAATTCAAAAGATGTGAGTAGTGTATTGCAATAAAAGGTAACTATATTGAAAAGTGAAATATAGTTTTTGTCTTTATTATGCCTAGAAAATGGTTAGGCCGGAAACTTATGGACCTACCCTCGTATATTAGTTTACTCGCATGTTCTATGTTCACTTCGCCTTTTTAACTTAAAAAATACAAGATTTTTTTTTAAGTTTACTCAAATGGTGTGTATTGCTTGCACTTTTTTATTTCTGGTCTGAACCTACATACATCCGTACTACAGTCGATTCAAAACTTTATTTTGCTACTTCAGAGTATATCTATTTGCAAAACATGAAATGGGTTAGCAGTAATCTCTGAAGGAAGAAACAGCAGCTTCTACAAATGAAGACATAAAATGGCGGATATTAAGTTCATTTCCCAAATGATTCCAGACCCCCCTTCTAAAACTGCTCGTAAAACTGCGGTATGAAGTACAAGCACTCCACCCTTATCTCTAAGCTACCATTAAAACATCTGACTCATGAATAAAATTGCTGTCCTTCATTGACCTCGTGTTACGAAGGCTCGTTGCAAATTGCACAGGTATAATAGTTTGGTAAATATAATTATATGTGTCTTTTAAATATTTCTTTCACATATTTAGGCATTTTAAATTTACTACCTAATAAGTAAATCTTTTTCATCTTGGATATATAAAGCGAAATTTCATAATGATTGCCAGTTTAATGTGATAATAATCGTGGCTGTATTAAGAACTAAATGCTTACTGCCAATATAAGAATTAGAATCGGAACTAAGCAAGAATATTAAAAAAATGATAGTATCTAACATTAATATGGACAACGAAAATTCTATCTGCATCCCTACGCAGTTGTCTTACATCAACATTTTTAACCAGTTACATGAACAGCTTTTACCTTATATACAAAGGGTGCTAAAAATGTATACACACTTTCACAGTAGATATCTATTTAATATATTTCAAAGTTGGACCGAAAAACAACATTAATGTCTAGTATATGTTCTGTAAACAGATGTGACACATTACGTTATGCTAGTGTTGCTACAACAAAATGGAGCCAAGTTTATCGTTTGAACAGCGGAAAGCAATTTTGAAGTGGTATTGGAAAACGGAGAATGTTGTTGAAGTTCATTACATATAGGACGAAAAGGTTTCCACCGCGTTCTCTGGATCTAACTCCGCTGAACTTCTACCTATGGGGAACTCTTAAGGATGTTGTATACCGTAGAAAACCAGCTACACTGGCAGCACTTCGGGAAGAAATTTAAACGGTATGTGCTGAAATCGCTGAGGACACTTTCGCAAACGTTGCTCAATCAGTAGTTCAATGTACTCAGAAGTGTATCGACGCCGATGGTGAGCATTTTGAGCAACTGCTGCAACTGTAAAAGTCTAAGATGATTAGTGCTCAACATTTTCTGTTTGTGTGAATTCAGTTTTCTTATGTTAACACAGTTTTTTGCTTTGATTGAAAATAATAAGAAAAGTAAACATGCGAACACCGTAGCCTAGTAACCATGCAGTTAAATGGGAGAGAGAATTGTAGATATTTAAAATATTCATATTACTATCGCCCTTATTTGCACTAAAATCGTGCAAAAACGTTACTTTTTTGTTATTTTCTTGTTGCTAATAGGCATTGCTTTATTTAAAAAAAACTTTTTATCAAGAAATTCCCATTCTAATAATTAGTTTTGTGCTTAAAACATGCCATCTTTAAGAATAAAACTGTAAACGCAACCAAATCATATACCGGATGAATCATCTAAAATATGCACAGCAAATATTTCTGAAATGGGAAGTGCTATTGATATGCTGATTTCACAGAATTAAAGTTTAGGCTCATAAGGGGTTCATAATTGCAGCACGTGCGCACGTTGTCTTTAGTGAAACCTAAGGCCCTAACATATCATGTCAATATCCATAATGATAAATGTTATTTATACCGCCTATGGAAAAACTTCCATTTTCTGTCCAGTGCTCCGATGCTTTAAATTGTTTATCGCAAAACTTAATTGATCTGTCGCTTCCATTTTGAGGCATTTTCAACAAGCGTTTTTCAAATTTGGGTTCCACATTTGGAAAAGCAATGAAACAGTTTGTTCCAAAAAAATGTTTTTTTTCTTTCCTAGTTTTTTTGTTAAAACTTTAAAGGAAAATTTAAAGGTAGCCCTCGTACGTTACTGCCGTCGAGATTGTCTCGTCTTCCCATTTCAATCTTATAAACTATAAATAAAATGAAAGTATGCTGAAAGAAGAAAAGGAAAAAGAAAAACTAAAGATGTAGAGAGAGAAAGTAAGAGACAGAAAAAAATAAGTAAACATAGAACACATAAAGATGACAACCCTAATTCATGAATGAAGCCTATCTTAACGCGACAGTCATACTGTGAGC
The DNA here is from genome assembly GCA_030762175.1 of Metallyticus violacea. Classification (NCBI taxonomy): domain Eukaryota; kingdom Metazoa; phylum Arthropoda; class Insecta; order Mantodea; family Metallyticidae; genus Metallyticus; species Metallyticus violacea. The sequence goes on along the minus strand of CM060838.1, from coordinate 16,348,692 downwards.
TGCTTGGGATATTTCAGAACCAAAGCGGATGATAACATGAACATGAATTGCAGAGAACTAGGAGTGGCGCATGCACTACAGATTCCATACCATTAACGGTTAACCGATCGTGCACAAATCTTGCAAGTTCAGGCATGCCTTTTCACAAGAAATTTCAAAGATAGGGCTGAGATGGCTACCAGTTTTAAAAACAACAGAGGGGACTGGCTATCGATCTGGGAAACCTGCAGCCCTGTCAATGCCCATCACAGTCCCAAAAAACTGGGTCAGCTACACTGCAGCACCATCCTCTTAATATCCGTTATATTGTTTAATATATCCCATTTTTTTTATTTTGTTAACTGTTTGTAAAACATGTGTTTCTTTTTATTCTTAACAAAACTTTCGTTATTTATTCAAAATTAGAGAAATCTTAACTGAGAAATGAGAAAGTAAAGGGGTCTGTTTTACGAATATAAAATAACCCAATTTTTTAGATACATTATCGATTTGCATAGGCGTATCAAATGACAATTGGATAGTTGCCATCGAAAATTTCTAAAGAGATGGCAAGCGTTTTTTGAGTTGAACAGCAAAAGAGCTTAATGTAATTTTTAATGATCTATAGAATACAATGTGCACATAACGGAGTATTTTATATATGAATTTTAATCGTATTGTATATTTTTCTTATCGATCCAAGTCAGATGTCATTTCTTGGCTGAAGGAAATGTTTCAGCACCATTTTCTTTGGTAGAAAACTTGGAAAATATTATAAAGTTACATTATTTGAGTTAAGTTAGGAGTTTCTAAATAAATTAATGAAGTAATACGAGAGAAAAATATGTAGGTATGTGGTTTAAATAACTTGATAATTTAAAATTGCTATTATTGCTTAAGAGTATTTCATTCTCTCAGAAGGTGTTACAATTTGATTTGAGAAGGAAAGAAAACGCTAATTTTCGCTTAAAACTGGGAGAAAGTTTGTGAAAAAGTGTGCATTACTCATTTGCATTTCTGTAACATGTGTATTTACTGAGCCACAAATGGCAAAAAATTATGGCATTGAAAATATTTTTTATAAATATTATTGTTTCTTCCGAAATTACTTTTTGTGGGTCTTTAGGTAATGCTGGATATTGCTAGTAACCATATAAATAAGTAAGCTTATGGCATTTTAATGAACCTAGGTTCTACTCCTGATAAGGACAAATTGCCTGAACGTTTTTTCTCTTCGGATTTTTAGCTAATGCCAGAATGCATGGGACTCTTATTCAGCAGGTCCTGGTTCAAAACCATTGTACCGGCCATCTTCACCTTTGATTTTCTTTCTTTCTTTCTTTCTTTCTTTCTTTCTTTCTTTCTTTCTTTCTTCCTTTCTTTCTTTCGTGATTTCCAGTCGGTCCTGGTAGTGTATTTGTAACCATACTTGCCTTCTAAACCCAACATCGCGGGTTCTAACCCGGCAAGGATCGATAGATTTTTTCGGGCGTAAAAAAACCTAACTATGACTCCTTCGAAAGGGGTAAAGCCGCGGTCCTGTGTCGTAGATTTACGGCACGAAAAAGAACCTCAAACCTGAAAGAAGAGGCCTCTGAGCAAAATTTGTCGGCCGTATCATTGAATGGGACGCTGATGAATGGATGTTCTTCAACACACTGTAGAATGTGTTTTTTTCTAGTAAACGGCAATCCTGGGAATACCATCTCACGCAGCTGTGCAATTACCACTAGCGAGACCACGAGACCTTCTCACTATATGAATACCCTACCATGGTTAGCCGGTCAAATGTAACTAGAGCACGTATCAAACGTAACAAACTGACTAAACACGAATGTACACAAATGATAAATGTAAACCCTTTCCACGGCAACACAACGCCAGTTAGGATATAATGTATATCAGTTGATTGACTTGTATCGATAATATCATTCGACTGTTTGAAAAAGTCAATGAATCCTTTAACAAACCGAGGTTGTTGGGTCGTACCTGAAATGCGTTGAAGGTTTTTTTTTTCAATACTGACTCACAAACTAGACACTTCTGGGCATTTGTTTAAATTCACTTTTTGGACGTGAGGAACTCTTCCCCAAAATTTTGTACAGTATTTTCACTTTATCCTCTATTTATACCAGGGATAAGTCATAGGACATGACAACTATTTTTTTCTCGCAAACAAGAGACAACAGGAAAAGTATACAATTGAAATTGTATGGAATATACTTTCGAATGAAGCCACCAGATGTATAGGAGCAGAGCTCGTGTCTCAGCACGTCCCGAAGTTCAGTAGGTGAGCGACAATGGTCAGGAATGGAGGCCACGAAGAGCGAACAACGTGCGTTTGTTAAAATAGCAATTCTCCACACGAAATGCCACACAGAGCTATGGGAAGCAGTGGAAAAACAAACAAAACAGATCGTTTTAGGGGAGGATTTGAACACGCGGGAAATGTGTGCAAAGTGGGTGCCACATAAATTAAATGAGATATAAAAGAGATTCGCTACGAAACATGTCGCATCATTCTGGCGAGATTTCAGGAAGGATGAAATGCCATGTTGAATCGCGTCATCACAATTAATGAAACGTGGGCAAGAGCATGAACCAGAACTCAAGGACAGTCCAGGAAATGACATTACCCTTGGTCACCACGCAAACACAAGTATCGCCCAACTCCTTCACCAAAATAAAAATCATGGTCATTCTGGCATACAACAATCAAGGTGTGCTAGCGTGTCATCCATTGCGTGAAGGGACCACTGTGAATGCCCAGTGTTACAGTTGTGCCGTGTCGTACACATCAAACGGCCAGAACTTTTGAACAATGTCATTATGCTCCACGATAACGCGACAGCCCATACAACCGACCATGCTAAGTGTCATTTACAGCGGTGGGGATGGGAAGTTCTTCCACACTCGCCATTTTGGCCGATCTCAGTCCCGGTGATTATGATCTTATCCCCAAAACGAAGTAGTCATTGCGTCGGAAACGTTATGCTAACAAAGCGAACATTTCGACGCAAGGTGGCTGACGTTAACAACGCAGAATGCACGGAAGATGGTAATCGGCGCCTTCCCTATCACTGGCCACGAACCGTCGATGTACTTGGAGACTACTTCAAAATCTGCTAAACACCGTGGATAACCTGAGAGATCCGTCTTATAACGGATTTGCATCTCTGTGTAAGAAGTGTCATAATGAACCAATGTTGTCCTGTTGCCTGTGTTTACTTCTTTCCTATGGAGTCACCTATATCCAGCCTTGCGTTGGTAGCCCTACTCGGCAATAAATGCTCTATACTTTCAATCGTATATCTTAGATTTTTCGTGTTGTCTATGTGAGAAAAAAATATATGCCATAACTTGTGACTTATCCCTTGTATGTATATATACAATTTGTTCATGAATAAATGTTTTAAACCTATATACCTCATTATACGCACTATTCTGAAATAAATTTACATTTTTCGATGCCTATATTACTAACATGCATTAAATGAATGGAAATAACGTTTTAAAGAAGTTACCGCCTGAATGTACTAAACATTAAAGCAAATAAAAATAAGAATAAAGGTTGGCAACAATAAGTTTATTATTATCACTTCAGTGTCAAAGAATAACTTTGTCTTTGCCAATAATGCGTTTAACTACCTCCGAATCGCTTTGTGTATTCAGCGCAATTTAGGAGCCAGCTAATTAAAATGTCACTGCAGAGATTCCGTCGTTTAGGAATGTTTTCATTACTGCTGTTCCCACAGGCACACGCGCTTTTACCATAGAGTGCATTCCTTACCTAAAAAGCTAATAATAAATGGTTTTCAGGTGGAGGCGGCGGCGGCGGAGGCGGCGGCGGTGGTGGTGGTGGAAGGGGAGGTGGGGCGGCGCCATGCACACGGCGACAGTGGAGAGGAACTCATGGCGTCTACCGCCGGACGATACGGTCCAGGTCGCCGACCCTACACGCTCCAAGAGTGCGGAGGTATTTTCATTTTCTGTATTTATGACACTGTGGTTGCCAGAAATACCGGCGTTGTGCACAATGGTGTGTATTAGTTTGTTAAAGACGCGTTATTTGCGTAGTTCTCCAAAGCACATTCTACATCACCACCGGTGTTTCTGAAACTCATAACGAAATGCGTGATGTTGAAGTCATAGATTAACACAAAACACACAAGAAGTGATCAAATCACCACTAGAAAAGGCAATTCTGGTTTAACGTTGCACGAGTCAAATGTAAAAACTTCCTCCCACCCTTGGATTGCAAAATAGCTCCAAAGTAATTTTAAAGTGCTCCTGTATAATGTTAGCATTTTCAGTTGAAGAGGTTAAAGTAATTTTCTGTGCACTGTGTTTCTCTTCTGATAAAAGTTTAACCATCCTCAAGGATTACAGTGATTAGAATTATCATTAAAAAGTGAATATATTCAAGGAACGTTCACAAACTATGGAGCATATACAAAGTGAATAAAAGGTATTAACATAGTGTTGTAGTAGTAATTTGAAGGCTTATTCAAACATTTTAAATGCTACGTTGATCTAAATGACACCCTGTTCATCTATTTACATTTTTTACCTTTGCTCTCAATTCTGTGTTAACTTTTGCATTATTATATTATTTTGTTTAATTTTTCATTTCCTGTAGCTTATGATTAGAAAATAACTTAATTTAAATTGAGCATAAAATTGTTTTAAGAAATTTCATAAGACTAACAATATCTGTTATCATTAACGAAACCAGTCATTCTTAATGTAGAATATTGTTTATTATGGTAAATTTCTTAGAAAGATGAGAATACAAGCATTATTGACGATTGGATGTGGTGAAAGGAATAATAAGATGACACTCAGCAAGGGGCGTGTGTGTCGGTGTGAGCGCGCGCGCGTGAGAGAGAGAAAGTTATTTAATCAGGTGAATCCAAATAGAAACATCACAATGCAGTGTTAAAACTGTAAATAAATTCAATGAAAAGCGAAGCTTAAAGAACAAATTAAATCCGAAAGGCCAAAATCTGCTCTGAATTATGAAATTTCCATTAATGTGCTACTTTTGTCTAGAACAACCAAACATAACACAAGGCAACTATCAAGAGATTACACTGTCAGTGAATACACAAGCAGATGAATTCTATTAAATCAGTTCAAAATGAAACTGTTAACAGGAGTTAATTGAGGATGATTTTTTCCAAGAAGTGAATGTGAGAAACTTTAATTGAGCTGACAAACGAGAATCTGAAGTTTATAAAATTTATATTTTCAGATAACAGAACTTTTTGGTTGAAATGGACACTGAACAAATGTATAAGCAGGTTTAGTTGGTAATAACATAAGTGCAGAATTTTTCATGGAAGGAAATTTAATCTTTATATGTCTGGACTAATGCAAAAAAAAAAAAAAATATCCACATTGCCAAGATTTCTTTCCTGACGTGGAGCTACTTAAAAACCGGAGTGTAACGCAACAACCCAACATTTTATTTGAGGTGAAACAGAGACACAGAACGGAGACACATTTGATCAGGTCAATTGCCGTATAAGACATTAGATAATTTTCATGACAGTTGCTAGTAAATTGTTCTCACTTCATACATTTGTTGTAAGGATAAGAGCAGTTGATATATAATCAGACGAATAATAAATACATCTTATACAGAATGTTGAGAAAAGCTCAAAAAAGTATAAAAATAAGTATAGGCTGCCATTTAGGAAAAATTTTTCTCGACACAGTCTGTACATCTAACAATATACATTTGCTAATGTATGTATCAAAGGTTAAGTGATATACTTTAGTAAATGCAACAGTTAACGTTTTTATAAAAAATAAAAATTTAAAATTACGAGTGTAATGCCCTACTTTTTTTTAAGAGCCTCCGTAAATAAACAAAAAAAACTGACTTCAAGGAGAGGAGCACCACAGTAAATGGGGAGTACTATGCTGACTTATCGCACAGACTACGTGCTTCCATAGGCGAGGAAAACTGAGTGATGCTGAGCGCCTTCTTCACGGCAACGCGCCTATGCACACAGCTCTTGTTGCAAAGGAAGCTGTGAAGTAATGTGGCTTCAAGGAGATCGACCATCCACCCTATAGCCCAGATCTGGATTCCAGTGACTATTTCCTGTTCTCAAAACTCAGAAGCAACTTGGAGGAAGGAAATTTAAGTGTGACGAAGAAGTGATGGATGCTGTTTATGCCCATTTTGCAGATAAGCCTTTGGGGGGGGGGGGGATTGAAATATTAATTCAAAGATGTGAGAATTGTATAGCAATAAAGGGTAACTATATTGAAAAGTGAAATATAGTTTTTGTCTTTATGGCAATTGCAAAACGGTTAGGCCGGAAACTTGTGAATCTACCCTCGTATCTGTAATAGACATTTAGAACAATGGTCTTCATTACTGACCATCAAGAAGCATAAATTGGTTTTGGGAGAATGTAGCAAGATTCTGGAATATGGACATTCAATGGCCCTTCAACAAATGCTATTTACCACATTATCACTTGGGGTAGCTGCAACAAAGGAGCCTTTGCAGACAGTCTTTAAGCTTTTGGCCAAACATCGGCAAACCTGGATGCATTATAAATGCCATAGATATTTTCTGATGTGCTACTTTATCGATTGTATACTCACGGGATTAATAAACGCGAATTGTTAATGAAAACGTGGTTCAAATAAAATAAAAATACTTTCTATTATTTTTCAGATACCACATTTGAATCGTGTTGCAGGCTCAAGACTGCAGGGGCACTGGTTTCTCCGGCAGCAAAATTTGACATAGTCCCATGGAATTTAATATTTACCATCAATTTATTTGCATATACCGTCGGTTAAGAATACATTAACTAAAACAAATAAAGATAAAATTACAGGATTAGCCTATTATCTTTCAATAATTTTAATTGTCCTATGCTTAGATGTTATCTTAGTTTGAGGGACATCTAATCCGCATGCAATGGAACATTCTTATCTAGTCAATATATCCTACTGGAAATTGTTAAGAAACTGAATTCATCGTTTCAGCGTGAAGCTAAAGACAGAGAAAAGAACTGAACATTCGCCATACACAAATAAACTAATGCACCTGTACTTCATAACGAGAGCATGGTGTCTCTAATTTGTCTCTAATATTTGTGACAGTTGATACATTTTGCAAGTCAGCCAAATATGTTCAATAATTCATGCTTAATTTCAAAGCAGGAGATTCAGTCACCGATCACCGTATCTATTCATAACTGTGCGAATACCAGAAGTGGTTTATTGTAACATAAATGTAAACTATGGGGAATTAGTAATGCTGTGTCGTGGCAGCATAATCGTACAACATTAACACTAATTACTGAGCTAATGTCATCACATTGTGTCCGGTATGGGCATGCTGCACAATGAAATGTAACACCGGTGGATTGGCAATAGCTTCATCAGCTGAATGTGGCCGTTTCCTAACTGGCAGGAGCTTGCCAGCTTCAATGACGCCACTATTATTGATGGAAACCGTATGAGAAATATTAGACTAAATGAAACTTTTAAAATATTCGTGAATGATAATCTCGCGAGAACAAATTTCTAGGCTGCCAAACTTTTCAAGATCATCAATATCTTAATTGCATGACTAAGCTACACATGTGCTCTGAAATTCTGTCTCTCTTCAACTGAGAGTTTCAGTTCTCTGTATTAAAAATCGCAAGTCTTAGAGAGTATTTGAATCGTTATATTATCAAATATTTGCAATTTGTATATCCGTTAAAATATTACCATTACAAAGAGTCCGTAATCATTATTTTCGATACTTCGATACTTTAAATATTGTTTTATTAAATAAAAGCATAAGACGTTATACTGAAAACTTTCAAGTGTTGAAATTCTTAATAGTTTTAAGAGATTGAATTCCGTTAGTAAATTAAAACATACGAGGGTAGGTCCATAAGTTTCCGCCCTCGCCGATAAAATTATCGCTCTCACAAAACCCTTATCTGGTGTCATGCCTTATCTGTTAAGTAAATAATTGCAGCTGTAACTTTCGCTCCGCTGTGTTCAGCTGTTCAGATATAGTTGCATAAAGAAGACTTTGTGTTGAAGATGGATTGTGTTCAAAATGGAGTTTCGAGCTGTTATTGATTTCTTCACAAAAGAAGGACTTACTCCAAATAAAATTGAACAGCGATTAGTTCTACCATCTCTCTCTCTCTCTCTCTCTCTCTCTCTCTCTCTCTCTCTCTCTCTCTCCCTACCCTCATATTCTACGGTAAAAGAATGGGCCAAACTTTTTCGAATGGGTCGAGAAAACATTGAAGACGAAGAGCGTGCAGGTCGGTCCTTGGAGGTGCCCACTCCTGAAAACGTCGCTCTTGTGGAAGAAGAAATTATGGAAGACCGTCGGCTCAAAGTTACAGAAATAGCAGCATGGTTGGGCATTTCTAAAACAAGTCCTTCGAATAAAAATTTAAACATTAAATGAACAGGAGATGAAATTATGGTTCTCTACTATGATCCCTTGTTCAAAAGAGAATCAATGGAGTGGTGTAAACCTGGCGAAGCACCGCCTCTAAAGGCCAAGGCATTCAGTCCAACAAGAAGATCATGGCCACAATCTTTTGGGACTCTGAAGGAATACTCTTCATTGACTTCAAGTAGAGGAACACCACAGTAAATGGGGAGTACTCTGCTGGCCTATTTTACAGACTTCGTGCTTCTATCAAAGAGAAAAGGCGAGGAAACCTGAGTGGTGGTGTGCGCCTTCTTCACGACAATGCGCCCATGCACATAGTTCTTGTTGCAAAGGAAGCTGTGAAGAATATGTGGCTTCAAGGAGATCGACCATCCCCACTGCAGTGCAGATCTAGCTCCCAGTGACTATTTCCTCTTCTCAAAACTCAAGAAGGACCTTTAAAGAAGGAAATATAAGTGTGGCGAAGAAGTGATGGATGCTGTTTATGCCCATTTTGCAGACAAGACTTCTGACTATTTGGGGGGGGGTGCGATTTAAATGTTAATTCAAAGATGTGAGAAGTGTAAAGTAAAGGGTAACTATGTTGAAAAGTGTAATATAGATTTTGTCTTTATCATAACTAGAAAATGGTTAGGCCGGAAACTTATGGACCTACCCTCGTACTATTAAACTAGAGATTATTACTAGAAGAAAGATTTATTTTCTTGATGCTACAATTTCTTGAAAAGTACTGTATTAGCTGTATTCAAGGTATCAGCAGGCACTTACAAAGATGACCGCCATAAGGAGAGAAATTTAAATGCGCTAGTAAACATCTTCATTATTGTTGCCCATAATACCATTATCACTCTCATGAAATCAAAATGATCAGGCTTAAGGCCTGTTCAGGTTCTGACGGATCATATGAACTATATGAACTTAGTTACACTTAGCTCCTAGAGATGTCAGAGGTACAGGTGGTCAGTCCATCGTCTCAAGAGCCATCTAGTATGCTGATAGGGTATTGCTTGGGATTTATTTTTTCAGATACTGTGCCGAAAATCCCAACGCGGGGCCTATGGCTTGAAGTATCTCTTTTAGGAGCTCTTTTGTGTGTAGAAAAATCTATTAGCCTCGTCACGGTTTAGACCCACAAAGCATTAATTTAGAAGTTAATGACTGTAATATGAAAGTGTATTCATTATGTTAAAATGGATCTGACTAGATAAACAACGTAAATGAAACTTTAAAGACAGTATATCAAAGTTATATGGTGATAAAATGGTGACAAAGCGAAATGTATACACATTTTTTGTAGAACGTCAACAAAACTTATACCTACGAAAAAATAGCGATTTTTAAATAGCTGATCAAGATTTAGTTTTATAACACTCTCTAAAAGCTCGGACTAACGATTTGAGGGTAGTTGTTTTATCATGTTATGTAGCTTAATTTAGAGGAAGTTATTAATCTGATTTTGTGACTTAATGAATGAGGCGACAGAATGTGGTTTCGAAGATTGTAGGTTTGGATAAGGCGACGTTTTTTTCTATGATAAAATACGCCATAATGTGTAACAGTAAAAAATTAATATATAACAGTAACTTAATAAATAAAAATAATAAGTAGTTTTCGAGAGTCGAGCGCTAATTTATTTGAAGCCAGTAGCGCCAAAGAGGCATGTTCCACAATGTCCTTCCTTTGCTGTATGATTTCATCTCGAACGGAAGCCACATGTAAGCTATGTACTAGTCTTTGAAATCCGAACAGATAGACCGTAGGTTCCACATCCAAAAGTAATTGTCTTAGTCTAATTATTGCAGTGTATATGACTTCTGATATATTCAGAAATAGTGGGTAGAGAAATATTGTGCAGTAAAACCTTGTTAAACCGGAATTACAAGGAACCGAAAAATTAATACCTCATGTTAAAAAAATTGCTGCTGAAAGAGGACTAGAACTTGAATCAAATATAAATTATGTACGCTTATTCGGCATTACTTTGTCACTGTATAAGGCAATAATTGTAAATGTTCTCACAGAAACCTTTCTGGAGAAAAATTCAAAAATACTTTGCTGCGGCGACTTCACGTGTGACAGCAAAATGTTCTATTGTGTTCAAAGCAGTGACAAATAGGACACAATCTTCATACGGTAGTTGTATATCAAATGCTGGAAACATCACATTTCACCTTGGTATATGCTCCAACATTTTCTTCTACACTAACAAATTCTTTAAAATTTGTAACTCCAGGGTCCAGATCGTCTTGCGGAATATTCCATTCGTTAGCTGAAGTGATTTTCATGTCGCTATCCAACTCGCGTATGATTTTTAGCGCTGCGATTTGCAGTTCTCAAAAGTTACTTTTGGTAAGCTCTCTCGCCATGCCTTGAATTAAATGCTCAGGGCACTTGTATTTCCTGAAAAATAGAACTATGTTAATTACTTCACATCATACATGCTTTGGGCCACATCTGTGCAACGTCAAAATACATATGTATATGAAATTGTAGTTCGACTATCAACTTCTATTCCGAGCTTCATTTCGGAATTGGGGACGTAGTCACAATAGCCAGCCTGAGGTACCGAGGTATCCTTCTGCACTCCAAACAGCTGAATCCAATCCAGTTCTCGCCTGACCATTCTTAACTAAAACTGCAATGAAAATTCTCTTACGAAACGACGATCCAAGTCTTCCTATGGTGGAAGTACATGCAAGGTATAGCATGTTTTTGTTAAAACACGTTGTATGTCAGACTTTTCAGCACTTTGCTGCATACAAGGAACCAGTAAGACGTAGTTTACTGAGAGTTTCATAAGGATATTTATCACCTTACGTTCCTGGAGTAGATTGACAAAAGATGCTTAAAAAATCCTATTTCATTTATATTGAAAATGCCACTCGGCCAAATTCCTTTTTTCGTAATTTTGTATTTTGTTCGTCTACGTTTTTGTTCCGCCACAGATAAGTATGTTAGTACATTTAATAGAATCAAACTAAAATTCTAAAATATATAAAATATTAAACAATTTTCCTAATATTTTAATATATATAAAATAAATACTTTCAACCAAGTTCTTAAAATTGAGCCCAGCTTTTGATACCAGCCCAGCCAAGCAGAGGGTTGATATTGAAACCTTAAACATTTGCCTTTATGGAATGTTTTTGCTTTTGACTGAAGTGTAGGTTCACTCTCAGATAAGTTAGAAATATGTATATAGCTGAACCATTTTAAAAAATGCTGTATCGAGCCTTCGTTCTTACCACTATGAAATTATATAATTTTCTGAAATCTGGCGAAGCAGTCATTTCTCTGCATGTTTGTAGTATTATAAAGTTATAAATACCTTATCTTGCACTTATGGCACCCTAAATTCAGGAGTTTCTTTATATATATATATAACTACACTCTTTTTTTTACGATGGCCGGTGTGGACAACGTAGACTGTACGATTCCAAATGACAGAAGTCTGCCACGTCCCGGATCTTATTGCTATGTAAACCTTTATGTTACTGTAAAACAAAAGAGGATCCATCTTTTCGTCTTAGGGAACAAAATGTCTTTCGTCTTGAATAAATTTCTGTACTTACATGTTGCGCATTGTTAAAATAAACTGCACTCAGTCTCGAAATCGTAGAATTGCACCAAATTAAAAAATGTTTAACAATGATTTTCTGTTAACTACGCTTCTTGAGTATTTAACAAAAAGCGTGGCAAGTTACTATTAAATGGTATCTAATGATTAAAGGAGATTAAAAGCAGTTCTTAAATTTGTGTCAAATAAAATGCTATTAACCGATAAATGCTTGCATATGAAACAACGTAGTGCTGCAAGGATCATGTTTGTGTTTTTGTTAGCTGAATACAATTCTTAAGCGATGGTTTACGAAATAGCCAACTTCTTCACTATCATTCTGCCATTGTTTTTCTTTGGAAGGTTTCTAAACATATATGCTTTGATCTAAATGTCCTGTGAGAAATTGCTGTTCTACATTTTTACCCTCATGGGAGTGATGCAACTCCAGAAGAACAATTGACTATATAAACAAACACCAGATAAAAGAAGCGAGGCACCCAGTCGGCGCCTTTGAGGATTTACTAGTCCATGAAGCGGTCATTGACCAGTATCAACCACTCTCGTGCACGAGAACTTTAGGAACGATAGGGTGTAATACCCCTATATAAACACGAGAAAGAGTTTTCAGCCCCAGCCGTTTCATATAACGGAATCCTCTTGGCTCTCATTACGTTACGACATAAAACATGTTTACCACAGAAGATTTTGCATCTCAGTAATCCAAAATCTAGATCTTCTGAACTTCAGCCCTTTTGAGTTTCTCTATAAAGGGTATGAACAACTGTGAATTTGTTTCAATGTGCTCTGATCGCAGCTAAATATTTCGATATCATATATATGTCAAAGACGCTGGCAGCAAGACCGCTAATCTACGTAGTAAATTAAATATTAAAGACTTAGTAAACCTGCAAACAATAACCGAATTTCTAATATTAATATAAGCAAATAAAACAAAATGCAAAGTATTTGATTAAATAAATCTAGATTGCATATAGCACGAAGTTATAACTGAACATTGTTTAAGTCTTAGTGTTCCTAAGTGTATTCCATTGAAATGTGGAAAGTGGAAATTGTAAAGAACATTTCAGTTTTTCGTATTTTTTCCCTCAATAACTTCTCTCCTATGACCGAGAGGGGTGGTTCAAGCAGCAATGTTTGGGACTCGAATTCGGGAGGTTGCGGGTTCAAATCTCTTGGGGCTGCCATCTGACCGTGGGTGTTTTCGCGGTTTCACCTATCCCTCAGGCGCATATGAATGTTGAAGTATGGAAACTGACTTTCTGAAGAACTCAAACGTCTTGGGTGTGATGTCGGGATGCTCTAACTGGAAACTGTTAGGGTACCGGTCTACGTCTGCGCTTCCTGACTATCTCTCTCGCCTCATTCCTCCCGGAGGTGCCCTCATTGGGTAGACAGACACAAACGGCCAGCCGTGAGCAAGACTGAAGTGCCGAAGTATCCTTCTCCACTCTTAACAACTGAATTCGATCCAGTTTTCTCCTGTACCAGTTCTAGAGCTAACTTTTTAGAAACATTATATTTGAACATGCCAATAAGAATTCAATTGTAACCGGTATTCCTACAAGTGTGGTCCTTTTCTTCCTATTATTCTACCTATTCTCATCATACTCTTGTTTAATTTTTTTCACCAGAGAAATCACAAGCTCTTTTAAAACAAGAACATCTCCCAGCGGACCCAACTTCCAGCGAACGATCAGCAAAATTCGAAAGTTCAGGAATTTTTTTCTGAAAACAATAATATCACTCATTAATGAAAATAGCTATTTTAAGATACTTAATATTTTCTTTATCTTATAATTGAGATACTTAGCTTACTTTTCTTGGTTACAAGCTACAGTAAACTTTTTTTTAATATATCAACTGGCATAATCAGCCGCTTGTCAGAGAGACCATTTTTCATTATGGAAAAAAATTTCTACTTCCAATTAAGTGATTGGAGCATATTTAAAACAAACTGTTTCGGAATAACTTATACCAGCTACAACAGAACATTAATCTTTCAGGATATCATGGAAAAATGTCAAGAGAAAGTAAAGTAGTTTTGAATAGTCCTGGCGAATGAGAAAAAGATGCGCAGTGGCTTCTGGCCGAGTTCATGTTCTGTTTGTGCGTTTATAGAGGAATCAGGTTAGTATCTCTCTTACTTACGTACTGAACCCATTGTAGGAACAGTTATTTGTATAGGCATACCGCTCTTATATTTCTCGCTGGCAACTGTTTGTTACATTTAAGCAGCTGAGAAGTTACCCCCACCACAAATTTCCTTGAATTGTCTCGGAGTAGACCGATACAAGCTCATTCTCCAGGACTTCAAAACTACAGTACTTCCCTCATTCCCTCTATTTCCTTAATACCAGGATGTTACCTGACCCGAGGTAACCGTGCATTCCTTTCACTAAAGAAGATTCTGCTATTTAAAGGACTTGGTGAATGGGTTGAGGGGAAAGATTTAATTGCTTAAAAATAAACAAATGTATCAAAGTTCTCAATGGTTATTTTTGAGACGTTAACATTTCCATTTACTTTTTATAACCTTTTTCATTTCGATGTATAGAAAATCTTCAGATTTTTTTTTTAATGCGTAACTAATTGCAGTTCAAATCCAACCAAATCGAAAACGAACCAAAAACAGGTGAAACAAGATTTTAGCCCTTAAAGTACTCAACATGTGAAAATAAGCAAAATAAATAAAATAAAAATAAACACCGACTCTACGACCCCAAATGTACGGAAACATGTTCATTTCTTTCCTACTTTAAATATACCCACCCAAATAGAAAAGGCATTTTTGCCTAACTTCGAGCTCTGATTGTGAGACTGTTGTTAATCCGTGTAAATAAAACTCGAAATTAAAAAAAAAAAAAATTACTTTTCAATGCAACTCGTTATATACTATATAATTAAAATAAGAAAAATAAAGTGGCATACGGGGGAACTGTTATTACGTATTAGCATTAACAATTGGGTAATTCCGCCAAGCGATAAACTCGTTAGTATGTGAAAGCATATGGGGGGAATAGTCGGCGCATGCGCATGGACGAATAATCGGACACTTACAGACAGTGGTTGTCCTGTCAATACAGAATGGAAGCAGAAAAAGTCGGATTCTAGGGAATGCTGGAGTAATATGCAAATCTTAAGCGGTAGTACTCTATCAAACTTGGTAGAGTGCAGTGTACAATAAATGCAGGAAGAGAGAATACAACAGTTTCGGAACACAGACAACAAGCAGTCTATACGGCTAAAATTAAATATATAGCGTAAATATTAATCACACTCCGCTTTAGTTGTTTATAGCGCTAAGTGCAATTAGAAACGTTAAGCTAACAATATAACGCGTAAATAAAATAATAATGATATGGGAAAAACACATAGTTTTGAGCCTGTTAGTTATGGTTTTATTAGATACACATGTATATCTTCAGTTAGCGTTACTTGTTTTTACTACATTCTCTGCTCTAGCGCTCTGTAATAACCTTCACGTAATCAACTTGCTGAGAAGTTTTCGCATAGTTTACGAAGCTCCTGCGTGACAGCATTTTATTTCATTCTGTTGGTTCTGTTACAGGGGCAAAATGCTAGGGCGGTGTAACGGTACCTCGGCGCCTGATAGAGAAACAGAGCTTCTGAGGGGGAGAAGGCCCTACCAGGAGTCTGAGAGTTCTATCTGAAAACATGTTAGGGACTCCGTCTATGTGTATTCTGCCGCAAACAATTCAATCCAAGGTGATGCAAAATTTCGCCACTCGTGGTTAGAAGTGTAAGGCGTGCATTTCCTTCACGCACGGATTGTAACATCGGAACGCAGAAGTTAATTCGATCATCGATGTGTCTGTTATTTCGTTAAGGATAAAATTAGATTTTTACCCTGCTATTATTGAGTATTTCAATATATCATATTCTTTTGCCAGTCAGCGGAAATGTTTATAGTTTTACTTCAATTCTGTCATATTTTATTCAGAAAGTTACAAGCCACAGACGATAGAAAAATTAACGAAAGGCAAATTGAATTTAATTTAGAAATAACATGTTCCTTAATTTCATCAATAATTGCAATGCCTCGTGAGTAAAAAATAAAAACTGCATTATTCCCCACCTTGATGAAACTTGACAGTTGCTCTCAGCTTTTGCACATAATAAAGCAAGGTCTATTGCAACCAGAAGGGTACAAAGTTCGGATGTAATTTAAAATGCTCAAAGGTAGAGTCAATACCTGAGATTCAAACCACAAAGCAGCTGACCGAGAGCTAATCATATTTACAGACCGTGTCGCGTCTGCTACCCTCGGGTATATCTCGAACACACGGGTTGAAATCAAGTTCTTAATACCTAGGGAAGCAAAGCAAGCAAGGTCTTGCCAATATACCAGTGAGCACTCACTTATCTTTGAAGAAAACTCTTTTCTCTAATTAAAAAAAAAGTATTTCAACATTCAAGGTAGGCAGAGTTCAACTTAATCATCTATATCTACATCAATAAAGATATAACAGTTATAAAATACATGAATAGATACAAGAGATATGTTCCGAAACCTTTGTGACCCTATTTGAATTAAAACTACAAGTTTTGCTTTAGTAGTTTACGTTTTATAAAACTTCTTACGTCCAGTTTTATTGATTTATTAATGAATTCAGTCGTTTGTTATTTTTCCAGACACTGAACCAACAGACTCTTACCATTTTGACCATACCATAATGTTTAAGCTACTCCCTTAAAAGATATTCAAATGAAATTTAAAAAATAGAGAGTGAAAGTTGACGCTTGAAAAGTAGCACTTGAAATGAATCTGAGGCATTATTACTTATAGCGTGCCACTAAATAATGTTTGCTCAGAGAACTTGCAGTAAAAGAAAGTTATCGTCACGATCAGAGGTACTCCTACGACCAGAACCGCGGACTTCCTCTCTGAACCTCTGGTCAGTCCTGTGTAGAGCAACATTACGTAGACTTTATCCATCCTTTACTAATACCACAACCCTTGCTGCATCTTCTGCTCTAAGAGCCAATTCAAAACGTTATAACTGACTAAAGAATGATTTCTAGGCAAGCTTGAATGCTTTAAATTATCACGCAACCCAGCAATGCATAGCAACAATTTGAAACATTAAAATATCGCTTTGCGGTGATTGTTGTAAAAAAAAATCTGCCTTAAGTGCAAAATTAACGATTAATTAGTCAGAATCGAAAAGAAGGTTCCAAGGAATCGACTAAACCTTTTTAAAATCCATTGATTAACCATTAGATATGTTGTTGAGTTTCTGTAATGTTGCACGGTTGGCCTTATGCGAGGCTTGAACCCAAGCTTAAGTGTTATAAAAAAATACAGACTAGGTTGCTGTTTTACTTTTTCTGCCGCTGAGTGTACATAAGGACCTAAAGAGTAATACAATGCCTCATAGGAGAGATCAATTGGATTTAAACGGAGAAATAAAATACGGGAACGTGTAATTGCAAAAGTTGCAGCAGAAAATGCATTCCTAAATTATTATTGACGTTTCTTTAAACTAGACCTTTAACTCCACTGATGAAACTGGATTATAATGGAAAATTTCTCTACACCAAGAGGAAATTGTTCCAAGACATAAGGCATCCAAGAACGACTAAAAAGGTGTTGAAAAAAGAAAAAGAAGAATAAGAAAAAGCAATTTATAATAGAAAATACGCTTACTTAAAGAAACATAGGCAATCCAATTTCCTATCCAGGAAGGGTCATGCATTTTTTTACCACTCCCCATACCCAAAGAAGTCATTCTGGTTTTTAAAAGTCTGTGTTTCTTTGTCTGGATGCTACATATTTGGTCCAGCCCACCATAAGGATTTTACTTCTGAAACCCCCCCCCCCCAAAGTATGTTTATTAACATTCTGAAAGAAGCTTATAATGTATTCTGTGAAATAAAGGACTTTCATTTTGTCTCAAATAAAGTACTTTCTGATTTCAAGAAAAGAATTCTCCTGGGTTTCTAGACTATGAAGCGCGTTCCAGGACTGACATAAGTAAACGGCATTAAAGTTGTTACAGATAAATGTTTCCTGCTTTCAAGTCCATCTTACATTAAAATCATGTATAACTTTACAGGTGGGCTGGAGAGATCAGTGAACAAACTGTGAACAAATAGTGAAGAGAGATAAAGAGAAAAGGAAGGATTGAAAAGAGAATGAGAAAGAAACAAAGTGAGGAAGAGAGCGAAAAGGACTGAGAAAATAAGAAATGAAGAGAGTCAGAGGGAGAGATAAAGAAGAAAGAAGGAAATAAAGAATATAATGAACAAAAAGACAATTGTAGTATCTTCTATTACTGTGCCTACTTGTAGTTACTTGACAATTAGTCAAGCCGGTTTCGGCTACAGTGACATAAGTTCTATATTAAATGCTTGTACGGTTATAAAGGACCTCAGCGATGAAAAAACATATCGCGGTCGTTCATTTAGATACATAAAAAAGGAAGTAACATTTTAAACAAATTTGATTTTTAAAAATAAAATGCATTTGAGCATGTTCTTAATTTTTTTCTTTCCTTCGAGTTTATGGGCATATTGTACCCTTCATTATCCCGAATTATTCTTAAATAATTGACTATGGTCTTCGGCATTAACGTTTTTCAAAAATTTTAATTCGTGGGAATATCAAAGAAAATCTGTATACAAAGCATTGCTAAATGACATCCGAAGGATGCTTGGGGTTGAACCATCTGTGTGGAATTGCAACCCTTTGCATTCTGAAGCGGTTTTGTCAGTGGCATCACGTTGGCCACCAATTATGGAGCGGTTTATCGTCAATTGATTAATTATCTCTCCAGGATTGTTGCTCACGCTTCAAAGACAATTTCTCAGGGTGATATTCTGCTATTTTATTGATTCGTACTCGACAGGATTGGGAGAAGAGATCAGTAGTGTTAATAACCACGCGATGCTACATAATAAATATATATATATATATATGTGTGTGTGTGTGTGTGTTTTGTTAATGTATTATTCTTGAAATATTTCGCGTCCTCTGGTGTTTTGCGTACGATAGACTTAGCTACGTCGATTACAAATTAGCTGCCGCAAGTAGAACTTAAAACTTGAAACTGAGAGTACTAGTCCTTGAACAATGCAAGGCAACAAGATTAGTGTCGCAGGTTGCATATCTTACAACTGAGTGCTCCCATTGGAGGAGTAAAAAGGTCAGCCGTGAGAAAGGTTCAAGTACCGAAAGAATCCTTCTCCGTTCAACAATCCAATTTAATTCAATCCAATCCAGTCCAAGGATAATTTCACTGCCATTACCTGTTGCATAAAAAGTTTTGCATTTCGTAAAAAACAAAGGTGGTATGCAGTCCGATTTGGAACATATTAGCTGTGGCATAAGACAAATATGTTGAAGTGAGAACATTAAAATTATACAGGAACAAGTTGTTCTCAGTGAAGCGTCAAGTATTTATTTGTGCAAAATTATATTTGGCAATGGTTTAAAGGATATTCATTTACTCGCATTAAGATGTCACTGTTTTTTTAATGGTGTTTACCGCCCGTTTTTACTACTGAGGCATCACAGGCAGTGGACACTGATGATATATGAGATGATAAACAAAAAATATATTTGTAAATGAAGGAAGCGTTCCAAATCTTAAGTTTATGGTTCCCCCCCCCTGCATTTGCCATTTATGAGGACTGAAGAAAACCTGGAAAAAATCTCATTCAGGGAGTACGGTTCTGGTGACAATCGAACCTCAAACCTCCCTCTCACTATTCCGCGCGTTAACTATCTCGGCCACCCGTGGCGTAGGTAGTCGCTGAGAGTGTCTCTAAATTTTTATAATATTTTACTGGTTCAGAAACTGGGTGGAATGTCACCATGTGATCAATTTGTAATATATTCAGGACAAATAAAAGAAAAAATCAACTAAGCAATACTAAACTGAAATTAGTTAAAATTCTTATGTGTTTTAGATTGCTTGAACAACTACTTCCTAGTAGTAAAAACGGGCATTAAACACTAATCAAAAAAAAAAGTTAGAAAATGTAATACATTTGTCTTATTTTTGCTTCATTGTAACTTAATTTTGAGTAAATATTTGAATATATGACGTAGAGTGGGGTACAATGTAAGGACAACCCCCCTCCCAAATGATTATTTGAAATTAAACTCATGCATGAAAACACTTATAGAGAAACTATATAAATAAGAATAACGACGATCTAAAATGGTGTCCCTAGTAATCAAATTTGAGTTCATTACTAGTTATCTACAGTGCGGAACAGCATAGTGTTTGCGCATGTTTCATGGACAAAGAAAAGATAACGCTAGAGCTCGATGCGCCAATCTTCCATAACCACTCCCTCCCTCCCGAGAATAATTGAAGGTATCTGGTACGCGCTGTCTACAACAGCATGCCAGCAGGAGGTGTGAGCTTATGCTATTAAAAAGTGTATTACTGAGAATGTGATCGATAGCAGTTATTATAATGCAGTGGTCGGCATGTTTCGAATTCTGTGACGTCATACTTCCAAGCAGATGCGCCCCCTACTCGGCAATCTTGGGGTACTTAGGACGGCGTGGGGAGAAAGGACTGATAAACTTCAATTTAATCGTGGCGGTACGGTGCCTATGCTCAAGAGTGGGCTCGATTCCTCTGAGGTATTATGGTGACTGTATAATTTACTCTTAAATGACTAGAAAAATCAGTCCATCACAGTTAGAATGACTTATATTTGGATGAAATCAGAAGTGTACTTAAAGTTAATGTACGAAATGCATAACACAGTCGGTTCTGGTGGTCTTGTGGTGATCATACTTGATTCAAAGATCCAAGGTCGCGACTTCAAAGCCGGCCGGAGTAGATGACTTTTTAGGGTGTAAAAATCTTAAGTATGGCTTCCTTTGGAAGCGTAGTGAGGCTAGTGGTTTGGTGTAGATTTACGGCTCACAAAAGAAACTCAAGCCTAAATAATTTTTAAAAAAAAATTTAAAAATCACATTTTATTTTTTTAATTATAAATGAACTAAAAATATAAATTAATTCATCCTAGCCAAATGCAGATTAATGGCCCCATGCAAATCCATAATCTCATAAACCTTTTTAGAAAAAATCTTCCAAACGAAAAACGTGGAGCGCATGCAATAATTTATCTGAGCCTTTTGTGTGATTAATTTAAACTATAAATATCCTTAACAATTATTAATTTTATCTATTGCATCCGCCCCACGTTTTGGAAGAGTTTTTCAAAAAAGTTTATAAGATTATGAATTTGCATGGGGTAATAAATCTGCATTTGGCTAGGATGAATTATTTTATACTTTTTAGTTCATTTATAATTAAGAAAATAAAAACGAGGTTTTAAAAAATATTTAAATTATTTTCTGCTTTTTAGTCTTGTGTGCACGTTATTTTCCAATCAGTATTAGACATCTCGATTAAATAATGACAAAAATTGAGCAGCTTTTAGATTTAGTTAATTTTGTTTTCTCTTGATCACATTTAAAATAGAAAATTGTTTTATCTGCTGCATTGATATATCGAAACAGTTGATTAATTATTTTTTTTAATTAAAAACAAAAAATAGAAACACAAATTTAATTTTGAAAATTTTAATTTCAGTATTACATACATTTGTACCAGATCTTCAATACAGAAGTCAAAATCTTTGATAATATAGTAACTCATTATATTATATAAAACCATCGCATTCCTCTTGCAAACCAGATACAACAAAAACCAACATTATCGCTTTTTCTTTGCTGCAAGATGAAAAGAAGTCATCTCAAATTAAGAAATAACTCATTTATACAGTTCGGAATACATGCAAAACTTATAGAGTTAAAAGTGCACGCATTTTCCCGTATCATTATTATTTGCTTTACGTGTTACATTGCTACATTATAGCTTTCTATTTCATTTTGCTATGTACGAACATGATTAACCTGTAACAGGTCACCTACAAATTTTCTTTTTGGTAACATGTCTGCTACAAAGTTTATATTTTGGTTCATCAAAAGAGGCGTGACTCCAGCCCAAGACTCTTCTCTTTGTAAGGGTAAGGCGCTTTTTTCTCCTGACTGGTCGAGATGTGCACGGATCGGACTTCAGCCTGATTGGTCCCCTTTCTTGAGAGTCAATATGTGACGTAAGCGGTAGTCGCGGTCTTCACTGTTTAATTTGCATGGTGTAGCAGAGTGTCGTATTGAAGAAGTGCATATTTATTACTGAAGGTTGGCACAGGATAGTATACAAATTGGATTAATGAAAGTTTTATTTGCGTTATGTTTTTATTTTTACTAATTAAGCATATAATTATTATGATGTAAGAGTAGTTCAAAGCTTTTCATAAAGCAGTCATAGTGCTAACTTTATTGGTTCTATAATAATAATAATAATAATAATAATAATAATAATAATTATTATTAATAGTATTACATATATAGTGTTTATGTGCTTGCATAATAATAACAATAACAATAATAATTTTATTGTTGTTATTCTTATTCTTATTATTATTATTATTATTATTATTATTATTATTATTAGGGAGATAGGAAACCACAAGAAAATTATAATATTACGTAATATGTAGCTGATTACCTTGATCAGTATTTCGCTCAGTTCCACGATGTTCTTAACCACATTTTAAATTAGTACTTACACAATAATGCACACTTGCGCTAAGTCTTATCAATAGCAGCATTCGCTATTATAGCAGGATTTATTCACTGATATTCCTTATTTACATTATGAAAACAAACAATAACATTATAACAACCTCAATTGATCTTGTGTATATATATATATATATATATATATATATATATATATACATACACAACTTTTATATTTGATACATATTCATTTATGTTAAATGGAGAATTGCAATTATTTCATTTTCTAATGTAAAATATATATTTTGAATTACATAATTTGTATTTTTTTCATCGCTGCCACTTGTTATTCACCAGTTACTGTTGAAAAGTTTGAATTTGTACAGAAGAAGAAGGGTAACGAACCTCAGGACCGATGTTTCAGCCCTAGTAGTTAGCTTTTAATGCTAATGCCTAAAGTTTGCAACGGGCAGTCTTACGGTCTCAGCGCTGCTAGTACGTCATAGGGCAGGACTGTGGGCTCGTTTTTCTTCTCTACTTTAAGTTATAGCTGCAGCATCTGCCGACCGTTGTTATAAAGTGTAAGCTATAATCACCATTGAACAAAGAGTATTTATAATGAGATCTGTGCCTTAACGAAGGATTATAATTAGTTTTTGTGTAGGTTTTGTATGCCAGCGATTGATTTAACAAGTTACAATCAGCAGGTTTCGACATAAAAAAAAATAAATAGAGAAATTTTGTAAATAGAGTTCTTACAGAAAAAGCATTTTAAAATATGTGGCCTGGGATTGAAGTTTATGTAAAATATTCAGAATGTTGTATGATAAAGTGATAAGCAGAACATTATACAGCTGTCATATATGTCTTGAGGGTGCATGCAGGGCAGTGAAAGGCAACGCATATACAAATATGAATAGAACTTTTACCTCTGAGACCTTCTTCCCTTAATTCACCCTCCTCCACAACTCCCTCTCTTATCAATAGCTATAAGCTTTCTTTGTCAGGTTTTCATTAGAAATATTCCCGATTTGTGTGAATATCTCATGCATTAATACGTCTAGGTAAACATTCAAACTTCTATTGGAATTCAGAAATTATGATGTTAAATACTCATTTTCATTTCTTAAAATCTCTGTTTCCTTGCATTCCGACAGAATATGCCTCCAGGTATTGCTTTCTCCGCAATTCTTTACTCGTAAGCGTTAAATATTTTATTTCCTTTCTAAGCCCCTAAACAACCATACATACCACTTCTTTCTTCTCCTCCACAGACATCTCATTCATAGAAAATGTGTGTGTAAGTGTATCAGCGTGTTTATGTATGTGTATATACAGGAAGTTAATAATGTTACCGTTACCGTTCTTGATTGTTCTTGATTGTTAAACGGCTGGTACCACCACCATCGCTACCACCACTACTTGCATCATGCCGCAAGGAATAAAATAATAACATTAATTAATAAAAAGGGCAGGACTATGCAATTCATTGCCACACTTTAATTACATGACATAATACCCTCAAAATTACCCTACAAAACATTTCTGGAAATTTCTAAAGGAAAAAGCATTAAGAAAACCACCAAAATACATTATACAACACACTTCCTTTACAGCTTAATATATTAATACTTGAATATCTAGGGCACTGGATACTCAATCAAGAGGCTGCTTGAATTTCTAATTACAAAAGCCAAATATTTTCCTCCAAAACCGGAGTCTCTTAACTGCTTAGGAAGAAACCTATAAAGAGCAAGTACTCGCTCGATGCGTAGAAATGTTCGCTATCTTGCATGTTCCTTGGCAGGGAAGGTGTATCAGCCAATAGACGAACGCTTCCAGCATGAGTCCATTCCTACGCCACGGGTCAATAAGGTATAGGACATTACAGAAGAGTAAAATATCGATTTTGGCAAACATATGAGACAAAAGACCGGCACAGCTGTAAGCCTTAGACCAGGGTACGAGATGAAGGCAGATAACGCCCCCTAATCCTCTTAAATTAGGTTATTACAATAGAAAGCGAATGAATCTGGGCCGATCTGAAAACGACAGAGCGGGAAATTTTTACTGTGCCGCCCACGCTGTTAGGCGTTTAACCATCGGAGTTACTCCGCGATAAGCAAACCGTAACGAAGAAAAATGGCCCTGAAACTGAGGACATAGATCATCAATTTTCTGGTACCTGTTTGGCTAAGTTGAATTTGCTGCAGTGGTGATATTTCTTACCTACTCTCCTAAGCCGCAGGTAGCGTGTCCGCCATTTTCTCATTTCCATATACCCCGTAGTTTCTCCAAGCGGATATCCATAGGAGTCCATTAGAGAACGGGTAAAGACAAAAGGAGGCGTGGTTGCAGGAAGAAGTTCATTTTATTTGTGACATCCGGTGTTGGCTGCGTGCTTGCTTTCCGGCACGAAGGCTGTTTTTTGTGACAGCTGCAAGGTGATATCTGTCTGTTACATTTTCTCGAGTCAAAAAAACTTGTGTTCTGCAAGGAATATTTTGAGAATCTGCGTTGATGCTGTCACACACTTCAAACTTTCACTCATTTGTTTAATGTCCTATTTAAATAAAAATTAAAACATCAACCCATTCTTAAAAAACTTAAAGTTTAATAAAAGCAAACTCCAAACTTTGTAATAGGTTTATAAAGCAGAATCACTTTGAAAATATAATCTAAAAATTACAAATTATTCATAATGAAAAATGTAATTTCGGAACTGAAGCTATATCTTGGTCTCCTGTTCCTATTTTTCTGCCAAACTTTGCCATGGACAAAATAATTAGTCACAAACATTTCTTCTGCTACACCAAAGCAAGCATATAGTCTGTGTGGTTACTTTTAAATACATCATAATTATCTCCTCAGATGTTAATGAAATTTACTTGGGTCAAATATGATGAGGCAATCAAAATGTATGTATGGAATAAGGTTAAAAACAAGACTAGAGGATATCAGCAGGCAGGAAATGGAGGCAGAATGTAA
The DNA here is from genome assembly GCA_030762175.1 of Metallyticus violacea. Classification (NCBI taxonomy): domain Eukaryota; kingdom Metazoa; phylum Arthropoda; class Insecta; order Mantodea; family Metallyticidae; genus Metallyticus; species Metallyticus violacea. The sequence goes on along the minus strand of CM060838.1, from coordinate 16,323,129 downwards.
CACGAAAGTCTTCTTGAGCCTATCAAATAAAGTTAAATTAACCTGTGGCCAAGAGGTATATATACTTGTTCTGGGGATAAAGCCAAGTTCAGGGATGGCCTGTTTTGGACTGGGAGGTTAGAAGACTGAAAAAACAACGTATTGTTTTGATAGGAGAATCTGCTCATTTTGTGGAAGGGAGGAAGAGTGGGTATGTATTCTGGCAGAATATACTCACTGGGAACAACTATAAAAAATGTGTTTCCAGAAAACTTTTTAAAGGCAATTGCAAATATATTGGCACTCTGGGATCTGTTTGTAAACCACGCTAATTGTTTGAATATGGGCATTTTCCTAGCCAAAGGACGCGAAGCTAGAAGCAATTTTTAGTCTTTGGTTAGAACTCAATAACTAGTATAATTATAAATAATATGTAATATGTTTCAATTCATATATCTGTAAATACCGTTCTGTATATTTAAAAATAATATTTTATTCATTATTATTTTATTGTTATTAATATTGACTTTTTATTATTATTTGATCCTCTTTCAAATTGTGTATCATATTTAAGCATGTAAGGTCTACGACCCTTGCATAACGTGTATTTGTAATGTGTATATAGAAATCTATAACAATAATGATATACCTACTACTACAACTTTTTATGTGCCATCATTATTACGTTCTTCCTTTAGTGAAATTCTTTATAGAGTTGCATTTTTAAATCTTGTACAGCATCTGTGAAAGATAAGATATTTAATGTAATGTAGAAAACAAATACCTGATGGATTAAAGCTCAAAAGTATCATGCTGCCGAATGTTTCATTACAACATCTAGTGAAGAAAAAGGTGAGGTAATAGACATACTTGATATTATAATTTGCAGTTTTTCAGTTACTTATATATTTACCTTATGTTTTATTTTGTCTTAATGTAATTACATTTATGCTTTTATAAACTATTCGAAATTATTACATAACCGACAAAAATTATTAGTTGGCCATTTTGAATTCCTTTGGTCATCATAGTATGTGAGCTTTCAGTTTCAGCATTGTTGTAACAGCTTCTTTACAAAAAAAAAAAAAAAAAAAAAAAAAAAAAAAAAAAAAAAAAAAAAAGATCATCTTGAACCCACAGTGGTATGTAATAATTTTCCCGCCTCCATCAGTTATCATAAATGTCAGTTTGAAGATGATGGAATCCATTTTAATTCTCTAATTCTTCGGTGGACTGGTTTATCTCATTTCCCTTATTATTTTCCATTTTTTTAAGCAGCTTCTCTTAATCTTTTCGCTAAAGCTTTAACACTTCAAATACTCTGGACCTTGTTGCTATTGACCCAATGGTAGAAAATGAATTTGCATAAGATTTCGCATTAAATTAAACTCATCTCTAAGTTGAAGTGCCAAAAAGCACATGCTTCTAATTTCTTGTATTAAAAATGAATTTACTCACTGTATTTAAAAATAATATTACTTTGTTTGGAAAAATTGCTTATATGATAAATTTTTTACATAGACAAATTATTATCCTTTTAGAGATAACATTCCTGTGGAAAAACATTCGTGTCAGCATCATAGATGTTTCTGATTTCCTTTTCGACTCTGAGAGAAATCTTTCATTCAATTCTTGGAGGTGCAACATCTCTCTAGCCGTGGTTCACAATTTAAGATACTTTCAATTCTTTTGGGTGTTTATCCGTAACATATGTGGGCGGCAACCAGTGAAATTTTCAGAATTTCTGAAAGTGATCTTAATAATATTGTTCATTCCTCTCTAATAATGACAGCAGCAGTGTTAATGTTTTCTTACGTTAGAGCCCAAACTGAAGCTTCTGGTCCACGCTCCTTTGAAATTGATTGGCTCCACTGTTTAAGTTGCGATATAAGGAAGAAAAAACTCTCCACAGACCTTCATACGTAGCATTGCATAGGCCTCAGCTGAAGATTAATTGAGACTTGCAGAATTTCAGAGCAGCATATTGTTCGTTGCCTATAGGAGCACTAAACATTCTTAACAACCCTCAGAAGTGACAAAATAAACCTGGAAACATGTATATTACACATTAAACTAACAAATTATTGTGTGGTTGGACCGAAAAACAACAGTAACGTGTAGTATGATGTTCTGTAAAAAGATGTGACTCACATACATTATGGTAGCGTTGCTACGTGACAGGTAAATCAACAATGAACAAATGAAGTCAAATTATCGTATGATGTTCTGTAAAAGATGTGACTCACATTACGTTGTGCTAGCGTTGCTACAACAAAATGGAACCAAGACTATCATTTGAACAGCGGTAGGCAATTTTGAAGTGGTGTTGGAAAATCGAGAATGTTTTTGAAGTTCAAAGGCAATGGAGACGTGTGTACAGAACAGAACCGCCAACGCCAGTAACAATTGCACGCATTCGAGACAAATTTGAGACTCGTGGTACCCTATGCGATGTTCACAAGGGCAGATCTGGGAGATCTCGCACAACAACAAGCCCCGCGCACTGGATCCAAGGCACTGGATAGGACGAAGAGGTCCGATTGAGTTTCCACCGCGTTCTCCGGATCTAACCCGTTGAACTTCTACCTATGGGGAACTTTTTAAGGATCTTGGAACTTAAGGAACTTTTAAGGATGCTGTATATCGTATAAAACCAGCTACACTGGCAGAACTTCGGGAAGAAATTGAAACGGCATGTGCTGCAATCGCTGAGGGCATTTTTGCAAACGTTGCTCAATCAGTAGTTCAACGTACTCAGAAGTGTATCGACGCCGAAAGTGCACATTTTGAGCAACTGTTGTAACTGTAAAAGTCTAAGATGATTAGTGCTTATCATTTTCTGTTTGTGTGAATTCAGTTTTGTTAAGTTAACATGACTTTTTCTCTGTTTGAAGTATGTATACATTTTTGACACCCTCTGTATATATACTTCATAAATATTTATTATTCTGTTAATTCACATTCAAGCATGAATTCACCTTACTTGCTGTATAGCATAGACATGAACTGCTTTAATGATTATTTGTAAAAGTTAATACCACGTAATTGACATTTTAGCAGTGTAAGTAAAATTTTTAATAATGCGCATTGCGAATTCACTTAATTTTTGGCTCGGTGAACTATTTTTACTAGCAGATAGATATATTGCTCTAGGATGTTAGGCAAAATGGGTCCCGTTTAAACTGAAGTACAAATGAAAGCCTTCACAATGGGTGCTTTGATAACGCTATGAAGTCCTAATGTGGAATCGAAAGCTATTCATTTAATTGCAGGACAAGTGGTCTTGATAACTAACCCACTTTTCGTCTTATCAGTAAATAAAGTTCAACCAAAGAGGTGTCTCGAGCAGGATCTGAAGGGAATTGATTTCACTGATAGGCATTCTTTAGTGTCGTACTGTTTCCTGTACTGAATCCTCTGTGTAAGAAAGTGTTGCAAACCTCTTTTACATAACAAGTTTGGATAAGACTTACGTGCTAACTAGCTTGTCCTGAAGGTGACTGTAGGGAAATGTAATACAGTAGGAGGTACCTTTATAAAATTATACCTCAAATGAGGGTGCAGCTATTAAGACGGTTCTCGGCCCGGCTGTATTGCATATATTAAACCTGGGCAGTAAATTCTTAGCCAGCAGCAACCCTCGTTGTGAAATTAGGATTAGTTTGGGGAACTTGGGGTTTTGTGCCTGAGAGAGAAATATGAAATTTCAGCTCCGTAGGTCATTAAGTCCTTGTAGCTCTTGGGTGGAGCTTTACTTTCCTAAATACGTGTTGCGGACGCGAAATTGAATCACACATGAAAGTTATAGACGCCGACATGGCACACTCCGCTTTCCCTTGTCGAAAATATAAATTTATTTCCTTTGTTTTGTTGAAAATCTGTTTTCTATTTCTTGTAGTAGCTTATTATTGAATTCTGTTTTATAGGTCGCATGTCTTGCGTTTTATCGCCAAATTTAACGTGCTATAGCAACTTTTAGGAACATTTGTAGCCAGAGAAAGTGTACCCTCTCTAATGCTGATCTATAAATCAAAGCTGCAGTTGTAATCTTTGTAAGAAATTTCAAATTAACAATTGGGGCCTTCTCTTTGCATTCTCTTTGTACATTAATTCGTAAAATATGATTGCATATGGTCCTGCTTACCTTATAGCATTTCATTTACAAATGCTGTAATGTTTCTAAGAGAAGAATTCACAATCACAATGATATGTCAGATGTAAGTAAACCGCTTATCATTCCGTACGAGTGATTCAGGTCCGACTTTTTGCTGGTTTCTTGCGCATTGGTTGTACTGTTTTACAATTTGCTTTTCCTTTCAAAGATAAGCTCCCACATTGAAACAGCATTGCTCTATATACTTACACAACCTTTGGGTACAACTGTTTTAATAGTCTTAACAACCGTTTCATTGCTATTTCATCTCAGGCGGAGGACGCTACAGATACCTGAGACGAAAAGAAGTATTGGAAAATATTTTTTCAGATTTTTAATAGAACGCTTATGCGTTCTTCTTTGTAGGTGTGATATATTGAATTATCGACATTCAATCATCAATGATCGTGTTACTAATATAATTATTATTTCTTATTATTACTTACAAGAGAAAAAATTTCTTATGTTTTAATAAATTTCAAGAAGATGTTGCGCCACTAATTTCTGGGAGTAGACAATTTATAAATTCAATGTCTGTAAGTGATGATTCAGGCAGACACAGAACAGATGTATATTATAGTCGTAGTGGTAACTATACTTGCCTCCTAAGCTCAATCCTGGCCAGGATCATGCATTTTTCGGGTGTAAAATCCTAATTATGACTTCCTTCGGAAGAGAAGTAAAGCCTGAGTCCCGTGTCATACATTTAAGGCACGAAAAAGAACCTCAAGCCTGAAATCAGAGGCCTCTGAGCAAAATTTGTCGCCCGTTTCACGCCGTGATTTGAACAGAACCAAATAAAAATCAAATCGATACTATAGAAATATTCATATATTTTATAAAATACAAGAGAAGTGTTTTAATGGGCATTAACGAGAATATTGCTATATTAAAAGACAATGTTACACATAATGTAAATAGATTGTTAAAGTATTTAAACTTTTTTTTCCATATTTAAACGGTGCAGGAAGGAAAATTCTATCGTTACCTTCCTGCATATTATTACTTAAAAATAAAATGTATTTTCGTCAATAGCAATAAACCCTCGTTCTTATTAAATGTATGCTCACAATATTTATCCTAGACAAATATGTCGTTAATGTTTTGCATATGAAATACATGTACATAATCTATGCATTATAATAAGTATGTAAAATATAGTAACATACTTAGGTAATCGAACAAAGAACTTTCATTCCCATTTACTTAATAATTATCGCATGTAGGGCGCTCATTTTTTCATAAACGCTGTTGAATGAGAATTCAATCTTAACAGTTTTACAAACTGTTTCATGAAGGAAAAACAAAGATAAAAGAATTCCAATATTGACCCATTTCTCTCCATTTATTGTCTTGTTTAGAAGAATGTCCAGATCTGACCATTAGTAGAGATGATATTAGCAGTCTTTAATAGTAAATTCAGGTTTTTAGTTGATCACATAACAATAAAATGTACTTAATAAGAAATAAGATTTCCATTAAAATGTAACGATTCTCATTTCAATAAATGAAGTACATTATTTAAAGTTTTCGCCTTAGCATAGCATTAATTTAGTTGTGGGCATTCCAACAAGTACACAATATATAATATTCTGAAACTGTGATTCAAAATGCACAAAATATTCTTGATAGTTAATAGAGGCAAATACTAACAGAATTTAGAATTTATAATTATTGAAATAAAATTATTACATATATTTTTAAGGTCTCTTGTTATTTTTTCATTTTCTCTTTTAATAATTCCAATCATCACTTGCCAAAATATAAGAAAGTTAAAACAAGAAGTGTTCAATAATGGTTTGCCATATTAAAAAGCAAATTGCTTAAATAATTTAGGATTTCTTGTTTTTTAATAATGCCAAAAGTTTGTACAAATAAAAACTAAATGATCTTTGCAAAGCCCATATTTAAGCTGGAATACTCCTAGCACATTATTACAGAAACCCCAAGTAAAAATTATTGTAGAATCTCCTCCATGGTTTAATGATAGTGTTTGTGACTACCAATCCGGAGGTTCTGGTTCGAGTCCCAGTCAGGTCAAGCTATCTGAGCTGGTTTTTTTTTTTTTTTTTTTTTTTTTCGGAGTTTTTTCTTACCCTGTGAAGTAGAATGCCAGATAGGTTTAAGGCGCCAAATGTTACTTGCTCATTTGCGTCATCATTAGTCCTTTCATTCATATATACAAACTTACACCTACAGTATTCAAGTCCAATCTACATACGTTACCAGGAGACCAGTGCAGTTAAAGCGACAATAAATGAAACATTTAAATAAATATTATTATAGAGACTTTTTAATTTGTAATTTTTTGTTTTGTTTTTAACTGTTAACATTATTGCTTGGCACTACAGCCCACAGAGGAGTAACAATTAAATCATATTAAAATATTATTATTTTATTCGGAGTAAAAGATGAGAGTAGAATCTCAGCCTACTAACATATTCAGATTATACATGGATTATGAGATGTGAGGCAGAGAATTAATATAATATATTTTCATAAAATCAGTGCATAACACAACGACAGAGGACAGGAAGTTTGTTCAAAATATAAACACATGAAGGTATGCGGTGAGACAAGTGTAATTATATACTTTATAAATTAAAACCCGTTAATATATTAGTGACGACCAATAATTGAAAAAAGTTAATGATCTGGTGAACAATTTGCTGCTAATAATAGTAATTTCTTGCATTAAACGCTGAATATATCTTGACATTTTATAAAATTATGGGTATAACTGTACTGTACATATGTGAATGTTGTGTTGTAAAGTAATGCAGCTTGTTGTGTGCTGTTCCTACGAAATATAGAAACGGATGCGTGTAATGGACAGTTAGAATAAAACTGGAGAAACTAATTTTCTACTAACTTGCAACCGACAGGAATACTAACATATGTGCAAGACATTGTGTCTAAAGGCAGATAAAGTCCCAATATTCGAAATATATATGTATGTATGTAATGTATGTATGTATGTATGTATGTAATGTATGTATGTATGTATGTATGTATGTATGTATGTTAAACAGCAATATTTAGCTATCTTAATTTAATAATTTAATGCAAGGAAGTATATATTATTTTAATGATTGAGGGATGTCAAGGCTATTTTATAATGATGTAGATCTATTAGGGCCGATCTCACGAGCTCGATTAACTTAAATTCCTATTTAATTCTCCTTTTATTAGGGTGTTGCATTTCACCATGATTAATTAGATGCTGATCCGTCATTAAACTACAATTAAGTTAATTGGCGTATATTTGGCCACTTAACCAGATAATTCTCAATTAACTTTTCATATGGCAAGGGGAATTTGAATATGCTATTTGAAGACCACATTATTCCAAGACGGCTAAGTATAATTTCCGAAAGACAGGATATATTTAATAGTATGAAGAAAACAGATTTTCAAATGCAGTTTTGGCTGAGTAAATTTTCGACATTAGATATTTTAAGTTCTATAGAAGATGACCTAGAATTCGCAACAAACAGGTGAATTTTTTATAATATTTAAATAATGCTAAAAGTCTTTATTATTGATCTTTATGTAATAGGTTACGTTAAGTTAACACTAAGGAGGTTATGGCTTCCCATATTTTGAAAGTTGATTGAAATGTAATTGAAAGTAGGGTATTCTGTTTATTTAAGGAATCAAGTCATTTCTCCAGTGAATGTACAGTACGAGTTATCGCTACAGGAAAGACAGGTATAGCAGCAGGTGATTTAGTAGAGCACCCAGTTCTTTAAGTATATGTAGAACTAATATCTACGACTTCCTATTGAATTAAGTATATTGGTATATTATTAGCTTGTGACATAAATTCGTTTTTATTGTTAAGTTCTATCGATTTGAATTACAATTACCGCCTGAGGGCACGTACCTGGTTACCATAACATCAGTGATATAGGGTTCAACAACCAAACTAGCTGTTGGATAATTCAGTACGTGTTTGTGGCTGACATTGAATTGCGTAAACTGAACGTTAAAATAGTATATTTTGTTTTTACCTCCCTGTGTGTAAGAATGGAACTTATTTTTTTTTCCAGATTAATGGCAATATGTTGTCGATAATAGTGTGCATGCTGTACAAAATACAGTTTATTTAATAAAGCACTAGTATTTGCTGTGAAGGAATATTTAAATCCAGCCCCTAGTTTTTCGGCAACTTCTCTGTCACATCTGTGCTGCGGGTGTGCAGTGATCTAAGGCGAGGTATAATGTCTCATCTTCCAGCAATACAGTCTAACGTAGTAAGTCTTTAATAACAGCAGCGAAATTTCGTTGCAGTTCTGACACAAGTGTGCAATCTATTCTTAATGATGTTATTACAAGTTGAAATGTACAGCTTGTACAATTGAGGAAATCTTCATATTCTTCCAGAACTATTTTTTATTAAACCTAAAATTTATTACAGATTGGTATACTTCGTTGTCAGAAATTTATCATATAATCAAGGTTTCGATTCCCAAGAGTGAAATGAAGGTTTTTCTCAGTTAATTCTCACAATTCTGAGGCCAGAGGATCCTTTGTTCCTTACATATGGGAAAGATATATGAATCAATCCTTTTCTGTCATTTGATCAGTATCTGATTCTTAGTGTATTAGAACGAGTCCAATATTCGACAAGAACTCCAGTTTTTGAGCAAGTGTGTCTACCTCTGGGAGAGCTCTCATAGAGTCAGGAACTTCATTAAAATAAGAGTGTGCTGCTCAGAATACAAAAATACATCAAGAAGTCATGCTAGACAGAAAGTCATGCTTGGTTAGTGGCTAGCCTGTGTATGGTTGCTGCGTACCTACCCGTACTGTTGGTTTTATCGCAGTATTGAAGGACTGATATAGGATTTTAGTATTATAGAGAGTAGGTTTGATATTGGCAGTACTTTAAGACTCCTCTAGACTGTAATGAGTGAATCTAACATACCGGGTTGCTATGTATGAGCATAAACTGGGAACCCGTACACCTGACTGTTTCATAATGCAATGTTATTACTGGGTGCCACCTGAAATTAAGGTTAAGGTTTTACCCGTTGAACGGACCAAGACAAATGTTATCCGAAGGGACCGTAAGCCAGGCATGGCACCTTGAATCTCGGTTTGGGTCAGGTCTGATAATCGAAATTGCCGAGAGAGCAGATGAGAGCATTCTCGTTTTATGGTAACTTGCAAACTCTTCTTGCTCGGCGCCCAGTTTCATCCTTCATAAGGAAGTGAAGAGGATTCACGTAGTAGTCTAGTGGGAAAGCAGCGGTATGCTGAATAGAGATACCGGTAATGTAGCCAACTATCTGCGGCCATGCCTGGGGATTATGATTGCTGTCGGAACCTAATGAAAAATGTGTAATGTGTCCATCAAACATTATCTAATTGAACATTCAAATAAGTAACGGAATCTTTCCATTGTATACTTTTTTATGTGAGAGTAGGACAATTTACGGGTTTACGCGTTTGTTGATGATGGCGTGATTTTTAGCCGAATTATCATTTTCCAACGCTTGCACTACCTTTCGATTAAATGTAATAATGTTTGCAGTTAGTTAGTGGCTCTAAGTGTTTATCTGTTTTGAAGAGCAAAACTCATCAGCATATTGAGCTATATTGACATCTGGAGTGTTAATTAGTAACAAATAAGCGAGCGAATTTGTCTCAACCCTGTGCTTCTCTCTCTTGTTGTCTCTCCCCGTGGGAATAGTCAAAAGTTACTTGGCAACGATATTGTGACAGGAAGTGTGAACTAAACTGTAAATGCGGTATATTGCAATTATTAAAAATTGACAGGTGAACGAAGGGCATTTATTGTCAAGACCTACCTCTTAAAGAAGTTTTATTAAGCGTAAATTTCGTAGACATTTTCAACAGGCTCTCTGTACTTTACAAAACTTAAATGTTCGCGATTTGTTTAAAAAGTGGCGAGAAAAAGTTATACCTTAAATAAAAAGGTGTTTTCTAAAGAAACACTTGAAGATATATAAGCTGTTTAGTTATAGAATGATAAATGGGTGATTATGCCACCTCGCTCTCCAGACATCAGTTTTTAATTTTGATGAAGTCTAACAGAAAATCTGCAGAAGCAATCCATCAATATTAAATCCATAAAAATGAAACGAGGAAAAGTATAAGTAAAATAGAAGAAGCTCAGGTGAAATTTTCATTATACATTATTCGAGATAATTGAAGTTTTAAGGATTTTGGACATGACGTACCTCATTTACTATGAAATATAGAAAATATTAATTAATTATTGTCGTATTATTTTATATAAGTTATTTATTTCCGCACTATAGTTTTTTTCCGAGAAACAACGAAATTAACGTGGGGGACAGTCGGCACATTTGCCGCTGGGCGCTCCTTGAACTCTTCGCCATACATACATAAACTCGTGACTGAACCTCCGTTTAAGTTTGAGATTTTCTTGCATGCTGCTCTTATTTTTAACATCAATATTAGATCTTCTTTAAAGAAAATGTAAATAAAATGCATGCAAACGTTTAGAACAGAATATCTTTATCTTCCAATTTTACCTTTGGTGTTCTTTTATCTGTGCCAGCATCCAATTGTAATTTTCTCTTTCTGGGTGGACGAAATAGATCTGCGAAAACGGGCGATTTGAATTAGGAGACCATATAAATAGTTGCTTTTTGTTTCTTTATTAAAAATTGTAAGTAAAAATGAACTTAATACACATAATAATAATAATAATAATAATAATAATAATAATAATAATAATAATAATAATAATAATAATATCAATTCAGCGTTAAAGACTGTTAGGGCAGCGTCTTGATTCAAAGAGATTCAAAAGAATTTTGTGTTTTTGCTTTCAAAGAAGAACATTTTGAAGTAAACAAGCGTATTCGTAATATAAAGGAAGTGGGAAATTGTTCTCCACAACACTCGAGAGGATATTAAATTTACGAATAATAACTCTACTGGATAGTTGCCAGTTTTGAACTATCAAAGAAGACTAAGATGGCGAAGGGAATGAACAGCAGAGATAAGTTGGAAGGCTAAGAAGATATAGGAAAATTTGCTAGTTTGGTAACGTGAAACATTCATATCTAAACCTATAAATATTAGAATTACTGCTAGGCCAAGGAGGAGGTTCACAGAAATATGTGCAAAAAAATAATGAGGTAGGGGGGTCTTGAAGTAGTGTAACACGAGTTTCAGAGCTGAGAAATCAAGAAATTTGACCGCATAGTTGTATGTTTTATTGTATACTAATATATACATCTGTTTATTTGAGTCCGTGTTTCGGATTATTTTTCAACAACTTAAATTAAAATGATAAAGTTGTCAATAATTTACGACAAGCTATTTTTTATTTAATTTAGAACATAAACTTAAAATGGAATATTTACAAAAGTATAATCTAGTTCATTCGCCTTTGCCATTTACTATAAAAATATTTTTTAAAAAAACCGGCATTCATGTGAAGAAAATTTTAAAATATATTTTCAAACTTTGCTCTTTTATTAAACTTTTAAGAGTTTTTATATGTGTATATGTACTAAAAATGAAAATGGAGTAGCCCGTAAAGACAGTATAGCTAATATATAAAAACCTAGTAGCATCAGAAATCAATAAAACACTGAAATAGTCACTCAAATAATTCAATAATTCCAAACTTTTTTAAAGACAGAAAACAAGTATATACAGGTTTTCATTCCCGTACGCAATTGGAAGTTAATTTTTCCGATGGGAAATTACAGCGCAAGGGCCTTACCAATTGCCGAAGGAAATCGCGTCGGAAGGGGGAAGTGCGCATTTTTTGTTTCTTTCGTTATTAATTAGTAGTAAATAGTAATTAATATTGTACTCACACAGAGCAGATGCTCGAAGTGCCTGCCCTCCGCTATGAGCCTGCCTGAATTCTTTTGAAAACAATTTGAGACACTCACAGCAATTCAAATTGTAAATTGTTTCCGAACGGTTTGTTTCAGCACATCCACGGGTTTAGTTTCAAATACAGCAATAATTGTATAATTATGAAGATGCTGCAACTGTGTGGCTTTATACGCACTGTACACAGATACATCAACTTGCTGGGCTATTTGTGTTGAAGACTTCTGAGGTAAAGTTGTCAATCGATAGCCTATGTTATGAAGTTTCGCTTCTATTAAGACTGTTTTAGCATTAAATTCTTTCCTACAATATTTGCGCTCTTTGTTTTGCAAACAATAATCATAAATAAATATTTTTTGTTCCAGTGAGTAGCTTACTCTCGGCATATTCTACAGCACACAAATACACAGTAGAAAGTCCTTTCTAAATGCAACTGAAAGAGTTGGCATGACAAACAGTTGCCTGTATCATCGTAACCAATCTTACTCGAATTCGCGCTTTCACAATCTCCGATTGCAAAGCGAAATGAAGGCATGGTGTATACCCATATGCTTTGTAGCTTCTTGTGTTTTACTAATACTGTACCGTACATATGCTTTGTTGGGAATACTGAGCAAATTAATACAAAATGCAACGTGTATGTATGTGGCAAGATTAACAAACGCTGCTTTTATCTATTGCAATTATTTTTAAGCCTAAGAACTTAACAAAATCGGTATAATAGTTTCGTGTAAAACATCCCAAAAATAATTATTATATAATTAACGAAATATTAAAATATAATAATATAGTTTAAAATAACGTACACATCTACCGAGATATAAACACTAACAATGGAATACCGTGCAGTCATAACTCTCAGCAAAGGTACTATAGATTACTAGAGGTTGTTATCGCCCACATATTCGTGGTGGAGTCGAACATGCGATATCCTAATCGTTGGTGAGAAAGAAGCCATACCGTCGGTAGCGCAGACATCACAATAAATGCAGTTTATGGTTTGAGTACTAAAATCAATTCCTCACCAACCAAAACGAGGTCTACACCGACTGGGACAAACTCTGCTTTGCATTTGCTGTGTTCAGATGTGAATAGAATGAGCTTAGAAACCGTAAAACTGTAACAGACTTAGTTTCACTTTAGGAATTTACAGAAAATAACGCAAGAAAGTTCGTGACAGTAAATCCAATAAAAATGACAGTGTATAACTGCGGTGGTTCTCCTGAAGTACTTGCTAATCCTGTTTAAGCAATTTTATTTAACTTCCAAGTAACAATGCTGAGCAGGGATCACCAATCACACTTAACGATATCAACGGAGGTGAGTATTTTTTAATGGTGTTTAACGCCCGTTTTTACTACTGTGGCACCACAGGCGGTGAACACTGGTGATAAAATGAAATGAAAATTGGGAAAGGATTTTTTAAGAAAGGAAACGTTCCAGGCCTACCTTTCCGACATTTGCCAGTCATGAGGACTGAGGAAAACCTGGAAAAAACTTCAGTCAGGGAGGACGGTCCTGGCGGGATTCGAACCGCAGACCTCCCGCTCACGATTCCGCGCCTTATCGCCCTCGGCCACCCGTGGCGATAGGGGTGAATACATAAAATAAAAGGAGAACATGTTTTAGGAATATACTGTTATAATAAGCAATATTTTAAAAACGCAAATTTCGCAGCTGATATTATAGATAGTTAATTGAATGTACCTTCTTATGTTTATTCGCAGTCAGTTTTAATTGTTTAATGATGTTCCATATTATTATTATTATTATTATTATTATTATTATTATTACGTGTTTTATTCCATATTATCCATATTTAAAAAATAGCTTGATTTTATTTATTTAAAATTTGCAAAAAAGGTCCAAAAACCTAAGTGCATCATTTAAAAAGTTTTAGCTATTAATTTAGTCAATTTCATATTATGAGAATTTATATATCCTTATAAAGTGTAGCTGTTCTTAGCTGGGAGTTTTGTTTTAATAATTATAAGCTAGCTCCGACTAGGATTCGTGGTTTGATTCTCGCCAGAAATCTCCTGACTGTTCCTTACTGAGGGTTTTTTTTTTTTTTTTGCAAATTTTCCTCACCCCTCATAAATGACAAATACCGGGATGTACCCTAAACTTAAGCCTGGGTTTCCTTTCTTTAATGAAAACAAACCTTTCCGAATTTATCATTTTAACTGGTGTATCACCAATTTCACAGTGTCCATCATCTATGAGGTCTCAACAGTAAAATTGGGTGTTAAACACTATTAAAAATATTAAGATGACATGTTTGAAGGAAAAAGCAATGTGCACATAACGACTGCTTGTATAATATCTCTTCTATAGCTAATTGACGAGGAAAGTTTCAACTTCTTAATATAGTAAAGCTGAGTTCATTTAGCAAGCAACAGTTTATTACTTTAAATGATCTTTATGTTTCAAAATTAAGTTTTACTCAATTTGTGCACCAACAAAATAATAAGTACAATATCATGTTTAAAATATTGCTTATCTAATTTATTTTCTTTAAGTGTAAAATAAGGTATGCTTACATATATATATATATATATATATATATATATATATATATATATATTAAAACACCGTCTAAAAAGAAAGTAAAAAAGAGTGTTTGTCTTCAAGACTAATGACAGTGATATCAATTAAAAGTGGTAAAAGATACATTAAGCGAAGTAAAGATATAACTGAATTGTTTATTTTTTCTCACAAAACCTTATTCTATGAGAAGAATTTTCTTTTTACTTTTAATGAGAAATTTCACCATCTACATTTGCATTATGCAAATATCGAGATATTCTTTTGCCATTAATTTTTAATAAATGAGGTACATTCACTTACCTTAAACATTTCGTGTTTTTTTTTTCTTCAAAATGAGCGTCACGAAGAGCAAATTTGCTTTGTCGCATATTGTCGCGTGTTAAAATTAGTGTCTAGGTGTTGCTGCGCTCATGCGCATAAGATCTGGCACCTCTAGAATTACTCTTCTCAAGTAGGAAGAGCGCATCTTCCTGCATATCATTTGAATCACGTTTCCACTTGTCCAGTGAGCTTGTGATTATATACAACAGAAACTCCTTTCCTGAGCAAAATTATGAATAATGAATAGACTCTGTTTTAGTCTATCTTAAAACCTTGGGAGTCTGAGCTGGAGACATGTAGTATATCATTTCTCTGGATTAATTTTCTTTATGTTCTGCATTTTTCCATTAAAACTGGATAAACACAAAAATATATTAACATCAGTTTTAATAGTTTAAAGAAAACATTGGTTTCGTATGGTACAAACCACAGCTTCATACCAATTGTAATAGAAAGAACTTCTTTTGGCTTCTTCTTATCTTGAATTCAAAAAACATCATGGTATGGTCTTTATAGTAAATACTGTGAAGAGAAAGATAAAAATATAATATACCTCCTAAACTGCTTTCAGTGTTTTTCATTGTACTGGCTCTTCCCACATGCATATCTGAAAATGTTTTTCTTGGGTACTATGTTTTAAGATAAATTAAAATTAAAACTTTCTTTTTAAAAATAATTTTAACCAAAATACACTATGTACACTAACTTTCTTGACATTTGTTATTACAAATGAGCCAATCGTTTGAAACTTTAACTACGAATCTGAGCGTATAGAATGCGCTTTTTCATGAAAGTTTCTTTTTTGTAAGATATGAATGAAGAAAAGTGCTAAACCACTTAAAGCTTGAACACTTTTAACATTGACAATATGCCTTTTTATGTCCAAGTTTATTATTTTTTTTTTTTGTTCCTACACAGCCTATTCATAAGTCCCTTTGATTAAAAAACGCTTTCGTTTATTTACATACACAGGTTTATTGGCCATTCATTTCCCTTCCTTAAAAAGGAGGGTCCCTTACTTTCCTTTTAATTTTTGCCAAATGCAAAATTATGTGTTAATGAATGGGTGTTGTAAATATTTTCATTTTAGAAAATGAAAAGAAAGAACTGCATTGTCTTTTTTCTTCATTGTAAATAATAATAATAATTTATTTTTTCATAATTTCAATGAAATAAGCTACAAGAAAATGCTATCAGAAAAGACCAGAGCGTGATAAAGCCACCGCATTCAACAGTTATGAAGATATTTGAGGAAATGTATGCAAGACAAATCAATAGTTCCCAAGCGATATTGTCCATGTTCATATGCACTGATCTGCTTTACTCATCATCTTTGTTAAATTTATTAAAGTATCTGAGGACACCTAAAAATGTATGTCAGAAATGCTGTACTTGATGCTTATTGTGCATTTGCAGATCGTAGATTGCTATTGGATATTAGTGATTTCATTAACTATCTCTGTTTTTCATACAAGAATATAATCAGCAGAGTGTGAACTATGGCTAATTATATATAGATACATTTTTTGTGCATCATACTGTCAACGCGTTTATGTAGATCCTGTCAGATAAGAAATGTCGGTTTTTAAACAAAGCTTTATTCTAAATGTGTTCTGACATGAAATTAAACTAATCTTCAGTAGCAGTAGTGTATTTATTACAGTGGCGCCAATACAACACAAATCATCTTCAACAGACCATAGTGCTTTTATGATACACTAGGTATGTTTGATTTATCATAAGATATTACATTAGAGATTCGCAATAAGATATATAACATATAAATTCAACAACAAAAATATATAAATAAAAATATAAAGAAATTTCATGATGGATGGCACACAGCTGGATCAGTCGATATGTTTCCCTCCAACCCCCTACCTTGTTATCAACAGTTTCACATCTGAACTGTCTCACTTTCATCGGAAACTTACCAAATCTTCTTTCTTTCCCTGCTTCCAGCAGATCCCAGCATGATCATCTCCCTCTTTTCGATCCTGTAAACGAGTGCGTTAGATACTTTTCCCTCCATTCTTCCGTACCTTTACATTCAATCAGAATATGCGTCCATGATTCCCTCTCCTCACAGAGGGACAAATTCTCCGCCCATATGCGTCAGTAAACTTATAATCCGTCATGCCCCAAGTCTGAGCCACGCGAGCCCTGTTTAGTCCTTGTTTTGATGCACCGCTCCATCCCCGATGTAGCCCTGACTGTATTGCACAATTGTTTGCTGCCTATCCATTCCTCACGGGGATCAAAGATGATTAGATTCTACATTCTTAAGTCAGCTTTCAGCGAGGTTAGTTATCCCTCCAACGTTATAGTTTATGAATTTTGATGCAAAGTTTCGGTGATGCCCATTTTTCACGGCTTCAAAGTTTTCGATCTATCTTCCACAGAAGAAATCGTCCAATGGATAGATATAGACGGTAATCTGAAGGAGCAAAATCAGGGCTATGATCAATCTCGGTAAGCCTAGTTCGGGCATACTTAGTACCGAATCTCGGAGTGAACAATGAAGAGCAGTTCAAAGGGGTGTTTTGGTAGAGACTTAATGAAACTAGCAATATTTACTGTATACTAATTTTATTGTGATTATAATGAAAAGAAACAAAAGTCTCTTACCTTGGAATGTCGTAGTACAGAGACCATGGTCGCACGAAGGTCTAGGAGGTTATTTCAGCGATCAGAATGAAAACCCAACATAATATCTTCTCTGAGTTTTCGGTCTTCCGGAGTCGCCATTTAAATAGCGGTTTAACCAGAAGCGGGATTATATTAGCTCTGCATCCTTGCAAGAGGTTGGGAATTACCTTATTGGTTGTTATTTTTAACCTTTAACAACCAATAATTGGAATGGTCAACATCGACGTCATTCAACTATCTGAAACATGGCTTAGTACCCGGATATAAATATTTAAAAATATATTTTATGTGATTAGGTTCTGCTCTAAGGGTAAAATTAACAAACTTATGCATGGAAGCTTCATCCAACCTGTTGCACTTACGTGACAGGAAGTGACTTGCGGCTTTATAATTTCCTATATTGCATTTTATTTATACCGAACAATGACAAACATTCCATCTATTAACTTCACTTAACTATAACTCCGAATTCCTCACTTCATTGTCAAGTACGTGGCAATATGCTGGATAAGGTAACAGTTCAATTCCTGATTTTTTCCTTGCTTCGACGGTGTGGGGTCTCCTGCTGCAAGAGAACTTTATTTCGATTAACTAATGCCGGTAATCTCTGTTCTCCAATCTTCATGGACTCCTTCCACTTACATTGCACTGACATGCCCGTTTAGAAAAAACTCCCGGTAAATTACACCTTCAAAATTCCAGTGGACACACAACATTACTTGGGGGTCGAAATGAATTTGGTCAACGATGACTTCGGCAGACTGATGGGGATCGAACCATTGTTTCGAGGTGTCAGAGTTGCGATATACCAATTGTTCATCAAATTTGACAGTTCTCTTGATAAATCATCATCCATGGGATTTGCGATAAGCTGACTACAGATATCTGCTCTGCGTTGAACTGTTTACGTGTCGATTCATGAGGTGCAGATCTCTGTATACTAAATGTGGCGATGTATGGCATATTTTGATGCACCCAGGTCTTCCAGGACGTGGTAAAACTTGCGTTTTCTTCTCCATTATTGAAACGCTTAAGCCATTGTTTTAGGCTACACGTTCACTAACCCTCTACTATAGACAGCGTGCGTAAAACATCTTTCTGTGAAGAGAATGGAAAGGAAACGGGAGTCCGTAGGCGAATTCACCACTGGTGCTCTCCTCAAATATGCATCAGCTCTTGGCTGGTCCGCCGCGTACATTTGCATATAATTGAGCCGTCTCTTATTCATTAAACAGGAATTACTGCTTCAGTTTTTTACTTGTCAACAGTGAGGTTGCGCTTGATGAAGCGAAATAGCAAGGATGTAGATACAGCCTTTGTGTGATAGCGCCCGTAATATGAAAGAAGCATCTCGTGTCAAGGGAACTTGTTAGTCAACAGGGTCAAACACTTTACATTTCCAGAGACGAGAGTTTAGAAGGTCATAAAATTTTAAATTCAGTAGAATGACGAACACGCTCGAACAGCTGATGTGAACGATATACTACAAGTCATCCAATTGGACTGTGCATTTTGTATCTGTCCATGAAACTTTCTGTAGGTGTGTAAGTAAAAAATTATTCAATTTAATTTAATGCCATGCACAAGTGGGTATATTTTATTTTAAAATTTTGCTATTGTGTCTTACAAATAAATATTATCATCTCTGTAAATAAATAGACTGCAATTTGAACCATAACTGAACGTAAATAAAATCTACCCTTCGTTATTAGTTAGAGTTACATAAACGAAATTTGAACCAAAAACCCCGTATTAAAATCATAATACACTTTTATATTTCTAAAATATCTGAAAATGGAAAAAGGGGCAAAAATAATAATAGACTTCAAAATAATATAAATTCGCAGTATGAAGCCTGTAGGTCAAGTTGATCAAAATCGATCATTACACTGAAAAAAAAAACGCGTAGAAATTCGACAGAAGCAATTAAGTTGATAAAGAATAGTAGATAGTTGTAAAAACCTTTGTCAATTTCAGGTTCATGACAATTGAATCTTCAGTTTTTTTGTATGTAGAAATAGTAACAAGCATTTGCATTTGGTAGCAGTTTATGGCAATTGGCATCTACCAGCTCTGAATCTAAGAGTACCATAATTTGCGAATATCAGTTGAGGAGAGCTACTCTATGACGCTCAATTTTCTCTCTGATTAAATATATTTGTTTATATACCAGAATTTTAATCATATTTTGTTGTTGGTCAGAATCGTTAGTAAAATGTTTCGTGCTGCTAGTTGCATAAAGTACCATAGTAAATTTGTTTGCTAAAGTGTTATCAACCGAATATCAAGGAAACGGCATATGTACCTATATATTACTGAAAACTGAACAAATAATTTATCTTCATTACAGAAAGTACATTAACTACAAAATATAAGCAATTATCATATACCTACTTATGAATGTAAAAGTGTAAATAAATAAGATAATATAAAATAATAAATCAATTAGTAGAATTTTATAATACTAACTTGTTTGAAGTATATGCCAAAACTTGTTTCTAAAATGTAGTTAATACACTACTGGCCATTAAAACTGCAATGCCCATAAGAGACGCGTTTAACAGACCCCACATTTTCTCAACAGGAACGGGCCCGACTCTTTGATAATACGACAGCAGTACCAGAATTTCATCAAGGGAGGATTGTGGCATACCGAGTTAGTACTCGGGTGCGAAATGCGTCTACAATGAAACGAATACTATGTAAGTGGATCGAAGTAGGACGAACATACTGACGTGAAAGACTCCAACGATCCCGTCAAACAACCGAACGAGAAGACAGATATTTACTCATGACTATAATGAACAAGCCATAATTAATGAATATGTCGTATACTTTGTAAAAATTTAGAATTTTCTCAGTATAATGACAATACAGCTTTTCCATCTTGGACTAAAATTTCTTGTAGTAAATCCATCTTCGCTAATAACAATACTATACAAAAAAACTTAATAATCGATACAATAACGGCGTAGGTGTAATAAAACAACGCGTTGACTTTAGAGTAATTCATTAGAAAATCAACAATAATATTAATTTTATTTAATTAATATTCTTTTGTAATTCTGATATGTCAAACAATAATGTATGAAACTGGTGTGTCGGTCCTAGTGGTGTAGTGGTTACCATACTTGCCTCCTATAACCAAAAACGCGGGTTCGAACCCGGCCAGGACCGATGGATTTTTTCGGGCGTAAAAATCCTAAGTATGGCTTCCTTCGGAAGGGAAGTACAGCCGTGGGTCCCGTGTCGTACATTTACGGCACGAAAAAGAACCTCAAGCCTGAAAGAGAGGCCTCTGAGCAAAATTTGTCGGCCGTTTCACGCCCTGAGTTGAATGGGACGCTGATGACCTGAGCTGTTAAAGAGCGTCCTTAAATAAATCAAACAATCAATCAATCAAAAAAAAAAAAAAGAAACTGGTGTATAATATTATTAATCATTGAATTCGTAAAAATTACGAAATCCATTTTGCTGGTTTCTTAAACATTTACTGAGGCAATTAAGTATCATTATAAACTAATATCATAATATACTGGGATAACTATTAGGATAACCTGGTCTAAAATGCGAAGGAGAATGCTGAAAATAAGTTTTAATATATATATATATATATATATATATATATATATATATATTTTAGACCAGGTTATCCAAATAGTATATTATGATATTAGTTTATAATGATACTTTGTTGCCTCGGTAAATGTTTAAGAAATCAGCAAAATGGATTTCGTAATTTTTACGAATTCAACAATTAATAATATTATACACCAATTTCATACACTATTGTTTGACATATCAGAATTACAAAAGAATATTAATTAAATAAAATTAATATTATTGTTGATTTTCTAATGAATTACATATATATATATCCCTGAATGATTATATATATATGTATATATATATATATATATATATTTATGTATATATATATCCCTGTTTGTGCAATATATTTATTCAAAATTTCCCATTCTTCAATATTTTCCTTCTTTCTTAAAATTGCTACTAAATAGTATATTCTCTTTACTAACTTAATGAAAATAGAGAATCCATATGTTTGAATAATATTAAATAAAACAGTTTCCGACTTTTAGAAATGAAATAAATGCCAACACTGATGAGCAAAATCCCACAAACAACGTTATAATATTAATTCTCCAAGAATATTTCTCAACCATAACCTCTCAAAACACAGAATTTTTTGACATTGATTAATATAGTACACTTCTTGAAGATTATTTTAAAATATGTACCATATAATGTATTTTCTCCAAATTACGGAATGGAAATTTGGCTCTCTGAACTGACAATATTCTGTACTTATTTTTTACTGTGAGCAGCTTAATAACAGTGCAAAGCAAATAAAAGTAATTAGTAACAAAATTTCTTACAGTTCTCGAGTAATTATCCTCAAACATGTCTATATGATGTATCATTATACTTTCAAGAAAAATGTCCATTTCATATCAATAAATGTTTTAAAATGTATTACTGAAATGGATTATGTGAATTGTCGTTTCAGTATCTTGCATTTTGCTTCTGTCAAGGCCCATTGTGCAGAGTCTCGACATAGATTGTGTGTTACAGGTGGTGTGGTTTTAGAGAAATACCCAATAAATGTGATAATTGCCCTTAGAGCTGTCATGGCATAAGTACACAAACACGCCGGAACGTTTTATTAACTCTGTGAAATGTCCATATAAAGAGAAGTTGGTGACAGTGTAGCACAGAAAACAAGAGCACAACGCCGAGCAATCTGAGGAGTAATTACTGTACGGTGCTGCAAGCCCGTCTACCGCTGCATTAATGAATCCCCAGCTCACAAAAACAGGTAGAAAAAATGTGGAGAGGCAAGAGAGTATTTCCAACTCCCTTTGGAGTAGGAAATACGAACCACCTATTACAGCAAAGACGTCGGTAGCAGTCTTATATTAGCTCTCACTGAAAAGCTTTTCTCCATGTACCTACACTTCCGTAAAAAGTAGCACTTAATTATATTTTTTATATATCCGAGTTCCGTTTACCTATTTAGACTACTTATAGAGTTCTTTTTTGTATTTATTCTGGAGTTGTCTTCTTTCTACATTCATACAGTATTTACTGAAGAGTTATTATATTCATTTATTCAGGATATTATAATACTTCAAAATGAAGCCACGTTTTACAATCAAAGTCACTTTGTCTGCCACGCTTAGCAAGGGGGGTCGACCCAGATAGAGGCCTTATGTTGGACCGCTGCCTTCCGAGGCTGATCTGAGAGCCATAATCACATTGATGCTATCCTGCATCTGGCTTCAAAGAATGCAAGGCATTCTTCAAGCTGGGCACCATCGTCATACGTGGCGAAATGAGATTATTATTATTATTATTATTATTATTATTATTATTATTATTATTATTATTATTATTATTATTATTATTATGTCTATATTCCAAGAACTCTTTCCCAGGGGCTGAAGGAGGTGTTTTCGAAGAATCGAAATGGATATCGCTCTAACTATTAAATTTATTATAACGTTCGGTTACTTCAAGAATCTCACAATTTTCAGTATTGATGTTGAGCCCGGAAAGCTTGATTGCGTACACACAGGAATCTTGCCGAGAAAATTAGAGTGAAAGCGTCTGAAAACTCAAAACTGTCTAAATCCCCCATTCCTCATTTGGCCCTTATGTACACAAATTTCATCCAGGCCAAATATCGCTCAAAGGAGCTACGCTAACATGCCTGCGGTACTTTCAAACTTCGAAAAGTCGAACAGCCATTGCCTTCCAGGTTCGAGAACATATTTAGCAGGGTAGGTCCATAAGTTTCCGGCCTAACTATTTTCTAGGTATGATAAAGACAAAAACTATATTTCACTTTTAATATAGTTACCCTTTATTGGAATACACTTCTCACATCTTTGAATTAACAGTTCAACCCCCCCCCCCCAAATAATCGGAAGTCTTGTTGCAAAATGGGCATAAACAGCATCCATCACTTCTTCGCCACACTTAAATGTCCTTCCTCGAAGGTTCTTCTTGAGTTTTGCGAAGGGAAAAATGTCGCTGGGAGCTATATCTGGGCTGTATCTCCTTGAAACCACATTTCTTCACAGCTTCCTTTGCAACAAGAGTTGTGTGCATTGTTGTGAAGAAGGTGCACACCCCACTCAGCTTTCCTCGCCTTTTCTCTTTGATAAAATTACGTAGTCTGTGCAGTAGGCCAGTATAGTACTCTCCATTTACTATAGAATAGAGGTTCAGCGTGGTTCCTTAAGCAGGATGTTTAATGTGTAGCTACAATAATATTTTCACTAAAAAATGTGAGTTAAGGCTATCTGCCTCGCTTGTTTTCTACGTACAGTTGCCTCAATCCTATTACTTTTTTCTGTGAACATGTTACAGCGCGGATGTCAATTGCTAGAGAGAGAAGGGGAATGTACCCACATGGTCAGCGCTGGCAGAAAGGAAGGGATGCATGAAGAAGAAATTCCATGAGCATAACTAACCTATTCTATAGCAAACGAAAACATGTAATAAATTCAAATTGTGTGAGAAAAACTGCACAAACTGAGTGAATACCTACACAAAATGCTCTCATATTGTTCCATATCACATGCAAAATATTGCATGAGATTGCAATATACAACCAAACGTTAACGACCGAGTTTATTTCGTGCAGGATAGGTTTGTTCACAAAATACTGGTTGATATCCAAGGGAAATGTTTTTATTCAAGCTACTACAATAAGTTCATGAAGGAACGCGGGTTATGAATGTTATCTGATGATAGCTGAAAGGTGTTTCTGTAAGATAATATTGTCACAGCTCTTTGTTATTACTCATTTAAGAAAAATTGTATAAAAACATATGACTTTCATAATAACTTTAAAGAAAAACATCCAGTGTTTAACTGTTAATGCGCTAAGACAGTAAATATATTAAAAATGTTTTTAGAAGTAATATTTATATCCTCCAGCATATATTACATTTTAGAATTTTGCCTATGAAACGTTACATTAATTTACATGAATTTTGATTTTGATAAGAAGGTAAACTCTTCATTTATCGAGAGGTTTGAACTTGTGACGACGTTGAATTCGTCTATTTAGTACATTCGGATAAATGAAAGAGAAATGTCAGAGGCCGTGAGCTTATTAATGTCGACAGCGAAATTTAAGAATTAATGAAATGGTAAATAGGAAGTTACATGCTCGTCACATTCACGGAATCCTGATAACAGTCGTAAAGCATGTCTGCCCTATTTCCGTCTACATTACTGTAAACTGGTGAACAGTGTTAAACAGATAATGAGACTTGAAGGGCACAATTAGAGCAGACGGGGTGGGTTTCACTACAGCTTTACATCCAGTTGCCTTTACGATTTCCTTTCACAAAGCACCAATTTGAATTGGAACGCAAATGCAAGGTGAACTACGATGATCTTGATTCTTAAGAAAAATACCACGGAATATGCCCTTGCTTATTAACTCTGTATTCGTTGTAAAATACGGTAAAATATTTTGTACAAATGTTTACTAGTGGGTTTTTAATTTTAAGTTAAAATCTTTATTAACATTTTACGCAACGATTAGACTGAATATTTTCATTAATGACAACTTTTAAACACATTTCTAAAACGTTCATTTAATAATGTTATTAATATCACTTTCTGTTAGTTAATATTAGAAACTTTTCGCTAATCGTTAGCATTTAATAGCATTTAATTAAACAATCAAGCTGTAAGTAAAAGAAAAACTAAATTTCTACATGGATATAATGTGTAAAGCAGCGAAATAATAGTTACACTGAAATTTCCTGAAATTTTATGGGCATAGTAACAAATTATTCTTCCTTTCAGATGTTTACTTCTAAAAATGTACTTCCTTAAATCTTAATGAATCATCCACTCAATAGAATCAACCATCAAATCACAGCAAACACTTTTCTAGAATCACTTCAAATACCTGCTCTTGAAGACCTCAATAGGAGCTTCAGCGGTGTTGAAAATCAATCTTGTGCGTTTTCCTCTTAATGGCTGGTAACAGAAATAAATTGCACGATGCCAGACGGGAATGTAAGGCGAATGAGCCATTTATTTCACATTTAAAGTGACCAAAAGTTCAAATGTATGTTTCGCAGTGTAAGACGATGCATTGGCACGCTTAACGTTCTGTGCACACTTTTCCAGGTTGGTATATCATCCTTAACGAAAGAATGAGGCAAATATCTTCTTGTTAGTATTTGATTTTTTTTTTTTTTAGAATTTTGTTTGTTTATCTTCGTTTAAAATATATTGTGTTTATTTTTTTACTCATAGGAGCATTATGTTTTATTTAATGTTATACTGTCCAAAATATAATTTGACTTGCTTCAATTGAAATTTAAAAATGTCCTCGAATAAATAAAGCATCAGCTTTTGTATTTTCTAATACCAATTGAGAAAAACAAAACAAAAAATTAACCTACAGTGTCTCTATTTTTCTTTGTATACTGTGGTTTGGTATTCCTAATGAAAGATCAATTTGCATATTTAACCCATCACCAAAATGCTTTGAAGAACCCTCCATTTTGCGTTATGATTGTCGATTGTCCATGCTTTTGTTGCTATCAATATCTCACTACCGCCTTCAGCAAAAGTGGTCAGTAATGCGTGTTCAGCAATTATACAGTGGAGGTATAGAGTTGGCTACACTGACCACAAGACAAATGCACTTCGCGTGATAAAGCTGATTGAATAATTTTTTTCGATAATTTCACTCTGTAATCTGTGATTGGTCAAATTTCAAAATTTTGTTTCCTTTCATTGGTTGATTTTAAGATGACGTCACATGAGTGAAATAGCTTTTGTAATTTAAGCATTATCCTTTGAAATTTCGAAGTGGTGTGACGGGATGGGAGTGGATAAAACCTATAATTTAATTAACATTAGTTTTAAACTTCAGACTCTTATTTCCTTAGGTTCGAATTTGACCAGAACAAAAAATGAGTCAGTTAATTGTAGCATGAAAAATAATCACAGGTAGTGATATTATAGCAATACAGCCAATCCTCACTATTTCGTTTCCATTCTTTTCGTTCTTGTAGAGTATATTCGTATATAATTTTGATACAAATTATTACAAATCACAAATATTACGTTAAATGCCTAATAGCTTTTGAAGTATTGCTATGTCCAAATTCAAACAACAATCAGGTTTTTATGCAGCGATAACATAACAAAATATATATGATAACAATGGCATCCTCTTTAAAATGTAATCATCTAAAGTTAGGGATGTCATTCATCTGAAATTTCAAAATAGGCGTGGCCGGGGGGGGGGGAATAGAGGGAAACCGAAATTTTTATCAATCTTGGTTTTTAAACTTTTCTTCATTATCTGATTCGACGTTTTCGATTTTATTTAAATTTTATTTATGTTAATCAATTCATTATTTAAAGTAGCAAGCTTTTAAATTAAGTCCCTGTATATAATAATCAAATTAATTATTTTTTCTACACACCACAGTTAACGATGTGGAATGTGAAAAATGAACTGATTATATACATACGAAAGGCATTTAAGCAGAAGCTGTAGAATGTAAAAATTTAACTTCCACCAACTTTTCCATGGAAAAAAATTTTAATAATATTTAAAGCCCGTTTTTACTACAGAGGCACCACACTGGACACTGATGTTATATTGGGAAAGGATTTCTTAGGAAGGAAACGTTTCAGGCCTTAGTTTAGGGTACCTCCCTGGCCCTTGCCATTTATGAGGACTGAGGAAAACCTGGAGTTCACGAGTCCGTGCCTTAACGACCTCGGCCACCCGTGGCGGTATTACATAGAGCTTGTCTATTTATCATATTAAGTTATTTCACTCATGTGACGACATATTAAAATGGACCAATGAAACGAAACTAAATTTTGAATTTTGATCAATCACAGTCGGAGTACTGAGTGAAATTATCGAAAAAAAGTATCAGATCCGTTTAACACGCGACCTGTATTTATCTTATGTTCAGTGTAACTCCGTGTTAGTGCTCTGTGTGCCAATTTCATATATATATATATATATATATATATATATAACGCTTTTTTTCATATTCTATTTATGAAATAATCCTAAACCGCTATTTTGCTCTTCTCTATTGGCATTACTGACAATCGGCATTCTTCTGTCGCAACATTGCTTGAAAAGGTTAAGTACAAATATACAACTATTACAATTTTTAAGCCAAGTTTAGAGGAATAATATTAAAATTCTTATTTTATTCGTAAAATAGTCCTAATAAATATCACTCGAGGGTTTGGGTTTTCAGGATTAATTTACTCAGTAATCTCAGACCCTCTCGTGATATTACTTGTGATAGTGGTTACTTTCCAGGGTTTCTGTTAGCAAGGATATTACGTTAATGGAAATACGCGATGTATCGCCGAAGTTAAAATAGTTTTATATCTATAAACATTGATGAGATATCTTATGCGTATGTGATAGACTTAATAGTTGGTGTTCGATCGTGTTAAGGTAATTTGGTACAGTTTGGATGAATAACGTCAACATCGTCATCGCGTGCATTGTGCACGATTGTGGCGCAAAGCTCAGAAAGAGTGAGGGAGTGTCTGTGTTGTAGCGCGCATGTAATTTAGTTTCCCCAGAACATTGATTTGAGGAACTTTCTGCCACACCTGGAGGGTGCTCCCTCTGTGAAGCGGTGAGATTAAAGACGAAATGAACGCGAGGCAATACATCCTTGTAAACAGCCACGTGATCTAAGTTTTGACTCGCAACTTGATCTCGCGGATATCATTTGGAAATCCTGTGAATACCAGAGGAATAACCTTCTTAGTGATTATGGTTTAGATTACATTATTAGAATAAAATCTCTTACGATTCTCATAGTAATAAAATAACTATCTGCTAGTTCCCTTAAAGCAAGGGCGTACCCATTAAAACTGGAGTATTTCATTTAAATGAGTGTAAGCGTGTCATATAAATGTTACAAGAACTTAGGATTATTCTAAAAGAAATATATAAACTGTGGTATTCACCAATAAGCATTCAATGAACGTAAGGACCATTTTGAAAATTAAAAATGCCGGAAACATTAAATGTTCCACATTTTACCCGTATATATTAAAATAGGTTCCAATTTGATTACGTCCAATTATTACTTCCTTAATTTTGTAATTTCATTTCCAATGACGTAAATTTTGTGTATATAATTATTTATGTCAGTAAATAACTGTAAACCTTTATATATTAAAAATTTGGCATTTAGTGTGGCATTTTGAGTTTCAACGTTTAAAGCCTTTATATCTACCAACTTCTAAATTCAATCCTTTTGGGGTTCATCATCCTCTCTGACGGAGATTTATTCCAGCTGTATCTGATCCTCATGAAAGACAAATGCCGTGAAGGTACCTCAAACGTAAGCGTGAAACGCCACCGACTTGATGCATAATCAATAAAAATGGGCCTTAACACTTTAAAAATCTCTGTTTCCCTGCATTCTGCCAGAATATGCCGCCAGGTACAGCTTTCTTCGCGCAATGGGCAAAGACCAGTAGCACTAGGTAGTATCTGTGGCAGATTAGAAGAGGTGTACAAGGGTCTTCTTGTATTTTCACATAATAGCGGCACTACGTTTACCAAATTTATCATGCCAAAACCGGCTTTTTGAAAGAATTGATTTCATCATCTTTATTATAATAACAATAACAATTATACTGTTGATAGTTGGCACTAAACATGGAAATGCGCTTAGAGATATTTAAATTAATAATAAGATATTCGCATTAATGCCCCAAAACACAGGTAAATCATTGTTGCTACCAATAAATTAATGCACCAAATGTTTCTTTTAACCATGATAGAATGCCTTTTGTAGTACAACATTACTAATGAAGTTAATATAAATGCAAATTATGTGGTAGATTAGTGCATAAAATAAATGTTTTGTTTGTCGTTATTAACGTCTGCTTTCATAAAATTCACAATTTTTAAGGTCCTGGTGGCTTCATTGCCTTTGTAATAACCTTTATGCTCACTGAGTACATAGCTGTACTAAATTTCCGCGCCGCTGCGCGAATATGAAAACAGTCGCTCGATAATGTATTGTTTTTCATGACCATCTGCAGAAAAGCGATAAATAATTTCATTGGTAATACGCGGTAGTATTACACAATAATCTTTTTATGCGACTCAGTTCACAAGAGCGCGGCTTTATCTCGTCCGATAACTCCATTTAAACAATGTTGTCCAATCCTCGACTCCCGCTTTGTTGCTGTGAATATGACAATTGAAATTTTATATTCGCTCAATCAAAATATAAAAGCTTCAAACCTGCCAAATTTTTTCTAAAGAAAATTCGATTTTTCGTGCACTGTCGATGGAATACCACAAATCTAGTCCGCTAAAGTCTTTTTGTAGTGGGGTTTAACTTAGTAGTTGGTGACTTGTTTGAATTTCATACTTGCTATCTTTTAATTACTAAAAACTAACTACTGATAAAGCAAATACTTGGAATTTTTCACTTGGTATAGCTTATGCATTTGCATATAAACAGGGATTCAAGATCCAAGTTTTATCCTGCTAAAAACTGGAAATGCAATGGATTCACTGCGGATTTACATGCATTTTAACGGGAATCGTACTTAAATTTAATCGAGTATGTTCATGCGCATTTACGCAGTCATTTTTATCACACAAAGTCGATCTTCATTTTTCATTTACCCACGAAAAACAAATGCGTATATTGTTTCATTTCATTTAACCCTCTATATCTGTTTTTATCTTTACAAACTTTACATCTTGAATCAATAATTAATTTGTTGTTAAATACGTTATCCGGTAGGTTTGTTAACATAGAAATAAAATAAGGCAGGTTAGCCAACACGAACACTTATGTAGAAATATGTAACATGTTTCAATAGGAATTGAAAAATGTCATTTAAACGGCGATGTCTTGAACTCGAATTATAATCCGGAAAGCGTATTCAAACCGATTTGAATCCGACATGTAATCATGGCAAATATTAGCGAAGCTGCCTTAAGTTAGAATTACTGTTGCAAAAATGATGAGAGTATTGCGTTACTAAGGTTCTTTAACAATGTTTTAAAACAGTCTTTGTAATATCATTCCTGAAACGTGTCTAAGCATACATTTTCTGCTTAGGGAATAAAATTAGATGAAATTAGACGGGATTAGAAATTCCCACTGCCATCGAATTAATGGATATATCAAAATTAAATTACTGTTTAAAGTAATGGGACAATCAATTCTAAAATGCGGAGTACGAATAATGTGTCATCGCTATAGGAATTGATAAGTATTCGTAAAAAAAAGCAAACACTGCTTTCAGCAAACTCCCAAGATGCATCCTACGTAGAGAAATTGTAGCTCTGTCAATGTAACCTGATTTTTTTTTCAATTACATCATAATCAGGTCTGGCAGATTGCTTTGGAGTTTATAATTTTTTAAGAAAATTATCCAGGGGGGTGGGGGTTATAATAGGTAGTTCATCATCTCTGTCGCAAGGGAAATTATTAACGGGCTAAAACCAACAGTGATTGATCGATATGTGTAACGAAGGACTGTCTTTGGGTCTATAATGGAGGTTAATAATTCTCCATTAAAATTAATTATTATTCTACTATTAAACACATTTGCATAATGTAATGAACATTTAAGAATTTAAAAATGTTACATTTCAGATAACACCAACAAAAATTGAACCAAATATCAAGACCTTTTTTTAAGTCTGTTACATTTTAGTGACACAGTTATTACATGAAGGAATAAAGTTAACGACGTCTATGAGGATAATTTATATAGCAACAAAGAAGTTGAACTGCTGGCTATTCCCCATAGTAAAAGTTGTATAAGGCAGGATTAGAATGTTATAAAGTGTATTTTGGTCCTGTTAATATTGTATCCTTATTTTATTCCGCGACAGTATTATTATTATTATTATTATTATTATTATTATTATTATTATTATTATTATTTAATTTTAATAAAATTAAAACTCGATAAGTTTGCTCTTAAAATTGTAGGCCCATATTTTTACCTATCAATCATACTTATCATAATTATAATATAAGCTATTTAGTATTAGCATGTTTTATATGAATTTCAAAATATTATCAATATGAGAAACATCAAATAGTAGATGTAGTTCCTTGCTTGTCCATCTCATTGACGGAAGAATTTTCAGCTGAGATTGGGTTAGCCCAGACTCAATTACGTGGTAATTTTTGTATTTATATTCTTTTATTGAAAAACTTATTAATAATAATAATAATAATAATAATAATAACATTAATAATAATAATAGTAATAATAATCTGAAATACTACATCCCGGTGCCTTGTTTCCTACACCGGGACGTGTATTGTAAACTCTCACACTCTATTTCTAAATTACCTAATTACATTCTTACATTATTGTTTTTCATAATACCTATACCTAGGTTACAATTAGAAATTTACAAAAATAATAAAAATAACAAAGTTACATTCCCTTCAGTTCCTAATCGCTGGTAACCGGCAATATTCGAATAACTGGAAACCATCTGCTATTTCTATCACTTCCGCTTAATCTTTAACTCTAAATTATTGAACTACTATTCATCGGTATCCGGTAGAAACTGTACTGGTGACCAGTACATTTCTTACATACTTTTTTTTTTTTATACGGACGCTCTTTAACGTCTCAGGTCACCAGCGTCCCATTCTATTCAGGGCGTGAAACGGCCGACAAAGTTTGCTCAGAGGCCTCTTCTTTCAGGCTCGAGGTTGTTTTTCGTGCCGTAAATATACGACACGGGACCGTTGGCTTTACTTCCCTTCCGAAGGAAGCCATACTTAGGATTTTTACGCCCAAAAAATCCATTGATCTTGGTCGGGATAGAACCCGCGATCTTGGGTTTAGGAGGCAAGTATGGTTACCACTACACCACCAGGACCGACTTTTACTTTACTACTTATATGTATCTATTCCTGTGTATATTTGCATAAAATTATATTATATATATACATATATTGATCATGTTTATTTACTTACCATATTACATCATATCATCTTTATAAACATATTCTTATAAATTTCACATTTATATCTTATATTACCCAATTTTTATTATTTTGGAAAAAGTAAATGGATGAAATGTTGTGCTTTTAGGATCTGGTGCTAGAAGGAGCAGGAGAAAGCCACAACTGGCGGAGTATAGCATTATCTCTGCTTGTCATCAGCTGTGTGGTGGCCGGCATTCTTACAGCCATTTACCTGCTGGGATATGTAGATGAGATGCTATACTGGTCCGGAAGACGGATGAAGTTAGATGAGTACCTGCAAGGAGACCTCACGCCGCAGCGCATGCCACCCGTTTGGATCTCCCACACCCAATTCGTCTTCCAGACGGACGAAGGAGCCCTCGCCGTCCTGGACACAGCCAATGATTCGGTGTCACTATTAGTTACGAACCATACGCTGGTAAGCTACTCCTGTGCATTTTTCTTTTAAAGACTATTTAATTTAAATTCGGAAATATTACACTAGTGTCCAGAATTTTAGCATAATCAGGAAAACGGTAAAATGGTATGAAAAAAGTTAAGCGAAAGCCGTATATATCTACCCAGGAAAGTTAGGGAAGTTATCTCTACAGAAGAAAGGGCGCAACCGGTGCATTAGACTCATACTGCCTCAGTCTTGTTTGTCCTCTCATTGTAAGCGGAGTGCGATATCTTGGTTAAGTTTATAAGGAAATGCTACAAAGCCCCTGCTTTGAATGGTGGAGTAATAGGTTGCCTCGAAGCAGGTCAGACACTGACCGGAGTCTCAGCAGCCTTGAATGTGCTACAAATCGCCCGATTTGAATATTATTGGGCTCATCCAAATGAGTAGGAACCTAACCAAGAGAGAACAAGATAGCTCTAATGTAACACTGTACATGAATTTGGGAAATTCGAAAAAATCTAGAATATTTTAAGAACCTAATAAATTCTGTTCCAAGACATCTGAATGACGAATAGGACAAAAGGTGCCTAGACCACCTATTGAAGACCTTACATTTTTAATATATTGTTATTTCTGTTTTAATAATTTCATTTTATTTCACCAAAAGTTAAATATTTCTTTATATTTTTAAATATTGTTGTGTATGATTTCGCCATACAGTATAGTTTTAAATTCCTATTTAACAAATTGAACAAATTTAGTTTTACGATCTTAAAAACAATGCAAGTTATGACATCTCTTGGTTATACTTCAGGCTCGTTGTATTGCTTAAGTAATCTACGATAAACAGTTAAATTGAGCTAAAAATCTGTTATCAAAATATTTTACTTCAGTACAAGTAAAATAGTATAGGATATAGGACATTTTAAAGGAAAATAATTTGTAACTCCTTCTTTATTGTATTTCTGAATTATTTTGGCTTAAAGTTTTGTAATGTTTATATATTTTGCATTTACATTACTAAGTATTAACTTAAATCTCCGAAACATTAATTACTTCCTACACGAATAATTCGTCCTTCACTGCACTTGCTGCACTAGCATTAGACATCTAAACACAATGTTTTCCCCTCCTAATTCATGAAGTGGGAAGTTCAAGGAAACCTCTAATGTTGTTTAGCGTTTAGTGTTACCTTTACATTGACTATTTCAATCATGTAACGTCATCTTGAAATCGAACAATGAAACGAAACAAAATTTTAATTTTGACCAATCACAGTCGGGTTACGGAGTGAAATTATCGATCATTTGTGAATCAATTACTCCATCACTAATACCCAATTACTTAAATGTACCCGAATAGAATATTATCTGCTTGTAATTCGTGTAGTTACTGCAGTTACCTTGTATGCTTTCAAGTTAAAAATAACTCAATTCTGGAATATTAACTGATGCATGTAAATCACAATTTTCTCAAAAGATATCAGAAATGACTGAATGTGGCAGTGAAAACAATTTCATCATCTCCTCTCGCAAGTTGCATGCTTATTTTAATTGTAGTTGTAATTGCAAGAACTTCATTGGTTGCACGGATATTACAACCGCTCTTCCGGAAGTTACCGCTCTGACTTCCGACCCACCAGCAGCCGTGAAACAGGCGACAAAACCGTGAAATACCGGGTATAAAGTAACAAGTTAAATAATTAAGAAATGATTTTTAATAATGACGAAAAATTTTGAATATAACAAAAAATGCCCATTATAAATTTTATTAAATTGTAAATAAAAGCATTTTAGGGCTTATATTTCCTAGGTTGACAACATTACACATCTGAATTTTACATATTTCTCTACAGGCATTTTTTTGTAAGAAGCTACAGCATCATATTGCATAAAAGTAGTCAGAGCGTATATTATTGCTTTCCGAATTTATGAACAGTCACCGTCAATGCTGTGTCTTTTACTTGCCGTTTTTACGTGAAAAAATACAATCGGCTCTCTGTAAAAACGAAAGCATAATGAACGACAAAGCGTAAACTATTTGGCGTATAGTAATGTAATATATTGGAATAATTATCCTTAAAAAAAATATTTCCACTATATATAAAGCTCTTTAACACCCTCTTGTTTCCCATAAATCAGGTGCATACCCGCAAGTTCTCCCCATTTCTTCGATTTGTAATTTGTTTAATGAGTTTTTGTCTTATATATTTTGGTTACTGTTCCATTAAATAATTTATAGATCTCGTAACATTAGGAATAAAGTAGAATCACGATTTTGTTTCTAAGAAGTAAATTCCTATTAGCACACCAATGCAGTAGCATGCCCTCACTTTCTCTCTCTATACTTTTTGCTCAATTAATTACAAAAAAATTACGAGAGAATACGTGGGTGAAAATTAGATAATATCCCATTACCTACAAAGAAGAACTGCGTCATATTAAATCCCTGCCTAATTTTAGAGAATGAAAGATCTTATCCAGAGTAATTTTATTCTTGCCGGAAATAACGCCCATATTGATAGTGTCCGGGGGAAAATAGCACCAGATCCCATCATGGTCACGTAAAATTCTGATTAAAGTAAATTTTACTCATTCAAGTGTAAAGATAGAACCTTAACCTTTCGTTGACTGCCATGTTTGATTAATGAAGGACTTGCCTGCAGCAAAGGGAGTGAAGGACGGGCTTTGCTCTCCAAATATCTATATATCGATTAGTGGTGGAAGACATAAAGTGAGTAGATATGTAGCTCCTTGCTTCTGTCGAAATAGCATATCTATCATCAAAGGAACTTTAATCTCCCTAATATTAAGATGAAGGCTTATCAGCCAAAACCCATTAACATGTTGAAGCTTCTTTCCCTTTCGATAGTGTTACCTACCATCACTAAATTGCTCATTTCTAAATTAATATTAAAGTTTGCGAGGTGTTATGCTTGTTTAATTTAAAAATTAACCAATAAACGCTTCTCTCTTTCTCATATGAGAGTAGACGCACACGTTAAATAGTACAACCGAATTGTTGCCTGCTACTCCGAATCGATCTAGAAGGATACCTAAATGTCCGAAATATCGAAATTAACTGTGTGTTTATTTTTATTGTTTCTGATTCATTAATACACAACGTATTGTTTTAGAGATTTACATTTTTATTTTATACATATATTACTGTTGGGCAAGTTTCGATTAAATGTTGTAAAACTTTCTTCCTGGTTTCTTTAAACATATTTCTTTCAAAAGTTTTCTTTATAAATAAATTTATTCTGTTATACTTGTGTATATTTTCTTCCATGTCTGCGTAAATTTATTACTTGTAGGTTTGCTTCCAATATATGTAAATTCTTGTACTTGTTCCGTTGTTTGGCCATTTATATTTACCTTCCTCTTTCCATTCACTATGTTGGCGTTCATTTTTCTCATTAGTCAAAATAAGCGGTTTTCAGAAAAGAAAAACACACAAAGCTTTATTTCTTCGATGGTACACACATTCTTCTAAATTTTTATTTATGTGGACTTCAAGACAAGTTACATTTTTTTAAATTTTAAAATGAATATTTCTTCATATTTCTTCATCGCTTTCTAGTATTTCCGGTTATTTAGATATGTTTGCTTTCATATTATTTCGTGCCTAGACATAGAGGTAAATTATATTCAAAGCGTTTTTCCATTATTTGTTTAAAGTTAAAATGGCAACAATGCCTGAAATTGGAAACAGAATCAGGTAGGAACTGATGCTCTTAAATTTGATATACCGTACGCGAATCTCCCGCATCTGATCGTAACAGAGATGTTATCTCTAAGAGGCGATTCGAAGCTTTCTAGTACTTATTGTTAACCACAACATTCACTTAATTTTTCCAATCTAATTATTATTTCCAAACTTATGCGGCTTGCGTGAAAAAAATCACATACAGAATGAATGGTCTTCCTTTATGGAAACTCTTATTGCTCTTCGTGAAGTTTATTTTCCACTAATGACTGTATTATTATATTATCGTATATATTTTCAGTGTGTATTATTAAGTTATTCACTTTAAATGTTTTATTCTCGAGAAGGAGAGCACAGAATTAGTGAAATGAGAGAGGCAAACTTCGAAGTCACGACCGGGACTCTACCCATGGATATTGGCCTTGCCCTATCGACACTCTCTCCATCTGAGTTACCGTGCTCTGCCCACGAATCTTCCTATCTGAGTCCTGCATCCTGAAGACCTCTTAAGTCTATCTCGTTATTTATTCGATTTCCTATGGCCCCAGCTTCATGGCGCCTCACAATTAGGGTAATTCTATTTGAAAGGTGATGTTTTCACACAAGTGTTGTGTTAAGACTAAGGTTTGGATTTCTTTATGAGGAAAAACATGGCGGCATCTGCACGGTCCTCGTACAAGAGCATGCGGGAATTTGGTGATACTGCCTGCTGTTGGTCTACTCCACTCCGAGAACAGAACAACATTACATGACTGCTCCTGTGTGCACGTGTTCAACATGCAGAGGTGGTTTAACGATCACTGTGACGACGTCGAGGTGGTCCCATGGGTGCTTAAAAGCTCCCATGTAAATCCTATGGAAAATGTGTGGGCGGAAGTGGCACTCGGTGTATTAACGACCAACTACGACATCGACACCTAGAATCTAGATGGGTGAACCTGTTACAGTTGCTGCTACACATGAACAGACTTGTTATTTCTGTGATGAGATAAAGATATGGATGGCATCGACAAACTATTTAGTCCGAACAGAGAATAGGTTTATCTATTTACCTCAAGTATTTGCAGTTGTTTATCCCAGAGTTATTTTGTTTCTAAAGTAAAAAAGAGGAACATTTTAATTCAGAAAATTCACGGGTCATCAGAATATTTGCTTTTATTGACTATTTTCGTTGGTGGTGATGACTTTCCGCTATATCATTATAATCTAAAAAATAAAATTGTAAATATTTTTGTAATTAAAGTCGGTTTAAAGAATTGGGCACTAATTCATTGCCCTAATTAATTACTCTTTTCTTTTCTTTTCTTTTCTTTTTTTTTTACTTCCTAATATAAAATTTCATGGCCTTCCCAGGTTTAATATCCCATACAAACATCACAATACCTACCAAAATAATTAAACGGAAGATAAGTAAAGCTGTCAGTCCCGTGTTGTAGATTTACGGCACTAAAGAACTCAAACCTCTGAGCAATATTTATCGGCCGTTTTACACCCTGAATTGAAAGGGAATGCTGATGACCTGAAATGTTAAAGAGCGTCCATAAATAAACCAAATATTACTATTCCCCAAATAAATTTCTCTTTTAAAATAAGCTGTGTTAGTGGATGAACCTTAACGCAAGACTTAATTTCTGGCCTTTGGATGGGTTTGTAAGGGTTATAAGCCCAGTGCTTCTGCCGAAGTAATACATCGTCATGTATTATGATTTTTATTCTAGTGTTGGCTGAAAATAACTTATATACATTCTTGAATATATCAGTATGTTTATAGATTTAGTGATTACTTGTAATTTATAAAGGAACATTTCCTATTTATTCTCGTGTATATTCCATGTGACCTTGTTAGTGTACTGGAGTTGGTAATCTGGGTATGTAACACGTGTGTATCTGTCAGTGTAATAGATGATTGTTGTTAGCTCACAAAACTCATACCCTCTTCGAAAGTGTCGCTGTATTTAATTCTAAGGTTGGCCTCGTTGGTTTCGAGATGATCTCAGCTCGAAAACTAAAGTTTGTGGGTTCTATCTCGGCTAAGGATTTTTCAGGAGTAAAATATCCAGAGCACAGATCCTTCTAAAGGAATAATAAGCAGTGGTTCTCGTGTCGTATAGATTTACGGCATGCTAAACAAGTGAAGAAAGAGATTCGTAAACAAAATTATGAACAGTTGCGTGTGCAAGGTATGCGGTTTTTTTTTCCCTAGATGGCGATGTTAGAAAAATAAGTGTAACTAAATTCTCCTTGGCATGGTAACAGACAAAGACTCGTCTCAGTTGAGATTCCTTTAATCGAATTAACTCCAATTATTTATTAATTCATTTTTGCCTCACTTGCTTGAAACATTTTGGTCATACACCGAAAATGCATGAATCATTTTTAGTCCCTTCCCTATTTACTGACAAAATTGATGCGCAGTATAATGGATATTAGTGCTTTCTAGCCTAATACTACGAAATAATTGTGTAATTACATGGAATTGTGTAGAATTTATTCTCAAGTAACGAGTTTTATCAGTTTAAAAGGTTTATATTTTTTACATTGCGATCTAAGTTTAAATATATTTGCCATTTTCTGGTTTATGATGGAGATTTATAGAAATCATATTTATGTTTATCAAAGACAAAGCATGTATACCACAGCACCAAAGCTTATTTTTATATTCTTATGCCAAGTAGTTATTTTTACAATATGATTATAGCTTCTGGCTTCAGTGTTCGCTGGAAAGAGATAGAGAGAGGTCATAAACACGAAGCAATAACAAGCTCTGCAACGCTTTTCCGGGCTCTGGTTCCGTAATGGATAACGTAGCTCCCAGCCGAAAAGGATATCGAGCGATAAGTGTGATTTACACGTTTTGGGAGTGCCAAGCTTTTTATTTTCCCCTCGAGCAGCTAAACCATACGCACAATTCTCACTTGAAATTTGGGTAAAGAGGAAAATGCTTTTTTTAGATAAAGATCTCACTAACATTTATTTCGCTCACTAAATGCTTGGAGAACCTCCTCTCCCCTCCTCTTCAGTCCAACATTTATCAGCATGCTTTCTTTCCTACAGTTTCAGCGAAAATGTTCCAGAAAGTTGAGAGTTTACAATCCTATTATCAAGATTCTGAATAGCTCATGTCTGCAAAACACACACGGTGAAGTTTCGTAAGCCTAAGGTATTTTATTTATCTGAAAGTCTGACTGTATTCTTCATTTGGGTTATTTATGAACGCCCTTTAATACCTCGGGTCATCAGCGTCTCATTCAATTCAGGGCGTGAAACGGCCGATAAATTTTGCTCAGAGGCCTCTTCTTTCAGGCTCGATGTTCTCGATGCCCGGAGTCCATGGCTTTATTTCCCTTCCGAAGGAAGCCAAACTTAGAATTTTAAGCCCGAAAAAATCCATCGACCTAGCCGAGAATGAACCCGCGACCTTGGGTCTACAAGGCAAGTATAGTTACTACTAGATCACCAGGACCCACAGGGAAATGTGACTCATATATGAGTGTGCTTATAACACAGAATAGAAAAAAATGAAACATTGTGCATAAAAAATAGTTTACAATATTATGACAACAAAGGAAAGAACAATGAGTATTATAATTACCATGAAATTAGGGTAGAGTAATATATTTTTAAATTATTTATATTTTTAAAGAAAGGAAAATGTTGCATCTTACTTATATTATAAAATTTATTTATGAAAATTGTCACTGAATATTTAATAGCAACAATTTTATTGTTTCATCTAGCATGGCTTTTGTAATTTCGTAATTTTTACGCCAGTTTATTAAAAAAATGGAATGCTTTCTCTAGGGCCAAACAAAACCTGTTAGTGACATAACACTCAATTGATAAACATTTAAAAATATGATCGTGTTAATTATAAATGATCTTCTTTTTTGTATTAACTTCTCTACCTGAAATCTAACAGTGGATCGATGATTTCGGTTGAAAACGTATCTCTTAATGGCAATATCACAACAACAACAACAACAACAATAATAATAATAATAATAATAATAATAATTAAAATAACCTTGTGCTCTCTAAATTAAAAAATACATCATAAAATCTATTAATGTTCCAATAGAAAAATGAATAAAATATTTACATAACTTAGAAAACTGTTATTTTTTTTTCATAGAAAAAGAGAAAGCTTTCGAACTGTGAATAGAAATATCAAAATTCAAATTCATCTTTCTAACGTACTAATGAAAATTTTGTTAAACATTGTTAATGAGATTTAAACAAGTTACACTTAAATCCTTAAATATTTTATAAAAAATTTAAACAGAGACAGAATAAACGTTTTACCGTTTAATTTTTAAATTATATTTATAAAGTAGAAATTCTTAAATGCAATGTACTATTCAGACATTTTAATAAATATTCTGCAGAATACCTAAAACGCTTCATTTTGTTGATGAATTAAATTTGATCCTAATTGTATTTAATTAATTAAAATAAATGCTCATTCACATTTGTGTGCTGATGGAAATGTTGGCAGCCTTTACTCAAATTATAATATTTCCCCTAAAAGTATGGTTCTGCATTCTTTTTCTGATTGGTTAGTTCAGAAACGAACCTTATCGCAGTGTTATTATTTCATTTGAGCGTACGATTTCAAATAGTTGAACAAAGTTATCTACAAGAATAGTTTTATTCAGTATACTGAGAGATTGGTCCTGGTGGTGTAGTGGTAACTATATTTGCCTCTTAAACCCAAGATCGCGGGTTCAATACCGGCCAGGACCGGTGGATTTTAGGGCGTACTTCGGAAGGGAAGTAAAGCTGTGGGCCCAGTGTCGTACATTTACGGCACAATAAAGAACATCAAGCCTGAAAAAGAGGCCTCTAAGCAAAATTTATCGGCCGTTTCACGCCCTGATTTGAATGGGACGCTGATGACCTGAGATATTAAAGAGCGTCCGTAAATAAACAAACAAAAAACTAGTATACTCGGAGTTAGAACTAGCTTTATGTACGATTTTTCTAAGTGGTCCCTGATGCACAAAAACCGGTAAAAGAATTTAGTTTCCAGATTTTTAATCATAGCCTCTTGAACGGTAAAACACGCTTATCATATTGCCATTGATTTTTTTGTCTCTTCCTTATAATTTCTTCGCCTTAGAGGCTGCCAAATATATTAAAAACACCTTTCCTATTAAGTCTCTTGCTGCCTATGTTTTCTTGTGAGTGATGCGATGATAGCTTCAGAACTTGGAATGTCTCCGTCTTTCTGACATACAACGAAGAATCGGCTGAAAGCATCCCCCTATTCCTCAATGCTCTGCCTATAAAGTTCCGTAATAGTAACTTGATATTGTTAGTATGCTCCTTGAATGGCTCAAAATAATGAATTCCTCCTTTCAAAGAAAGCACACGCGTGTTTAAAAATAATTGAAATATAAACCAGCAATTGAACAGAAGCGTGGGCCATTGTTCCTGTTACAAAGAAAATGAGATTCAGTAATCAATATCTTTTAGAAGTTGTTTCTTTATACTTTTGGATAATATTTTACTCTAAGATAGTAACAAATCATCAAAGGCATATTTAACTTTTTAAATAAAAAGTCTGTTGTAATGATTAAAATGTCCATAATAAATGCACCATTAGCAAATTATTTACATTTACATGCAATTTCATGACATACTTGAAAATAGGCGGTATTTGTAGCTATCCATTGATTTTTTGATTTCGAGAACTTGTTTCACTATAGAGCCAGTCAAAAATCATTTTCTTAATTTATCCTTCTTATTTTACTATAGAAGGAATACTATGAAATGCATAAACATCGCTCTAAATTCTCCTTCTGTGTGCATAAATAGATTTCTTCTAGCATGAAAAAGTATTTATTGTCTATTTTAGATAACGGTGATAGTGTCAGTATTTTTGTGATATTCGTTGTCATAAAATAAATTCTCTCAATAAAATAGATTAAAGTTTCGAGTACTAACAACGAAAACTTCACAAAACAGTACTTGCTATTGACTGATGTAGCACGCGCTGGTTCAGAGTTTATTGTTTGCTGTAGTGATTTATGGTAGGAGTTTGTATTTAAATTGTGATCGAATACTCAACAACAATCTACATAAATCAGAATATTTCCAGTACAATCTATGCTGACGAGAAAGAGCTATAAGTTCTAATATTTGAGGTCTCATCCTGTCCTCTGCATGTCCATAGCTTAGATGCTAGAGCGCTCTGCTCGTCAACTGCCGGGTTCGATTCCCGACCGGAACATACTACCTGGCTAAAGTTTTACTCAGAACTTTCCCTTATCAAGTAACTTTGGATGTTAAGGACTCGTTTGCGTCGAAATACCTTGGCAGTTGTGGGTGTATTAAATGCTTACAAAGAAAAGAAAACTGCAATGGATCTACCGAAAAGATGCTATGATCGACGTTTTGGTTATCCCTATTATAAATCAGTTCACTCAGTAGGACGAAACTCCTGCCAACCGTGAGGTTCCCCCAAAATTTCATTACCTCCCTACTTTCCATCAATCACAACATAATAAACTTTTACATCTTTCATCTTATGCATCGATTAAGTGGCGTGTTCGCAACAATTGGATTCATCCTGCCATTCATTCTTAGCTTTGTATTATTTAATTAATTACTTAACTCTTAAACGTAATTAAAAACTTGGCACTAAGCAAATTCTGTTTATCCTT
The DNA here is from genome assembly GCA_030762175.1 of Metallyticus violacea. NCBI lineage: Eukaryota > Metazoa > Arthropoda > Insecta > Mantodea > Metallyticidae > Metallyticus > Metallyticus violacea. The sequence goes on along the minus strand of CM060838.1, from coordinate 16,279,821 downwards.
TTTTTTCTAGTGTTTAATTGTGAAACTTGTTTATAATACTAGGATTAAGGGACGAAAAATAAACAAAAAAAAAAGGAAGCAAGAACATTTTACTTCTTTTGGAATGTACTATTATGCTCTGTTCTATTAGTTTTTCTTCTTCAATTCTTCTATAGCTATATGCAAAACCATACAATATCACCAGCATGATAATTCAAGACGATGTCTACGATGTTCTTTCTTATTATATATTTATTTTTTGAGTTGTGGGTATTTTCCATTTCTTTCTGTTTTTAATTCAATTTTTTTAACATTCTCTTTTACTTTTTTAGGGAAGAATCTTCAATTAAATGAAGTAATTTATGCTCTTTGTACTGTACCGAGTTTATTTGGAAATGATATGACAATACACTTCATACCTTTTCTTTAAACTTCCATACACATCTTAGTGTCATTTGACACATCTCTGTATTATTTATAGTCGATATTTTCAGCTAATTTTTATAATGTTATATTTAACTTTTCTTAAAAAGCAATTTTACCTATTTTTAGAAATGAAGCTCTAAATAAAAAAACTAGAATAATATTAAATTCGCAATATTAAACTTTGGGTTTTTTAATCTTTAACCCAAGTTATATTCACTAAAATTACATAATATATCTAATAGACTATTCCGGGGGAAAAACATTATATCATGTAGCGTCATTCCCTATTTTTTTCCGTGGTTTTGTTTGTGAAATAACAGCAAGGCCTGTTTGTATACGTGTACATAAAACCAGTAAACATTTTATGAAATTTTGCCCACTATGCTAGACAATAGGAACCGTACGTCGTACAAGATTTGCCATCACCAAGAATCAGATAGGCATGGCACGTGGGATGAGAAATAATTATTCCTGGCTGACACAAGATCTTTAATTTAACCTTAAAATGTTCACTGCTATTCTTTTCGAGCTTTACCTCTAACATGTTCCAGCATTCATTTTCAAAATCTAAAATTCGTGAAGTAAAGGATATTCAATCATAATTAATATATGGAGCACTAATTTTTATAATCTTAAGGAAATTGAATATAGGCACGTTTTGGCTCATACCTAAACCTAATTCTCCATATAGCCATCTTGAAATATTTAGGCGTTTGTGCTGCCTAGAAACCAATTTAAGCATTTTTCTTCGTAAAAAAGTGGCCGTCTGTTGATTCAGTCAGTCCACAGCAGAACACTCAAGCTTTTTTTCGTTTTCAAATCGTTTTCCATTAAAGTGCACTAATTGTGTACATAGGTACAGTGCCCAATTCGGTCTGTAGGGTGGAGGATTTCGAATGAAGTATGCTATACAGCAAGTTCTTTGCCTTGTTGGTTGTGTGCGGGTGAGCATTATTATGGAAAACAATTCTTTGATATGGGTGGCTGAGATCGTTAAAGCATGGAGTCATGAGTGAGAGGTCTAGGATTCGATTCTCGCCATGATCTACTCCGTGACTGAGGTTCTTTCTAGGGTTTCCTCAGCCCTCATATGTCTAAAGCCGGGTAGGTATCCTAAACTTAGGCCTGGAACGTGTTCTTTCATATACACATACACACACACATTCTAATTAATCATTTTAACTGTATCCATCGACTGTGGTGCCTCAAATGGGTATTAAAACTATCAAAAATTAGGAAGTACTCCTGATATTAGCATGCCTCCATATTCTATCTTCTTATAGATTGGGACACTTGGATATCTGCCGGTATTAAGGAATATTTTAGTATATATTGTTTGTAAAGCGTCCTTTATTATAAGATTAGTAAACTGGCAAAAAGCATCGCTCTTACAATACAGTTTACAGATAGTTAAGTAAGCAGAAAATTTTAAATTTCAGTTAACAAAATATTACCAAAAATACCATGATGGCAGTTTTTATGAAATAACAACTTTTCCAATTGCTAAGTGTCGTGACTTGCTTAATGATTCCTGACATTAAAGTAAATGCGGCATTTATTACGAATATTTTTAATTGTAACTACAGTAATGACGAGATTCCACAAATGTGATTAGAATATTCACCCATTTCTTGAAAAAGTAAAAGATGTAAACAATATTAGGAGAGTTATGCCGTGAATATTGCTGGGACCGTTGGAGAAAAGCTGAAAAAAACTGTTAGAAATGAATGTGGGTGCAAAATGTGGGGACGTTCCGCAAGTACGCGCTTCTGGCGTACGTTGACATGGAGAAGTTTTTCAATGCTTAGAAATATTCGTAAAGAACATCACTAGACCTTTGAGCTTCAGATTCTGTGAATAACGATGCTCTGCACTGCAATGCCAAATAAAAAACGTTAATACTATCACGTCTACGAGAGTTAAATTCACGTTTTAATAAGGTTAGCTTAAACATACAATTTTTAACGTCTCTATTAAAAGTAGCTGATACTATGTCAAATTTTTATGGTATTCTACTAGCATTTTAAGCTTAATTTATAATATTTAAAGCGACCTTTTTTCTATTTTATGTTATTTTTTTTAAATGTACTGTCATTTTATAGATACTTTTCCATAGATTGTTTCCGATTTCTAATGGTTTTAATCCTCATATATGAAGATGTGAGCATTTTGTATTCATTGTGAACAGACATACAGTTCCGAATAAACTTCAGCTGTCCTGAAAACGTACAAAGGAGACTGCATGGAGCCAAGTCAGATCTTCACGTTCGCAAAGCATTTACCTCCTCTAGACATCTCTAGAGTCTTTCATCCCTGGACTATTCAATGGATATCCTATCTTGTTATCACAGAAGGTCATCTCAACTGCGACGGAGTCTGCAAGGTCATCAGGGCACTAAGCGATTTTCTATCTTCTACTTAAACACGTAGCCTAAGAAAGCGCCGTACAATTAAAAGCCGAGAGCTGCTTTTCTCTGTCAAAGATTAAATTTACCTTGCATATGTCACTTGTTTGCTGCCGTATGTCTATATTAAATAAGAAAACATTTGTACCTACCTTTTTGGGTCTTATTCGTCTTTAAATAAAGAAATTTCTCATTTATAAACCTGAAAATCTACTCAATACGTAGTTTAATTAATTAGAAACCTACAATTAACTATATCATTATATTAATGTGCACACCCATCGCTGGCGAGCAAAAGGTGCAGGTTTTTAAAAGCGTATTTTCTAAAACAGGAACTTTATTTTACTCTTTAACTGCTTTGTTGCTCATTTAATTCCATTATATGTGTCATTTTAATACTTATGAATATTTACTAGAGTTTTAATTATTTTTTAAAAATAAATGATGTTATATACGTTATAGCTCATACTAAATGGATACCATAATAAAGCATTATATATAGCTTCATAAATCAATTTTGAAAGATGTTTAACTATTCTCAATCTTTGTTATAGAATGAGTGTCCTTACGGTTTTTAGCAGGAGCATGATTAACTGGGTTGTCTTGTAGTTTACAGTCAATGCACATATCGTATATGCTGAGGGAACTCACTGTAGTTATGAGTCTAGTTCATGAAAAAGATTGCTTACATTGGAACACAAGATTTTCCTTGCCCCTAAAAGTTCAAGTTGAGAAATCGTGCAGGTAAGTAGTTCCTCTTCTAGAATGAGGAAGAATTTCTGCTCCTGGAGTCCATCTACACCAACACAGTTGTCACTTTGCACAAATACATCAAACAGAGGGGATTAAAAAAATCCATGCTGCCTCGGTGCACATGTCAGGAAAATCTCATACTGTCATTAACTGAATCATCCACCCTACAGTCCTTACCCGGGTTCTTCGGCTTCCTCGTTAAGAATAAGAAGTCAAAGTTTCAAAGCACTCGGATTCGCCTGTATAAAAACTGAACTAATAAAATATTCTCCCAGAAATTTCCATCAAATGCTTCTAAATTTCTATAGCATGTGCTAAAAACAGAAATTAATCCCAAAAGATTGGACGGTGGGCAGAAGCTGCTCCATAATATATTTGGTTTTAAGAAAATGTTTGAAAAGCTTAGAGAATATAATTTGTAAAGTATATCTATAAAGTTTTTGATAAGGTATTAAGGGCAAAGGTGTGAATGTTTTAAAGAAAATAAGGCTACCAACAAATCTGGTAGAAATAATTAGAAACAGATAAGAAGGAACGAAGATTACAGTTATTTAGAGAGAACTAAAAACTGTCACAGGAGGGGTTAGAAAAAATCGTCTACTGCAAGTTGCAACTTTTAACTTTTATCTTGACGAAATAATAAGATTATAGAAAAATAATGTAAAAGGTGAGATCTAACTAGGAAATAATTTTACTTTCTAAAACTGAAAATGAGTTTTAAAAAAAGTATACCCACGTTAAATATTGTAGCAAAATAATTTAATATGCACATATCAGTAGCAAAATTAAAAACTGTGCCTTATAAAGGTGCATACATAGTCTGCTCAAAAGTATTTTTAGAAAATATCATCTTAGAATAAGTGAAAGAATTCAACTTTCTTGTATGTAAAGTAAAATAAATAGAATTAGTTTAAATAATAAAATTAACATTTTTAACAGAAACAATAAAAAAGAGCATTGTAAATTAAAGCAAGAACAGGTTCTATAATCAAATTGTATAAGAATACGAAATTCCGATAGTTACTCGAGATCTGAGACGTGAACAATGACAAAACAGCACTACAATAGAACCCAAGCTTCCGAAATGAATTTGCATAAATCTATAGCAGGTAAGAAATACAGACATTGGTAAAGAACTTGAAGTTGGAAAGTTGGAATAATTAAAAAGTACAGAAAAAAATGAAAACAGAATGCTAGATATTAGAATCTCCAAAGTAGCTTTTAATTATAATCCAGATAGAAGAATAAATTCAGAAAGATCTAAGAAGAGATGGCATCAACAATTTCGCGCTGGAACGGGTTGCAGCCCAAACCTGACGAACAAGGAGAAGATATACTTTTCTCTTGGCGATGAAGAAATTAAAAAGAAAGGCTCATAAATCAATCAAATCAATTCTTTAACGGCGCCTTTGGAAAGCAGATACAATTGTGTGAAACTGTGTAAAGGGGATATGTTAAAATGCTTTTAGTTCGTCTTTTCATATTTAGAAGAATTATTGGAACTCTTCTCATGTGAATTTAAACAGCAAAATGCATGCAGTAACACATTTCACATCACTAGTTTACATCCGAAGTTAAATTTCGTATATGACATAATACTCTTATACATTCAGCTATTCTATTGACAGATCTGTTGCTTGAATGACAACAATATAAAGGGACTTCATTGCCTTTCACAAGTTGCCCTATCTTTACTTTTTTCTTATAATGTATGTCGCGATAATAACTTAATTTCTATTTAAAATGACATTAAATAAACAATAAAACGTTCTTGACAATGAATTGAAGATATTAATGATATACTAAATAAGATCAAAATTGGGAGGCGTCAAAAGTTGGCAACACTACTGCCAGCAGTTAGACCGCTCGTCTTCTACTAAGACGATCCATGTTCGACTCCAGCACGATATTATTTGTTCTCTCGCCCCCCTCCTTTCAAATATAATTTAGCAGATATTGTTCCTTCGACGCATTAGAAAGACTGCCCCATAGCCGCTAGCTGTGAAATGTTGGTCTATGCAAATAATTAGAATTTAGCAGCCGCGTTATCTCTACCATATTGGGTGTATTTTTACAAAATGAGGGAAATCTCTCCAAAAATGTCCTTCATTCACATGTCTTGTTCCAAAAAATATTCGATCCTGAATACTTAATGAGTCATTATGGCATGCAAGTTTCGTTTTATATATACTTTCCACAACCTCTGCAAAAGGAATAGTATATCTTGAGAATATATTTTATTCCTCGTGGAACTCCATCCCAGAAAAGAGACGTGCATGTCGCTGCGGTCAGATTGTCCATGACAAGCGCTCAAGGCGTTTCCTGTCCCAGTTTGCAAGTCTGAATTATGTGTCAGCCCGCAGAATGGAGATGAATATTGTCATCGAGCAAAATGACTTCGGGTAAGGAGAGTGGGACGACCGTGCAGATCTGTAGTTTGGCTTTCCAATAGCGTTTTGTCTTCCTAACTATTCTCATCTGCCTGATATGAGCTCGTTTTTATGCAGGAACTGCTAGGCAAATATTCGATCTCGGACCCTAGTAGCTATATATAAGAAATTATCATTTTAAACTCACGATTTACATCGTCATTAAAATTATATAATTCTACCGATAGATATACTTACAGAATGAGTCGCATGTGTTTCTTTTTGTGCCCATTTAACTCTCCTTTAGAACAGGGTGATTAATTCGGAAAATGTACTTCTTATGGCGAATGACTGCTCACCACACAGGCGCACAGATTCATAAATAAATACATTTTTAAGAAAAGTCTTCACATTCTACGCTGGTTGCTGCGGATTCTAGTGACGATATCTGGCGCAGATATCGACTGGGATATGGATTTCATTTTACATACTGGCCTCTTGCATTACCGTGAAGGCTACCTATTCTGTTTGTACCAATCGTAATGCATTCCAACCGAAGGGTTTGTAAGGCCTTTGACCTGCACGATGACGGCGATATAAAGTTGCATCAGTTCTGTGACTAGAACCATTCACTTTCCCCAAATCTGGAAAATGTTTATTTTATTACAAACAATACAAAGTTTTTATATTTTTGGAGTACTTTAAAGACAATTTTTTTAGCCTTAATTTGATCTGGAATCATATTTAGAAATACAGTGACGTAGAAAGTTAAAAAGCAACTCGGAGGAATCACGTTGAATTATGTTACGTGACACTGAGTTCTATGAAGTTCATCATTTTCTAATACTCTTATTCTGCCCTGCCTTTATTTGTCTCTATATTTAAGAAATATCCAACCAATTTTACGATGTTTTGTGACTATGGAGGAAACGCGAATTCATTACTATACGCCGCAAACAAAACAGCAGTTTAAACAGTGAACAGCGCGAGGCGGGCATTCTCCAAAAAGAAATGAGTTCGATGCCTTCAGTTTTTTGAAATGCAAAATTAATTCTTTTGGTTTAATACTAGGATAAGGGGAAATAAAACATTACTGAAGAATAGTACACATTATTTTGGAGAGACTGAAGAAAGCGATTGCGGAAAAAGGTCCGAAAATGGCCAAAAATTCGTTTCGCAATAACAATGCACCAGAGTGTTCAAGTCGCATCGTTCAGGAAAAATTTATAAATGCTTTAGCATCCGCACTACTCAACTGATCTTGCTCCCTAGGTTTACCCTATGTAAACATTTCCTGGCTGGACATAAAATAAAATGGAGAAGTCATGGAAGGTAAACGAGTATTTTGAGTGCTTTGAAGAAATCCACATCCACGAATCATGAACCAGAATCTGGAGAAACCTTGGAGAAAGTGTGTTGAACTTTTTATGTAGAAAAATAAAGACGTTGAAAGATTGAAATTGTTCTTTTTAATATTGAACTACCCACATATTTTATACTGAAGTAATTTATACTTTATTGTAATTATTATAGACTAATTTAGAACTACATCACACACAGTAATCAGTTTTCTTTTGTTACGTATTGTGGCACCGTTTGCGAGCGATAATATCACGCCACCACTTAATATGTAAATATCAGGAGGCATCGATTCACTGCTTTGTTCAATGAAACGTAGCTCGACCTAATCGGCAGCAACGTTTCGTAAAGTCGCGCCATTTTATACATGCCTCCCTGCTTTTATAGTTATCCACGCGTTTTCTTTTCGTTCATTCAATCCACAACAGCCGGCCGCAAAACCCAAGAGATAAACTAAAAGGGAGGAGAGCATATTTACTGCTTTCTTAAAAGGGCATTCAAATTTTGCGGTGTAAAGAACCAAATTCTCTTATTTGTAGCCTTGCTGTGAAGTGAAAATAAAACAGTAGCTCTGTGATTTGAAAATTATATATAAACTCTTTTACTGCGACGTTTCGTTAGTAAAATTCTGTTAAACTTTTTTTTTTTTTGTACAACTAAACTCGCTTCATTGTTCAAGGACTACACAGAATATAGTCGCAGCTGTAAATGGTTTTAGTACTGTGTTAATTACGCATTAAAAACTACATATTACCTCTAGCATCGCAAACAGCGCAAATTATTTACGAACAGTCTTCTCAATGTTTTATTATTAGAGCTTTGAATAGCAACTAGGGGCTGTAGGCTATTGGATGCAAGAACCCAGTATGTTCTACAATAGCGCCGCGATCTATAGGCAACATCTCCGCCAGCATTAAGTGAATTGCAACCTCACTACAGAGGAATGCACTGATATAAGTTTAAAAATGCTCTGTTGTGCTAGTAGAATATGAGCCTTTTAAATTTCCCAGTTAATTCATTACCTAATAGAATCGTTTAGTCATATAATAAAGTGTATGTATAATTCAAGATGGTCGTTGATTGAAAGGGACGAATTCTAATTTGAAATCTTAATATGTTACTGATACGGAAACAGTTGCTGCTCGACCAAAATAAAACTATATGCAAATAATTAGAAAATTAGTTTAAGAGAAAGACGCTTATTATTTTATTAAACACAAGTTTTCCGATGAACGACGCGGCGGCATGGATTGAATCGGCAGAGAAGCCATCGCTCATGGCCAGCAGAGCTACACTCGAATCAGGGTGGACGGGCGGGGCAACACTACTAGAGCGATATTCTAATAAATCCTAAGCACTTACAAATTTTGGTACTCACCAATGAACACAAGGAGATGCTTGAACTGTACGCCTTCATTTTTCACACATTTCTGGCACCATCTTCTTACCTTCTAATTATCTTCCAGAAAGTATAGCTATTATCTAATTTATGAATTACATTACGACTTGGTAGTTCATCAAGTGGGAATTTATTTACCGCCACGGGTGGCCGAGGTCGTAAGGCGCGGATTCGTGAGCGGGGGGACTGAGGTTCGATTTGCGCCGGGATAGCCTTCCTGATAGGTTTTTTCAGTCCTAATAAATGGCAACCGTGGAGGTACCTTAAACTTAAGACTGGAACGTTTCCTTCCTAAAAAAAATCCTTTCCCAATATATCATTTCATCTCATGTACCATCAGTGTCCACCATCTGTGGTGCCTCAGTAGCAGTAAAAAAAGCGTTAAACACTATTAAAAATAAATAAAACATGGGAATTTTCCCCAAATAATTCTCTGAGCATGAACGGGTTTGGTTCAAACGTACAAATCATGAACACTCGTTTAATTGAATAATTTTGCCTAATGTTGTCATTTAGCACTCTTAACAGACTTTACTCTAGGATTAGACACCCGATCAAATGACACTGAGTGGCGTTAGACCTAATGCCAACATAGCAGTTCGGTAAAACTCGTCCGATCGATCCGATCCGCGTAATCTAGATGGTTTTGATCAAGTCGATGCATTCTGTAGTTTCATCTCACGTTTTTTAATGTCATTTTATTCGATGTTCATAAAGACATTCTATGCGTAAAGGGAGTTTATATACTAATTGTTTATAGTCTAATGCGACCACTAGATGCTATGCTATATAATCAAATAAACAAAAAAAAAGTGTTTACAAAGAATATCCGAAAGCCTCTACTTCCATCCATAGAAAGCAAAATGTAAGAAGAAGAAATCCAAATTGGGGTTAATTTTCAAGCGTATTTCCGTATAAATATATGATTCCTATTCAACCATTTTTACAATACATTAAAAATTATTTTAATATACATTGTAATATTTTATGTTGATATAATTTCTGGTTAACAATGTAATTAATACATAGAACTGACTTTCTTAATGTATTCCTAAGTATTTTATTACCTAAGACGCACTTTCTGTTCTGTTTCACCTCTTGTGAGATTAGGACGTCTGCGTCATTCAGTAAGCTTTATTGTTTTGCATTGTTCGGAATAGCAATACAAGTTCATTCCGGTTAAGCAGTTTGTATTTTATGACAACAATAAAACGTCCCGGTGTTTATTACGACAGTGTTATAGCTGCAAAAATCAGCATCAGCTTCCCCCTACAAAGAAACCTAGTTTGATTCCTCCTAAAGGAGAGAATGAATAATCTCCCTGCTTTCTTGGCCGAGATGTCAATACAGTTGAGCTACTTTTTTCTTACCTTCTCTGTTTACAGGTTTTGTCAAGAAAATGAAAATGTGAGCGCTCTCTGTTAAGTGCAGTTTCGAAGTTTTACTATTCTGTTTTGCTTCTGCATGCTTAACATTTATAGTTAGTTAACGTATACTCACCTAACTTTTTTATTAAGTCTTTAAAATTGAACCTAACAACTTGTGAGTTTCTGATCCATTGTCTATCTTATTTTTATTGCTTTTCATAGCGGTGAGTAATACTGTGTTCCAGAATGATCATTAACTAATTTTTCATGTTCTATACGCTTATAACATGTTAAAATGTATTATTGGACTAAAACTAATAACCTGTTTCAATCACTTCATTCTTCTTTGGTTTATTTCGGCTTGACTTGAAGCCATTTCAGCATTTGGCCATAATTGTTCGCGAATGCCTTACATGCTACCTTGCTGACATATGATGGATCATATCCCCGTGGTGTCACCAATTGAAGTCGATCCTGGTGGAGCAGTGGTAACTATACCACGTCTCCTAAACCCAAGATCGTGGGTTCAATCCCAGCCAGGATCGATGGATTTTTTTCGGGCGTAAAAATCCTAAGTATGGCTTTCTTCGGAAGGGAAGTAAAGCCGTGGATCCCGTGTCTAAATTTACGGCAAGAAAAAGAACCTCAAGCATGAAGAAAGAGGCCTCTGAGTAAAACTTAACGGCCCTTTCACGCCCTGAATTGAATGGGACGTTTGATGACTTGAGATGTTAAAGAGCGTGCGTAAATAAAACAAATAAAAAAAACCAGTTGAACTACTTATATCCCAAAATCATTGTGCAGTTCTTCAAGTAGAACTATCTTACTTCTAAAACCCTGGATACTTCCTTTAATTGCAAACTGGCAAAAGTTATACCTCATTTTTGTTTTTTTATAATGTTTCGTTTTTAGAATATTGATTGTGTTCATTACATTGATTTAATGAAATAATACTGAATGTATGGACAGTGGAAATTATTTAAATGCAAAAGAAGCACATGTGAGTGTTAACAGTATGATTAACTGTTATTGACTTTATATCAAGGGAATGAAGGATAAACTTTGTGTGAGGGTTGTACCATAAAGGATAATCATAATAGTTTATAGCGCTAAAATTTAAATATACAGTATTTTGTTAGTTTCAATTGTATAGTGCAAGTAGTACTAGTACTAGTTTTATTGTTGTCACTTCCAGTTCCCGTCTGTGACAGGTGTAAAAGTTGAGACATATTCAGTTCCGCCTATAGCTACATGGAAATTACAGGCGACGAACAATAAACTGCTCTCAAGTTCTGCTTTTGACCTAATAAAATAATTGAAGAGATGTCACAGGAAGATGCGGAGTTTCTTTCAAAAATAATAATTCCTGGTGAAACTTTGCTATATCATTTCCATTCTGAGAGCAAACAGGTAAACTCTATGTGGAAATCTGCACCATCGCCAACATAAAAATGAATAAAAGTGATTACTTCTCCTGGAAAAGTCGTGATCATCTAACTTTTTTATATTCAACGAATGATTTACTTGCAGGTCGCAACTGTAAACACAGCAGTACTATAGAGATGTCGTGAACACTCTGCAAGATCATATCACACGCTTAAGACCACATTTCCGAGCAACAAACTGGAATGCTGCAATACGATAATGCATGATCCCATAGCGCAAATGTTATTTCTAAATATCTTACAAAAATTAATTTGAAGGTTCCTATAGTTTTGATTTAGCTTTGGCTTTTCCTTTACCCTAAAATGAGGAAACCTTTTCCTGGGAGGCATTTTGCATCATCAGAAACAGAGCGAAGGCTGCGGAGGTGCTTCTTAAGGACCGATAAAAAAGTTTTCCAGAATATCTTTGAAAATTGTCAGAAATACTGGGTCAGATGCATTGCATTCATCGAGGCTACTTTATCAAAATTATGAGGATAATTAAAAGTATGTTGTCAAATCAAATATAATTATTCTTTTTTTAATAGCCCTCGTATTTAATTAACTAAAGTGTCAGTAATAGCTTGTAATAAGCAGCAATACTGTTTTGTTAGTTATTAAAATGTTCTTTGTCTGTACTACTTTTTAAAATGAAATGCACTTATTTTTCTGCTGATTTTTCTCCTTTAGTTTCAAGTCAAGAACGAAGAATACATACTGACAATTTTCGGTGCGGAATGACGCAGTCTCTCGGCAGCAAGAATATTATAACTGTAGCAGTCAATTGGCTTTGGAGCATGTTATCCAGTACATATAAGATACCGTTGAGAGTCTAGAGCTACACGGAACTGTATGGGTCGTCAAATATCAGAATTAAGAGGTTGCTCGTTTGGTCCATTAGAATAATCAAATCTGGTTTCTTTGTAGGAGAAACTTCTTCTCTTTTTCCATAATTTTTGCAGCTATGACACTATCGTAGTAAACGCCCGAACATTTTACTATTGTTATAAAGTACAAACTGCTCAAGCGAAATGAACTTATATCGCTATTCCCATTTTCTGCACAAATTGGTTGGAAACTAGTTCTGAACTAGTAAATAGGTACATATTGGCCAAGCAAGGTGTTAACACAATACTGCAGATTATTGCGGATATCTTATATGTATAGTCATACAGACACAACTTGATATAATGTTGTGAATCAATCAATCATTTAATTTTCTTTTGAAAACATGATACTCTGAGCAGGGTCAAAAGTAGAATTAAAACAGCTTCTTATTATATACATTAATTTACAAAAACTAAGATTTAAAATAATACAAGATAAGAGCAAAAACTCATAACTTAAGAGCAAAGTTCAAACTTGAAAAAAAAATATAGTGTAGGTAAATTGATTGAGCCAAATAGTTTTTTTTTTTTTTACATAAAATACAAAAGTTAGGAATAAAAATATAAAGGCAGCAGTACTACTGAACAGTACTACAGTTAATTGCGCTGTCTCATTTACTGACACAGATTTCGTGTTGCGAAGTGTATATGAAACAATATAGAATTGTCATATGTTTAAAGGAAGTTTTATTATTGAAACAGTTGGTGAGCACACATGAAAAATGTGGAAGAAAGCAAGGTACTAAGTAGCTTATTTTATAAAGGCACAGAAAACTCGGGGAATTAGGTAAACTAACAACATAGCATTGATTAGATCAGCTGTGAACGCAACACTTGTTGACCTTGACCATGTGCGTGTCCTCCCCATTTCTTGTGCCCGAATTGGATGCAAGAAGTATAAAGCTAGAGCCAGGAACCAAAGGGAGGGTTGAAGGCGCTGTTTCCGCAAATAATCTAAAGGTTTTTGTTTGCTTCCTCACCAGCTTATTGTAGTTGTACTCAAACTCAGAGGGCCGTGGCGAGAGTCAGAAAGGCATAATCCATGGTGTGGATCAAGGACTTGGCAAACAAATGGGGGGTTCATAGTCCTTAGTTCATAATTCCGCCTCTTCTAACACAATGAACTAGCATAGCCAATTATATCATTGTAGTTAGTGCCCAAGACTTGGATTTATCTTAAAGTAATTTTGTATTAGGCCTATAGAAGTTTATCTCACTTTTGTCGTTCTTATTATACCATTACTCTGCTCATAGCGTAATCGTAAAATCAAATACACATTACTCGTGACTGTACTTGATCTGTCGACAGGTCCAAGAGAATAACCTTGAAGTTTCTGAATACAGCAAACACAACCCGTATATATTATTTTGTTTAGTTTTTTTGATCTCACAGAGATGTGCACTTTTAATGGTGTTTTAACGTCCGTTACATGATGCATGAAATAAAATGATTAATTGGGAAGTTTTTATTTAAGTAAGTTCACGTTGAGTAATGCTGGCTATTTCCTGACGAATATTTTGTTTCAAATCTTCCAGAGGGTTGTTTTGTATATCGCAGTTGTTAATTTACCCGAGCTAAAACTCGCAAAGGCTTAGCTCGGAGAACCAAGAGAGACATAAATTTCTTTAACTAATAACTCTGCCATAAAATTCTCTTCCTATTGAAGCCATAGTGATAGAAAGTACATTTCCTGGAGCTTAATGTAAAATATGTACGATTTACATGCATCAAAATGTACAGATGATGACAAAGAATCAGTAAATGAGTGACACTACAGGGACGTTTTCAACAGGGAATTTAATCTTTCTTTTCAATACCCTAAAAGTGATACTTGCTCCAAGTGCAACCAACTAAACAATGCTATACAAGTTGAGATATAATGTAAATACTTACTTTAGAACATGCATTGCATTTGTGAACATAATCGCCATCACAAGAAAGCAAAGATATTGTTCAAAACACAAAATTGGAATTGTAAATCATAAATAATACTTCCAATACAAATTTTTTTTTAATGATCAATATTTTGGATTCATATTGCTTAAACCTTTGGTGAATTAGATACCTTTGGTGATTCAGTTTATGACCGCAATAAAAATAGATATGCTTTTCGACATCTTATTCTCCGTTGTAACAAACTAAGAAGACCCCATACAATTTCCAAAGACATTGCGGATATTGTGTGAAGCAGAGATACCACTGAAAGCAACAAACGTGAAAGATATCCATTCTCTACTTGACTTTATCCCTCCAGTACATCAAGCCTTCTAACTTCATCTGAAAGTTGACCCTCCCAATGTCATTAACTTCAAACACGGACCAGGACATGGGCATGGTGTTAGAGTAAAAGCGCGCGGAATAGACTTGCTTGGAGGACACCATTTATGAACAGTACCCAAGTTCAGAGGAAATAAGTGATAACAATGATTAATATTTCAATTTCGAGATCTCAATGAATAAAATGTCATACTTGCTGTACAAGTTGTGATACGTTCAACAGTTCAAAACAAATTAACATTTTATTAAATGCCTTACACAGTTTATCTCATAAAATATTCGCTTCTATTATACAATATTATACAAATCACTAAGGTTTAAGTAAGACTGAAATTTTCGTAATTTTTTTAAAATGGAAACTCCAGCATTTGTTAGGTATTTTCACAGTGGTACTGTGTACAAATGTGACCGTCACGGGTGGCCGAGGTCGTCACGAGGCGCGGGCTCGTGAGCGGGAGGTCTGGGGTTACAATACCGCCAAGACTGTCCTCCTTGACCATGGTTTTTTCCAGGTTTTCCTCGGTGCTCATAAATGGCAAATGCCGGGGAGGTACCCTAAACTTAGGCCTGGAACAATTCCTTCCTTAATGAAACAAATCTTTTCCCAATATATCATTTCATCTCATGTATCATCAGTGTCCATCGCCTCTGTAGTAAAAACGGGCGTTAAACACCATTCATTCATATGTCCAAATGTTAGGTTTGTCAATGCAAGAAAATGCTGTCAAATTTCTTTACTTGTTTGTTTTTATTAATACATATATCTGAAGCTTCAAGGTGCTCTTCAAAGTGAAATTGTAATTTAACTGATAAACAGCTAAATGCTTCACAGTGTCCTTGTGGAACTATAAGAGAAGTTCCCCTCTGTGGCGTCTGAAAATAAAAGTTCTCCGGTGTCTGTGTTGACAGTCTCTTCTGTTTTGCAGAGGCAGCTGGATGTAAAAGGCTACCAGTGTTCCAGCGACCTCCGATACATCCTTTTTCGTCACAACGTAAAATCGGTAAGTTTATTCGATACTTTACTGCCTATAAACGTGCCCCAGATAATGCGAAGCAAAGCTTATTTGTGCACAGAACTGTCCTAAAGGAATATAGATAGTATGACATTTCATCCAAAGTGTTTGTCATTATTATTTCTAATGAACACTTCAGATATTTTGCTTCCTTTGTGCTTCTCATAGTGAAACAAAGCATGGGGTTTTAGAGCTTAAAATAATTTCACTTTCATTTACACTTTCATTTATTGTGTTAGTTATTAGTTTTCTTTAACTCAGCGATACTTAAATAAGCATTCTGACACCTTTCTAGAGCATAGGGTCCTTTACCAATTGATTCAGAACACCATTCTATTTAAAAGCACACGTCGGTCCTGGTGGTGTAGTGGTTACCATTGCCTCCTATACCCAAAACACGGGTTCGAACCCGACCAGGACCGATGGATTTTTTCGGGCGTAAAAATCCTAAGTATGGCTTCCTTCGGAAGGGAAGTAAAGCCGTGGGTCCCGTGTCGTACATTTGCGGCACGAAAAAGAACCTCAAGCCTGAAAGAAATACCTCTGAGCAAAATTTGTCCGCCGTTTCACGCCCTGAGTTGAATGGGACGCTGATGACCTGAGCTGTTAAAGAGCGTCCTTAAATAAATCAATGAAAAAATAAATCTCAAAGCACTTTCACCCCAAGTTAAACGTTTTCATACCAGACTTTCCTAATGTGTGTTGTACAACTTTTTTTAATATTTTCCCGTAATGTCTTGGTTAAAAAATGTGTGACAGAGGCCATCCATCCGTAACTGCAGTGAATTGTTTGACTTTTACAATACTGAAAATGTAGTGAATAGTCGTATTTCATTAGATACTGCATTTACCTATTTTACGACTAAAGAAAAGTCTGTCTCATCGTTGACCATTTCTGTTAGAATGTAAAACTGACTGTATATTCTTTTGGTATAACTTGACATTTCATATCAGCCAAGTAAACCCGTAAGAAAATTAAACGCATGATGTCCCGTCCCAGAGTCTTAGTCTGTTTCTTCAAGTTATACTTCAATGTACTTACATGGTTCACCTGTTTGTTGGTTACATTTTACAGGGGCTTCAGGAGTGCGCATAGTTAGATTGTTATTTTTGTTTAATTTTATTGTACTGTATTAGATTACTAGAACCCGGATTTTGATGACTACGTTTTTAAAAAAAAATGGTAGTAAAAATCCTGTAAAATGGCATAAATACTTTTAAAAAGTATCCAAACATTTGAACAAAAATACAATCTTTTCAATGAAATAGTATAGCGGGTGTTCGGTTTGTCTTGGTCACACAATATACATATATTCTGATGATTTACATGAAAAATGGTTTCAAACATTTTTTTAACATTGTGGGGGAATTCTTGTTGAGAAAATTTTTACATCTGCATTAATGAGGGAGATACGGAATAGAACTTCATTTTCTTTCATGGTACTATATACATTTAATTCAAGAACACACTTACCCTCTCCAAGAGCTATTCAGAAAAGTATCACATTCTACTATTTAAGTCAAGAAAACAGATTTGGAAATGGTAAATGCATGACTTTTTATTTACTAGCAATACATTGCATTTGTTTAACTAAATCACTTAACCTCTTTATTGTATTCGAATAATTCATTATCTGCCAATTTACGTTCTCCGTATTACAGCAGCATTTCTACTTTCTCTTCGTGCATGTGCATCTTGTAAGAAAAATTGTAGTCACAATAGCTCAGTGCATACCAACCTGCATGCTCCGATGAATGACTACAATGTATGTAAACTAAAGTAACGATAATTTGAGAGGTGAAGGAGATGTGTTACCTACCCTCACCTCCCTCTCAGGGCTCCTGTATTTACATGAATCGGAAATCATAATCAAAACCCAGAACTCTGCTACAGTACTATATTGTGTAAGTAATTTATACAACTAAGGCATTGGAGCAGTAATTGGGGGCTCGGGGGCGTAGTTGTTGATCGTGGTTTCGTGGTTTCGGCCGGGCTGCTCATCGGTGACGTCGTTTGCTCCAATTCTGTTGAATTTTATCTCAGGGTCCACCGGAGTGTTTCGGGATCAGTATAGATCCACGGGAACGAGAAATGTATTGCCCAAAAATACACAAGGTTGACTTTTTTTTTTAAAATGTTTTATTCACATGTAAAGTACTTCCTGACTATTCGCCGCTGACTTCGCTACTCTCTTAGACCGGCTTCCTGAGTGAATATCTGGATGTCTGAATATCCCTCTGAATCTATGAATGTGTGAGTGTAAATCTGTGAATGTATGAGTGTCTATCTTCTACGAGTGTCCTTCTGAATGCCTGAATGTGTGTCTATGAAAGTCCGACTTCTACGAGTGTGAAAATGCCTCTGAATGTGTCTCTCCCAAATGCGTGAATTTTTGTCTCCCGAGTGCCCCTCTGGCTTCTGTACTCTAGTTTTTCTACTACATCGCCACGCCTTTCGCTAAATTAAATTCCCTCGTATTTTATCTATTTTCGTGTTGTACTTTCATTATTGGTTATCCCAAAATTATTTAGTTATATCTAAGTTCTCCTGATTCGTTAACTTTTATCTGAAGACCATTGGTTAGAATTATTCTTTTCCCCCTGATCTAAGGTCTTCCCACGAACTTGAATTTTCCCAGAACAAGCTGTCATAAATTTCGGCCCTTTCCTTACATTCTGATTTCTATTGATAATCTTTTGCCTTCCTTAGTCTGTAGATTTCTAAATGTTCCCGGAGATAACGCACGTGTTTTCGGCTTTCCTGTAATAAAACATTTTCGTCTCCGTTCTGACATTTTCATTTTCTCTTAAAATATTTTTAAGTCTGACTTTGTTAAATACTGTCCCGTTACGGCCACATGTTTCTCTTATTGTCAACTCCTAAGTATTTCCCGGGTAGAAGGTTCGTGACCTAACAAAAGATATTTTACCCTTTCTTCAGCCTTGTCTAAGGAGCGGTCCGTGAGTGGAGTCAGGTATACATATTCGTCTTTCTCACATGTTCTACACAAAATGTATACAAAACCCTTTTGTGAAATACCATTACCTGTTAAATGACATACAAGTTACAAATTATTTCGATTCCTGTTATACCTATCTCAAAATGATTTTCTTATACATATACATAACAATTATCCTTATCAAATATAATGCCTTTATAAATATAACTCTGTAGCCTCAGGTTATAAAATTAATATAGGCAGCCTTATTTCCGGCTTCAGCATTAAACAGTTCGGTATCTTCAATAATTCTGCACTCCTTGCCGTTTTCACCTCTGCTGTTTTCTTAACAGTGTGACACGTTTTTAATGTCTTGGAGCGGGTTAAATATACTCTTGAATAAAATGTACATGGTGTTATTTAAAAAAATGAAGTTCTATCCCGTATATTCTACATTAATGGAGATGCAAAAGAACTTCCCCATGAAGTTAAACCTTTTTGTTTGAAGCAATTTCTCACTTCATGCATCAGAAAAAGGTTTTTATGGGTAAGCAAGATAAATGGACACCCTTTATATTTAAGTTGTTCGCATACATTTTTGCATACAATGAACTTAAAACAATTTACAAGCGACACTATCTTGAACTAAAATAACCTTGAAAATGGAAAATATTTTGTAATTAATAATTAAGAAATGCACAATAAATTGATTATTATTAATTAACTTTCAAATCTTGCCTGTTTTGCTATTCTTCTTACAAGCAAAATGAAAATGAAACGCACTCGAAGGAAAAGAAACGTCGGTTGTCGGCCTGTAGGTTATTGTACGTTGAAAAACTTCCTATTAACGTCTACAGATCTGATGAAAGCATACTAAAAACTTCCTGTTCAATGTCAGTCATGCTAAAATCTCAACCCTTCAACACTATTTGATAGAACACAAAACTTTGCTTGGATTCTTGTCAAGATCTGATTTCGTTTTTATTGATTCCAATAAAACAATATCACCAGTAACCTTTTCAATGCGTCCTTGGTTGTTTCAAATATATCAAAACTTTCTGAGACTTCTTTAAATAAAACATGTGTATTCAATTTTATTGTGAAAGTTATTATTTTCTGAAGTGATTTATTAGAAATCTTTCGAACAGAAAATGCAATTGGTCTGAAGTGAACGAACTGAAATATTGGGGGGGGGGGATTACAGATTCTTAAAACAGTTCGTCATTCATTTAAGCTATAAATAAAACAAGCTTCTTTCTTATTATTCACTCCACACCTTTATCTGAGCTGTGGACTATACTTAGTATGTTTCTCTGCATTTTCACTACATTAGTGCTCGAAATACATATGACTTTACGAGAATCAGCCTTTAACAATGATATGTGGCCTTTAACCATAATCATCTTATAAGGAGTAGGCAATTGTTGCACTTAGCTCCAGATGTCAGAGGAATGAGTATTTAGCCTATCGCCTCAGTACTGTTTAGTGTGATGATAAGGTATTATTTATGATGTAACTTTATTTTTATTAAATACATATGCGATAGAAATGTCTTTGTTTTAAACGAAGCAATATGGTTTATTATTTAGCTTCCAGTACTGCATTTGACTGTGGATCATTTCAAGTCATAGAAGGAAGGTCAGCAATGAACAATACTTTATATCAAGGAGCGCAGATCAGAGATGTCAGTGACTACAGACAACAGTGTGTTCAAAATGGTGACCTTGACCATTGGTACATGCTGTTAAACGACTCTGTTTGAACAATACCCCACGTTGATTCTGATCCAACTTGGCGACATTTGCTATAATTGAGAACCTTATTAACTTTCAGAGATTGTTATGAATGTATGCGTTACTTTAGGAAGAAGTTACCACAGACTGAACATAGATGCACAGAGGAAAAACTTATACCGAGTCGAACGTTTGTTGAAGATACACAGGCTTACGTTATAATATCTAAGAGGCAGCGTTTATAATGTAATATGATTAATGATCAGATTAATTGGATGCTTATTTGTTAGCAGTTTCCCTTGGTTATGTTGAATGAACCTCAAAATTAGTCATGTGCATCTTTAAACATACTTTAAAAAATAAATAATAAAGCATATGAATCCATTTAAAACAACATTGACATTCATATCTCCTTAACATCTGAACATATGAAGAAACAAATAATATCGCATTATGTCCCCTTCAAATCAAGCAACCTTTTTATGAATAATTTTTCTCTTTTACTAAAATGACTCTATTATTCTGGTGGCCTATTTTAAGTGCCTCATCCTGTATAATCCACGAACACACTTTTTTTTTTCAAAATATTTCCGAATAGCTTTCTCATTACTAACATAGCAATTGCGTCTAATTCCATTGGCCTTGCAACGTGTCAAAATATTTTCAATACTTTTGGTAAATAGCTTATAATAACTAGTATGTGATAATGTTTTGTATGCTAACTGAGCACACTGTAAAGAAATATTGCAAAACCGCGGCACTCTTCTCCCTCCCAAGGGTTTTTCCAGTGCTATATAATAACTCTTTTTCTTCTCTCCCCCTCCTCCCCGACGCTCCTTCTCACTGACATTTGTTTCGTGCCTTCAGGCTTGCAATTTGTGCTGGATAATTAGCAGCGAATATGGCTTCTGTATTCAGAGTCCTTGCGGTACCTTAGGGAGATCCCTGGCACATTTTCCACTCTTCAAATGTGCATTTGCCCTTTTTGTACTGCAGTTTTAACATGTTACTCTGTAAAAATGAAAACAAGAGGCTGCAGAACTCCAACAGCAAATTAAGGGTTCGTAGAGCACTCCTAAGGAATGCCAGAAGAGCATAATCAAATATACCGGCCTTCTGTACTGTCAGAAACTTGCTGTATTTTAATCACCTTAACCCAACCATAGCTGTCACATTTAATCTTTATTGAGCATCGTTTCACTGTCACTTTACAACACTGAATATAAAGATTGTCTTAATTACTTTATTTAAAACAATAAATTTAATATAAAAATGAATTTGTAGTATGTAGTAACTGCTTAAACAAATGCCATTAGCCAGTCCGTGTTAAATACAAAACCTAAAAACTAATAAATATTAAAACTTTTTTTTCTGTGATCATTTTCAGAAGCCAAAGTGTACCAAATAAACATTTAGAACTTGGCTATCCAGTAGAAGCATAAGAACTTCAAAATAAATAATTTTCTGCAACCCATATATGAAATTCTGAAAACCAGAAATAATTTTTTTAGCATGGTATTTTATACACAGTAATTCAAAGTGATGCGCACGTATATATCAGTTGTTTCTTTCACTATATACGACATCTTGTTTTTGCTTGATATTTACATAGAATTTCCTAAAAGTGTCTGTACATTGAATCTACTAATTGTTGTAATAAAATAATATTGAAACTTTGGATTGAATTTGAATAGAATTACTGATCCACATTGATGTTTGGAATGGAGTTTATGAATGACATTGGAATTTGTGTACATTAAAGAAAATATTGGAGTATTTAGTATTAATTTTTTTACTTTAAACACTTTAAAGCGACATAATGCATTGAACTGTATGAACGATAACTGGGCAAAAAAGTGCAAGTGCATAATTAAAAATATAGAGGCATTAAAATTTTTAGTAAAAATTCCGGAAACCCTACCTGAACAATGGAGTTGATATACAGGGCGGTTGTGAAGTCAACTATGGCGTACGGGGCCGAAATTTGGAGGTGGGAAAACACCGAGGAGCTTAATCAGGTACAAACAGTTTCTAAAACGGTTGCTACAAGTAGGAAGTGGTACAGCAAACTGTGGGGTTCTTAAAGAGTTTGGTATTTTTAACGAAAGTGAATATAAAAATAAGAACAATTAAATACAGGATAAGGATAATACGGGGGAATTAAGCGCTTCTTCCAGCACTTTGTCTAAGGGAACAAATAAGGGAACTGTGGCATACGGGATGGGCATCAAAAATAAGGAAAGGTTTAGACAAATTGCATTGGGATATACTTGGTTAAGGGAAGAGGACATTACATGAAATAGTTGGAAAATAGTTAACAGACGTTTGTGAGATTTAAATATACAAAACTGAGTCTCAAAGCGCAGAAAAGGTATCACTTAATCTGCAGGCTCAAATACATCCGATGTGGGGGAGGGGGTTATTTAGATATCTATGGCAGAGAAGAAAGAATTGTTCTCGCATGGTTCAGATTAGGGACTTGAAAAGGAAACAAAACAGTTAATGCTCTGGGGGAAAGAATTTGCCCATTGTGCGAAGAAAGCGATACCTGGAGGCATATTTTGGCAGAATGCAGGGAAATGGAGATTTTAATAAATAAGCATTTATCACCGCAATTTTTTAATGCGAATAGAAGTTTGAACATCTGCCGGGAAGTGTTGGTGCATGCGAGATACTCACACAAGTGGAAATATTTATAGGGAAGACCCAACAAAGGAGGTTAATGGTTATAATGAAGAGGGGGGAGTTGGAGAGGGGGTGTGAATAAATAGAAGAGGGGGCTCAAGAATAAGGATCCCATTCATGCTTATGTATTTGTATATACATTATTAATAGAAAAAGTAAATATATCGAAGTGTTTGTATATATGCATGTAGATTTGGATGTATATGTATGTCCATTTTGATTGTTACAAGGACGACATTATCATGTACGGCCATAAGGCCCATGTATTTATTTGAATCCATTCTAAAACTGGTACAATAAAACGTCCATTAGTTAAATTAAAAGCATGCCTTTCCCCTCCACATGCACAAGTAAATATTGCCTCCTAAGAACATTACTGTTAATTTTTGTATTTACATGTATATATTTTAAGACACTATGATTGTTTAAAAAGTTAAAAAAAATAGTTAAATCGCGGTGATGCCAGAAACTGTGCCTTGGATTGTGTAGTTTGCAGGAGGTATTCTTGGTAGAGGCAGCAATACTTTTAATCTGTAATATTCGCTAACCCTTTATCACTGGAGAAATCTAATCTCTGAACTTTCTCGCCTTTATTTTGGCATTCTCGTCTCTCGACGTTTTCGTATTTTATGAATGAAGGAGAAAATTGCTAATTTCAACTGCTGTTGTATCTTTCTTTCTGTTAATCTTAAGTTATCTCTTCCCCCAACACAAATTTGCTCTCTGCCTCTTCCTATTCGATGCTTTTCTTTTGCTGAAGCTAAAGCATCTAATTTTATTTTATATCGTTGAGCTGTATAATAACATCCTTCCTTCGAGAAATAAAATTAAATAAGAACAGGAGGGTGGAGCTAAAAAAATGTAATTGTGTAACGTAACGCTGTAATAATGCATTTCTATAAATATTTAATGTAATTGTGTAATGTAATGCTGTAATAATGCGTTTCTATAAATATTTAATTAATATTTAATAGCAAAAATATGTTTCTTTTAATCGTTGTAATTAATTTACGGGTCTGAAAATATAAGCTTTTTCTTTGTCGCAAGAAATGAGTGACGTGAATCTAAATGTATTTTTCGTGCAAAATTAGAGCACGTATTCAGATTTTTATCCCCACCAAGCAGATTTTAATTCCGACACCCATTTGAAGCTTTAAAGATTTAAGATTTTAAATAATACTAAATTACAGACGCACAACAAATTTTGATGTAGCCAAAAAGTTAAAACTAGGATTCTCTGGTATATTTTGACTGTATATATATTTTTTTTGATACCGCGATGGGTGAAAGAGGTCGTTAAGGTGGGGACTTGTGAGCGGGAGATCTAGAGTTCAGTTCTCACCAGGACCGTCCTTCCTGAACAAGGTTTTTTCCAGGTTTTCCTCAATCCTCATAAATAAATGTCTGGGAGTTGGAAGAATAATATATCAGCTGTAATAGACATATTCGTTTTAGCTGCTCCTCTTAGATAAATATTTAATGTTCAAATGTTGCCAGAAACTGCATTGTAGAGTTGCTGGTTCCCAGTAATTATTAACTATTATAATTCAGGATAGACTAAAGGTTAGGAAATAATCTGCGAGATAAATAAAACATTATAGCTTGTCTGTAAGAGTAAGGGTAATATAGAAATAAAATCTCACGGACACATATGCCAGAATAAAAAAAAAACACATTTTATTTTATTTCACTTCTTTTTACTCCCCTTGCAGACCTCCAAGGTTGGACATTTAGTTTCTACTTGCATGCAATGGTCCGAAGAGGTTGAACGTGGTGGGGTTCTGTGTTTCCTTCACTCAAGGGCAATTGAGTACGCTATGGAGTGCTGCTAAGCTACTTAAAAGCGCTCGGTTTAGCCACAGCACTAGACTAGATCTGTAAACTGTAGGCACCACAGTTTAAGAAATACGAAGGTCACTGCAGAAACGTACTAGCGTTAAGTGTTAGCCAATCGAATCACTGCATCGTTACAGTGTTACCTTCTCGAAGTTCCCGCTGTGGAGAACCCATTTCCTATATTACATATGCTAGAGTGAGAAAATCACACGAAATAGCTCCGCGGATTAATCTTGCTTTTTTGTTCATACCAGTATCAATCTCATATATTTTCCCTAATAGTTGTCAATATTCTGGTACACATTATTTAAGTGAAATGCTGGTAGCTCGAACTTAAGATTTACGTTCGGTACAAACAATAAACAAAGTCGCTTAAGATGAGAAAAAGGCCAGTTGTAAATCTATATGTGTTTTCAGTGAATATATAAATTTCAATTTGACTTTAAAAATAATGTCTGTGTTTACAATTCTTCCAGTTATAGTAATTTTATTAGAAGTGCTACATTAGCGTTCGTGCATCATTTAAGCAGTATATCAATTTAGCATACTGCATTCTTTCTTTCTTTGAACATGTTCCTAGATACTGGAACAAGTGATGTGGATGATTTCATAATAGGAAAATGTGGTAATTCGGGAATAGAGCAGAAGAATAATTAACGACGTTTATAACTTTTTGAAGAGGTTGTCATTTACTGTTGAACCTGCAAAAATAGATTTTTCAAAGACAAAACAATTTACCGTTTAGGCATATAAGAAAAATATGTATTTTCACAATGCAGCAGGACACCACTTATTGCTATTTCTCCCAACGGGAGTGCTTTGAGGTGGAAATAGTTTCCAAAAAAAAAAACTGAATTTGTTATCCCTGCTCTCAATATCCAAACCGTTTTACATTTAAAAGTGAACAGATTGATTTAAAGTAAAAACACTCTTTAAAAAAAAGTCAGTTTTATGATTGACAACATCGAAATGATCAAGAAACTCTTAAATCTTGCTATTGCTAAATCTTCTATGAGCTATAAACTTTTTCTATCACAAATTTAAATATAAAACAAATTGTGCCGTTTGTTTGAGGCCTATAAAACCATACCAGTTTTTTTTAGTAGTGTTTAACGCCCGTTTTTACTACTGAGGCACCACAGGCGGTGACACTGATGATGCATGAAATGAGATGATGTATTGTGAAAGGATATTTTTTTTTAAGGAAGGAAGCGTTCCAGGCCTAAGTTTTAGGTACCTCCCCGGCATTTGCCAGTTTTGAAGACTGAGGAAAACCTGAAAAAAACCAGTCAAGGAGGACGGTCCTGGCGGGATTCGAACCACAGACCTCCCGCTCACGAGTCCATGCCTTAACGACCTCGGCCACCCGTGACGATCACAATACTAGTGATTATACTTAAACTTAAATATATTACATAACCTCAACTATTTTATTTTTTGCGTTAAATGTAACCCTCTTCTCTTCAGTATTAAAAATGAATGTGTACTTGGCATGGGCCTCTAACATTATCATCACCATCACCATCATCATCATCATCATCATCATTATTATTATTATTATTATTATTATTATTATCAGCATCATCATTATCATAATACCTAAGCAAGCTAATGACTGGCAAGCATTAAAGTAGAGCATAAACCTGTGTCCCGGTTTTTAACCTGGAAAATTTGGTCAGACTGTCTAAGCAGGCAACTTTCCTGTGTGGAAAAATAACAAGAGAAATGGCATATGCAAATATCATTTAAATCTTAAAAAAAAAAAAAAAAAAAAAAAAAAAAAAAAAAAAACAGAATATTTACCCCTCTAGTCATGCAGTAACTCTCTCAAACTCCTACCCAGCAGAATTTTCCACCGTCATTTCTTATGTATCTTGAGCTTACTGCCAATCATCAGATTAACAAATTTTTATGTATGTCTTTGAGTAATTTCTAACCGTGAGAAAAGATATTAAATAATATGAAATGTACACCTTTTCGTATTTAAAAGTATGATGGGGTTAATCATGTAAGCGTGCACGATTGCTGCATTTCTACATCAAGCAAAACTGGTAACTTTTTATAAGAATCATTTCAAATTTTGTCAATTAAAGTGAACAAGTGTGATATATGCAAAATATTGAGTATCAATGCGCAGAAAAAGTATCGCTTAACTTGCAGCCTCAAATACATCCTGTGTGGGGGAGGGGGCACTATCAAGATATCTGTGGCAGAGAAGAAAGAAGTGGTTTCGCATGGCTCAAATTAGGAGCTTGGATAGGAAACAAAACATGCTCTTGGGAAAAGAATTTGCCCATTATGCAGAGAAAGCTATACCTGGAGGTATATTTTGGCAAAATGCAGGGAAACGGAGATTTTAAGAAATGAGCATTTATCACTGCAACTTTTGAATGCGAATAGAAGTTTTAATATCTGTCGAGAAGTGTTGTTGCATGCGAGATACTCACAAATTTGGGAACATTTCTAGCGAAGACCCGACAAAGAAGGTTAATGGCTATAGTAAAGAGGGGGGAGTTGGAGAGGGGGTGTGAGTAGATGGTAGGAGGACTCAAGAGTAAGGGTTCCATTCATGTTTATGTATTTGTATATAAAATTGCTGATAGAAAACATACCTTTTAATGGAACGAAATTCGGTAGTCTTAAAAAAAGTTATACATGTAAATCAAGAGATATGCTGTTATTGTTTAAGCTTTTATTTTGATAAATGAGATTAGGATTTATTTTATGTTTAAATAAAGAGTATCATAATTACTAACTTTTTTAATATTTTACCGAATATTATTAGGAAAATATCTTTATCTAATAAAAATAGTAGTATGCTGTAATGTTCTGCATCTTCTGAAGGTTTTATAAATGAGTTGTATCAAAGATCGATGAGTAATTCTAAGACAGCAGCTTAAAGCCGAAGTTACTAAAGTTATAAGTAAGCTCTATGTACATTTCATTCTGAGATAAAACTATTCTTTGTTTTTCACTTATTTTCAAGGTTGCATTTTCCACACCCAAATGACTCCCAAAGACAACGTTAACATTATAAACTCTTATGTGTATGTGGGCTTATAATTTTTACATTTTGTTATAGTCCTCATAATTACATAAATTTCACATTAATATTTTCTGCCGTCTTTTTCATAGTTACAGTCTCGTTCTAAGTCATAGATCCAGTTGATACATGCCATGAACCTGACGCTTATTTCACACTATTTATCAGCTACAAAATCTTTTAACATATTGAATAAACAAATAAAATTTGGTACTTGAGTCATTTGCTTTTTCTTGGCTATCTATTTGTAGTTCTAAGCCAAATTTTTGTTCGATTATTCTTTGTTCTCTTTTTCTTACAGGTATTTCGTCAAACATACACGGCACACTACACAATCTACGACGTCACAAATGAGTAAGTATAAAGTATTCTTGTTCAAGTCTTAACAGGAAGAAAAGCAAAGATATTTAAAATAAATATCTAGCAGGAAACTTCTAAGATATTTGGATAATGGATATTTGGATATTTTAAATCGGTGCAGTGTTAGCCATAAGTGGTCATAAAAATAGTATAATGCTTTTCCTTCCCTGAGACTTAAAATTTTTCGTTTTGTTTCGCCAATGACGTAACAGCATATATGTCTTATAAGAGTGCCGACAATTTGTGGAATCTGAACATTGTTTATTACTGTTATTTATATTATATTTAGCTTGAGATTTCCTATGGTTGCTGCAGTCAAACTGTCCAATAATTGGGCCTTAGGATTATTGGAACTAATAATTTTCATACTACTTTTCATAACAAAATCGATCCCAAAACTTGCATAAAAACTTGCTCCATTTCGTATTGGAACAGGACATTTAAACCTTAAGTCTCACTGCCAACGACAGTAAGAATTCTTTGAGTTTCAAGATCTTAGCTCCTAATACTCAAGTTTAATTTTTTTACCCTAAATAATATAAAGGAAATTCAAAATGGTAAAGCTAAGGATAAAGTTATAATTAAATGAATGTTTCTCGCGCGCGCGTTTTTCTTTTTTTCTGTTGGTACTTCTGTACAATATATTCCCCCTTCATCTCACCATACTGTCTCGCCGTAAGAGTTTGTATGATGATTATTGTTTAAGGGCGCAAAACCTTCATGTATAACAGAGTTCCGTTGCCTTACCCAGATCTGTTATACAAGAAGGATTACATTTTTAAAATATTGAAAGTTGCATCTATTCTGTTACCTCGAATGACATGGTCCATTGCAGGTTATATTCCTTTGGACTCTAAACGATGAGAGTGATATATGTCTTTGACTTAATACCATTACTGTATGTAGGACTAAAGAACGGATTTTTCGGTACAATCGGGAGGAGCCGCAGCAAGAAGCAAACATTTTTGCGTATACTTTTAGTAGTGAAACGACAACGTAATACTAATCCCTTCCTTAAAGTATTTAAAGAGGAAGAAATAGAGATTGAAATGACGTGTTAAAATCTAAGCAAATTTTGTGAGCATAAGAGAGATTAAGAAAGACTATAAAGATACGTTAAAAAGCAACATTCTAACAACAGACATAACAAGATTTATTAAATCTCTAAATGGGAAGGGAATGTAATAGTTAACTACATTAAACAAATCAATAATATAACATTTCTAAATTAATTACTTTCCTTTCCGTTTGAACTTAAAACAATTACATAAAAGGTAAATAACAATTGAAATTGCATTCTAGAAGTACGAGATAAATTATGGAAATGAGTGCCATCTATGAATGCAAATAATATTGAGATTCGTTATTCCTAAATTTTTCTTCTTTTTAAGCACCACAATTCATATTTTCATTTCCTTTCTTAATTATTATATACAATTACAACAGGGAATTATGATCATCTTTGCTAATTTCTTCTCTTTCCTCGTTTGTCATACGTGAAAATGCATTCAAATATAGTTTATTAATTAAGGGAAGGTGGGCATCCTTTTGGGCCAGATCAGACTACCTACCTGAGAGGAAACTGTGCAACCTTGCTCCGATTATTTTCCAAAATGTATATGGTAGAGCCCTTCTTACTCCAAGCAGTCACTTTCAGGCGTATGATTGATAATATCGCTTTGTTTTTTTCTGTTCGGTTCACGTGGTCCCAAAGAGTTTAGGCGATTCTTTGTGCCGCATGACCTAATTCTATTGCATATGCCCCCATCCAAAGTGTTTAACATTTTATTATCTTTCTTTCGCTTTGTTAACTGGAGCTCTAAGGCAATACGAAGTGAAAATCCCTGAAAACCTCTTTCCAGAGAATTTGTTTGATTAGTGTTTAACGCCCGTTTTAACTACTAAGGCATCACAGGCGGTGGACACTGATGATACATGAAATGAAATGATAAACTTGGAAAGGATTTTTTAAAGGAAGGAAGCGTTTCAGGCCTAAGTTATTAAGAACTACGAGATATTGCATTTTCAAAAATAACAGCCTATAAGAGATTACTTTTTTGAATTTGAAGAAACGATAAGGCCTATATGTTTTCTGCTGACAGCACTGGAAAGAGCGTATTTTAATTCGTAACCATAGCGAAAGCTACAGCTCGGTATAATGTTGCAGCTGCAGCAAAATGTTAATTGTGGTCGTGCGCTTAATGTCTTATATTCTAAGACGGAGGTGACCTGAAAGCATTTTAGTGCGGTCTGAGCCAACAAGTATGCTTAAAACATTAAAGAAAGTTTTTCCAGCCTCTGTTCCCTCACGTGGGAAAGTCTAAATGATTTGTACAGTTTAGAAGAAGAAGAATAATAGCCTTGTACGACACGAGTATACGGGGCGCCCAGACAAATTAAAACATCGCTTGTGTAGAAGCCATAGTGAAGAAAGATACGCAAGTGACTTATAAGGGAATAGAGCAGCCTCTTAATCATATATCATTCAAATGCATAGATCCTATGTTGAGTGAGTTTATTACTGGAATGTACATTGCGTCAGGAAATACACATTACATATATTTTTACATTAAGGAAAAAGATATTTACATTTTCTATGTATTTATTGTATGTATATATTTTTCAAATGAACGAATTTGTCTACTCTCGGAAGTTTTGTTTTGAAAGATTTTTTTTAATTCTAACTTAATTTTACTTTATTGTATATGAACTTTTTATGGTTAATGAAAATGAATTTAACAATACAGTATTACTATAGCACATGCCTGAAACGTGTTATTTTTTGCCACGAATGTCTGAATAATTTTTATGAACATTTCGGCATTTTCTATTACAATTACCAAATTAGCTGAAACATACTTGCATGTTAGTGGTAAAATTTAAAATGTTTTGATAACTGGTTTTCAGTGGGTTGTACATTACACCCCTGCCATTGTTCTTACATCTTTTTTTCTGAAATATAAATATTTTTAACATATACAGAATTTTACCATCCCAGTAGTCTAGCAGTAGCGTTTGCGCTTCTCATACGGCGGGCCCGGGTTCGATTTCCAGTTAATTAGTTTCCTGACTGAGGTTTTTCAGGGATTTTCCCCTCAATTCCTCAAGTGAATGCCAGGGAAACTTAGGTCATAAGTCCCATAAACTCATTTGGCCAAATTATCACCTGTTATCCTTCTTCACCTGGTAACAATAGATCTTAAGATCAGGTGCCATGATTTAAAACATATACACCCAGAATGTTATTCCATATGTATATTCAGTTTTTTTTCAAAATATATAGTAATTTTGTTACTATCAAAGCAGTTATTTAATGTACAACATATTTTATTACACAAATCAGATAATGCTACGAAAGTATAACTATTGTTGTAAGTTGTAAATCACTACAAATTGTACAATCTATATCAAGATTAATGAAATAATGTTAACATTAAATCAATTAAGCAATATTTGAATTGACCTTCATTACAGCCACCACATCCCAATCCGGCTGAACGATACTCCTAAGGTTCAACGCACTCGGCTCCAACACGTTTCATGGCTGGGCAATTCCTCGTCTCTCGTGCTAATCGCTGAAAATGACATCTATCTGCGTCTCTCTCCAGACGGTGGAGGACAGGACTTCAGGCTTACCGATACAGGACAACCCGGTACTATCTACAATGGAATATCGGATTGGCTGTACCAAGGTGAGCTTATTATTACACTTAAACACAAGTATAATAATTTTCGTTAGAAGGTTTTATTTTCAGCTAAAACTTACTATTGCACATTAAAACTTTGAGATGTAATTACAAATGTTGCATAAAGAAATATTAATTTATAATTTATTCGGGACTTTTAGTTTTATGCATGTCTTTACTGTAAAAGATCAAAAAACAGAAATATACTGCAAATAACATAAATAATATTCGTTCCATATGGCATTTACAGTGTTTCAAATGCGCTTCCTTATCTGTCCTTTGCAATTTTCAAGGCGTTTGCCTAATGGTGAGTTTTTATTTTATTTCGGCGAATCTAGTTTTTCTGCATATGTTTTTGGTAAAATGCTAAAATAATTTATTTTTTAGTGTCCATAATTTTTATCAACAAAATATGCAATATACAGTCAAAGTACCTATAAGTTTATTATGAAACAATTGGTATTTATAGTTTTCGGGAAGAATTTGTATTGTCATCTAGACTCCTAGAGAGTATCTTATAGATAGTTTGGCATCTACCGCTGAGAAAACATTGCGTAAAATATGACTGATTGAATTGCTTTACCAAACTGTATGGAGTGGTGAGATACTTGCAAACAGGAGGCTTATTAAAATCCAATGAGATTCATCAACTGATGTTAATTGTGAGAATGCCATGGTAGAAAGGGCTTGTTGTCACTTGTTATATGTTTCAGAGGATATTCTGTCAAACGCGGAAGCACTGTGGGGCTCTCCCGATGGAACTCACATACTCTATGCGTCCTTCAACGACTCAGAGGTGCGGATTTTAGCATTTCCCTGGTTTGGTTCGGGGTCAATGAGCGGCTCCATCACCGGCGGTGCTGGGTCCTGGCCAACATTTCCCGAATCCAGAACTGTGCGATATCCAACGGTAGGCAAGCATTATCTCTCATATTTTCGATTTCTGCAGTATATCATTTATTCTGCCATAATCATGTTAAATGATTTATATAAAGAAGCAAAAATGTTAAAATATTTTAAGAAATATTTCCTCCATTTATTGAAGAATTAATATTATTAAAAAAAATTATTCAGAGTTATAGTTTTATTTGGAAATTAGCTCACTGACTTCAAAACAGTTTCTTTAAAGATTCAAATTTGTGCTGTTTTTAGATCAAACCATGCCTATATAACTTACCATAACCTATGCTCCACAGAATTAGGGTCAAGGTTGCCAGAAGGCCAATATTAGGCACATGTAATGAGGTGCATTATTTTTCGGCCACAATTGCACCATTTTGGCTTTATGTGCAAAAGTACAACTTTATGAACAAACCAGAGTTTATTTGTAAGCAAAGTTTTCTTTGGTGGTTTCACAGCAGGCCCCAGGACTGATCCTTAGTGCATACGGAATGAATTTTCTTACTCATTTTTCACTGACGTGAAAGGTTTTTCTCCAACCTATAACAAAGAAAATCTGTCTTACCTGAAACATTTCATTACACCAACTCTGAAAGATAGTCCACTTATATTTTGTAGATGCCCAGACTTACTGCTTGTTTATATATGCACTATGTGTTGTTTTGGAAACTCACATATCAACTGGATGACACTTTATTTACAAAGACTTGGCAGCTTTGATATCCTAAACTTGGTTCAAACACCACATGATGTACCTAATATTGTATCAACATTGCCTCACTTGTATGGTCCAGTAGATAAACACATGGCTTATTTCCATGAGGATTGCTGTTACAGGTGTTAAACACCATTAAAAAAAAACAGTGAATAAGGAAGAACCATATACTGTGGACTGAGAAAAAATTTCAACTATGAACCTCAACCAGTTGCTTTGAATTTGTCCCCTCTAAATTTACACTTCCAACTGAGCCACAGAAATAGATATATCTATGTATTACATCTGTGTATAATCTTGAACCTCAGAGCTCATAAAATTGCTTGCTTACTTGTCATCATCTGCCTTAAGTTATTAAAGTGGACTGACTAGAGCCTACAAATAGTGGACATTTTTTTGTGTTTAATGCCTGTTTTGAGGAACCACACGTTTTTGACACTGATGATACATGAGATGAAATGATAAATTGGGAAAGGATTTTAAGGACGAAAGCATTCCAGGCAGAAATATAGAGCCTTTTATGACTGAGGAAACCTCAGACAGGGAGGATGATCCTGGCGGAAATGGGATCCCAGATCTCTTACTCACAAGTCTGTGTCTTAATGACCTCGACACTCATGCCAGTAGTTTAAGAAAATTGCTGGGCTACATTTTATACAAATAAGTTCATATTATCTAATTGATATTATTGTATGATTTAGTTGAACTACACACTCTTAATGCTTCACTTGCTTGCTATAATATTATCTGTCATTCATACTGTCTTTAAATAATTAAATCTGCATCCAAGAGTTTAGAGTCAAATATTCCATCCTGAAATGTAATGTTAAGCATTTATTTAATTAAATAGTACAAAAGGAAAGACAGAAAATATTTGCATTTCTGGCACTGAGCTCATGATTTACTACACCGTTTTATTGTTAAAGCCGGGCACAACAAATCCAGAGGTGAAGCTATGGATTATGGATGTGAGCAACATTACTGAACCTCAGAGATGGGAACTTAAACCTCCTGAAGTACTAGAGGGACAGTAAGTACATCTATGATATAATTTTAATTCAAAATTAAATAAATTTTGAATACTATCAATTATGAGTGCATACAAAATTAAAATTTTTCCAAATATATGCATCAAACAATTGATTATTAAGTATAAAAGACTATAAACATGCATATTGCTTCCCAATTTTTGTTTGTTTGTTTTTAAATACATTAATTCTCCATGAAAGTCTCTGTCAATAAGAGTTCATTTACATATTTATTTTGGCCTGTTCTTTAATGTAATGTTGATGTAATATAATGCTAGATTCTAATGATCTAAAAACAATTTATATTCTGTTATTTGTTTTTATAATTTCCATCTCCTTAATTTCTAGATGAAATCTTTTACCTTGCTCATCACTCATGAGTCCTAAATTAGGTAGAAAGTAGTCGAGGTGAGAGTTCAAGAAATGAAGTTTTAAACTCCTATTGTAACCATGAACTTGCAGTCTTCACAACATATTTCTTACAATTCTTCATATTGTACATCTTTTACATATCCAAGGAACTTATTGATAACATCCTTGAAAGCACACCATGCCTGAAGTTCTATATCATTCATAGTATTCAAAAAGTCAGTATCCTTCATTAGCTATCTGAGTGAGGCCCATCAAATATACTATCTTTTATTTTAGCCTCAGACAAATTGGAAATTTATGATATAAATACTTGAAGCACAAGCCATTCTTGTCTAGTGTTTTGATGAATTGCTTCATGATACCAAGTTTAATATGAAGCGGAGGAAATAGCATATTTTTAGGGTCAACTAGACCAACATGTATTACATTTTTTTTTTAGCATTAAACTTTTTCTCTTAGGCCGTTCTTTCCCTGACCAGTGTTTGTTCCTACATCTATTGTCCCATTAGCAGAAAAAGCAAGGAAATTTTGTGTACTGACCAAGTGTGCTGACCAAGTAACATACCACAAACTTGTTAGATCTCCACACAGTAGCCATTGATATTGCTGGTATTTAATTTTTTTCTAAAGTGGATTTCCAAGCTTAACTTTAAAATATGCAATATACTTTCTTAATAAATAGAGAATATTATTTTTTTGTTTTTTTACAAGTACAAACCAACATGAAAGAGAAATTATTTGGGTTTTTCACACATTGCTGTCTTGGTATTCCACAGCTTGAAGCCATCTTGTTATTAGTTCCCTGGTATTTTATACATTATACCAAGAAAAACTGAAATATAGCTGACAACAAATACACTACCAAAATACCACAGCTAGTGAATTTTAGTGGTTTTAGACTACAATACAATCACTTCCCCTTACTTGCTGGCAATGCGTTGATAAGCTCCAGTCAAGTTGGAAACTGTAAACACATGGCAGAGGAACTGATAAGAAAGTAAATGATGGTTGCTTTACTTTGGATTCTGCATTATATTCTATTATGCTAAAATTATTCATGTTTTGCCATTGTATCATTATCACTGCAATATAGCAGTATAATCAATTGAAGGTGAGATTACAAAAATTCTATACGTTATGAAAAAATTTATATCATTTTCAAAATCAGCACCCCATTTTCCGTATGAATTGTTGATTTTCACCAAGACATCAAAATCATCATGGGCCAGTGTTATTTGTAGCAGTTAATGTAAATGATGATGTCATAAAATGTTGAGTAATGCTAATGCATTTTTTTAAATAGCTATTTTTTATAATGAATTCATATGTGTTCTACAACTGAATTGTAAATACAAATTGATGATACCTGAAACTTGTATTAGCAAGTTTATAGACAGATAAATGTATAAATAAATAAATATCTAATGAGAAAACAACTGATGGTTCAACTCTCCTTCCTAAAATGTTTATTCTTACCTTATGAAATATGCAATAATTTTCATTCTCTCTTGGTTAAACAGTCATTTTATTGGGAAAACATATTGTAATTTACAGGTTCAAGTTTAGCCATCAAAATGTTTCTAATTCCATTGCAAATATTTTTCTTTACATTCCAAAATATCCACTTGTTCCACTAATTTTGAGAGCAATTGCACTGCCAAACATTCATGATTTGTACCCATTTCTTGAAATTTTCTGCTGTGAATACCATACATTTTTGCTAGCATTTTTGTTTTGCACTGAACTAGTAGATAAATTTTTTATTTATTCTGAACTGTAATGAGCAGGAAAGCTCTGAATAAATTCTGCATGCATATATTGAGATAATCTGGATATCAAAGTAATATATACACACTTAATTGTGTTGCTCTAGTATCAATTATCTAACCATCTACACAAATACTGCTGTAAGACCAGCAGGGAACAGGTTCAGAAAGCAATGTTCAAGAACATGTCAAAGGGAAGAAGTTTAGGCACCATCGATTGCAGTACTCTTAGTAGCCAATAAATAAAACTTCACATGAGCATACAATGTTTATTACTAAAGCCCTATCATTTAATTACATCTAGTTGTATAAAAAGGAATATCTGCATATATAGGGTTTGAAAATCTAATATATAATATGTTTCTTTCTTCTTCCCCCAAAAATTAGTATTAGGGAATCTTGAATTAAGAGGAATCTATAAAGTCACTGCACTTTGATTCTAATCCCCAAATATAATTTTAGGGAGGTATATCTGACATCTGCAGGATGGATAGGCACAGACAATCATCATGTATCAGCTGTTTGGATGAATCGGGCACAAAATGTCAGCATTATTACATCTTGCCATGCCCCAAATTGGACATGTTTTGAGGTAAGTAAAATAAATATATTTTTCTTAATTTAACAATAGTTGAATCTTTCAAATGAGCTATCTTTCTCCATAAGAAGAATAATGCAAATTAATTTTCATATTATTAATAATGCACCTATTAAGACTGCAGTAGGCCATTCAAGCATTCAGATGGGAACTTCCTAATTAAAACTAATAGATTGTGCTATTTTAGAGAAGCTGTACTTAAATGCATTTTGAATGTTTATTAACAACATTTTATTATAAAAATAGGAGTGTTTATTTTCTGTGCTAATTAAACTCTGTTAAAAGAAATTAATTATCACTCATAACTTTGGAAGAAGAATTTCCAGAATTGTTCGCAAAAGTAGGCTATGCATAAAAGGGCTGATGCATGTACTTATTTAAAGAATATCCATCATGTAAAGAGATGAAAGAATTTACTTTCTTTTCTTATTCACAAGTTTTAAAGACCCCCCTACTACTCATCCATAAATATATTATGAATTATGACTAGGAAGTAATGATACTGCTAAAAATGAGCCCCTAACTATCAGTATGAAATTGGTATGCAGTTTTTCATGATGAGGAAAATCTCAGTCACAATAAAGTTGAGCACACTGACTTTTAGTGTACTTTTAATGCCTGAACAATTCAGTGAATGTTAATAAGTGGACATAGGTACCTTATTGATTTACATGCATTATATCATTAAGAGACCTGCTGCAATTCATTATAGGCAATATTTAGCACTAATCATGAAATAGTACACAAATCGTAATGGCACATTATAAGGCACAATGCTTTTATTTCATAAATGGAAGAAGTCATCCACATAGTGTCAACAGTGAAGCATCTGTTTCTCACTTAAAGATCTGTGTAAGTGGAATCCTATATTGCTGGGATGAAAATCTATGATACTATGAACACCTTAGACTGGGTATGCAATAAAAATTACCGTACCTTTTTAGATGGTAATCCCAACCTTTTTTGACTGAAGACACGTTTTATTGAATGCCCATGATAATGTAACACATTTATAATCATCATTGTCATGTTGTTGTTATATAATAATAATTATAATATAATAGCTTATATGTAGTGTCTGATATCCAGCATTGTAAATAAACTGATGTTAACACACATCGAAATTTCTAAAAAAATAAAGAGCAACTTGAGTGGCATTACAATAAAAAAAAGTATGTGAGAAAACTTCCAACCTATCTATGCTGGACATCTAATAAAATTTTTTTTATTACCGTTTGTGAAAACTTACGTACTTAAATTAATGCAAAGGCTGTTGGTTGCACAGAGTTTCTCTATACTTGGCCAACAAGTAAATCATCTTCAAGATGCAACAATCTGTTCCTTAATTTAGATTTAACTATTTTTAAATTCTGATTTGCACAAGTATAGCTTTGAAAATGGCAGAAAAATGTTTAGGGCCCTTTTTGCCTTTATGGGATAATGACATTACAAATAAATTCAAAAATACTACACTGAATTCTCTAGAAAGTTTGTTTTCACAGTAGAATCGCATAACAAATATAGCAAATCATTTTTCTCGTCGAAATTCAGGTTGATGGCATTTTTTGAATGTTAATCTCATTAGGAGTACCAAAAGAAGATATTACTCATTCTAACACTAAAACAGACAAGCTAGGAACGAAATTTGTTACTTAAGTTTGGAACACTTTTAGGTTTTCTGCTATTAACTCTTTCAGGCATTCTTTCTCATTTTCAGAAAGTCTATTTTCAACACTCTCAACTAAAGGAAAGGCAATCATTTACCTTCTATAACCAAAGACTCCCAAAACTTCAGTATTTCGTAAAATCCTTGAATTTCTTTGTGGCTTAAATAATAGTTTCTGTTTTGTGTTGCATGCTTGCATTTAAAGAGTTCAGTCTCTCAAAAATGTGAGCAATATATGCTAGTTTAGCACACTTTATCTCCCAAAAGTTTAGCATACCTGGCCTTCTGGCCTTTTGCCCTTTAAAAAAAAAAATTTGAAGCTCTATCACTCGCATCATTGATTTACCCCTAGAAAGTTGATGACTTTCAGTGTACAATAATAAAATGGTATGCTCATCCCCCATATTCTAGCTAAGTTTTCCAAACACCCTAGACTAACTGGTCTTGATTTTACATAATTTTATCATTTTAATAGTCATACTTAACACAGATTCTAGAAGTTCCCCTGCATCACTTCTCATAATTAATGCCTCCCTGTGCAAGAAACAATGAGTTATCATTATAGTCGGGTTTACTACTCTCACAAAACTTATGAAACATTTGAGTTTTCAATTTGCTCTATCTGTGCAAAGAGGGATGCAATTTTCCCAGGAAATATTATGTTCAACAAAAAAATTATTAACACACTCATAAATTCTTTGCTTGTAGTAGTGGTTTTGAGTTCTTGGCAAAATACAAATTGTTCATTAATATCTAAATTACATTTAAGCCTAATTAAGGTAATTAATTGACATTTACCACTTGTGTCATGGCTTTTGACCAACTGTAGACCAAACATAGTATCCCCTACTAATTTACTGTTCACATTAATTTTAATGTCATGAGACATTTCTTTTATTCCGCTAGTAAGTTTTATCTGATAATGAAACGTTGAATATTTCTTCTTCCTCAGCCTCAATAAACATAATTTGTAAAATTTTTTGTGCATAGTAATATTAGTTCTTTGCTAGTATTACAAGGTATTTTTCTGTTGAGCTATTAATTTAGAAACTACATATGAATCATGCAACATTTTGTCAGAAACAGAAATATAATACAGAATTTTTCCTATGACTTCAAAAGATGTTCAAAACATTCTCTTGGTTTTACTACATATGAAGCATGCAACGCTTTGTTAGAAACAGAAATATATTTTATCAATGCACTAGAGGACCAATGCACCTGTGACTTAAAAACATGTTCAAAATATTCTTTTGGTTTTGAAGCTACATGAGAATGGTTACTTTCTAAATGTTTTTTTTTTTTTTGGTTTATTTGGCACCATCACCTGACTTGACAAAACACTTTCAGATATAAGACGCTCAAGATTTTGTTTATATTCATCACTATGCCACTCAAAACCATATTGCATATTTACAAAATGCAGTAAGGATTTTTGCTCACATTACTTTAATTAGCATTTTAGTAATATAACCCAGAACTTGACTCAGATCGTCTTTTTTTAATTAAAAATTTGTCCGTGATAAAATCTAAATAAAATGGTAAAACAGAAATGTTTGATTATTTGTTTGATCATTTTAATAGTAAATAAATATATTTAAACTAAAAAAGAATACAATATGAATTATAATGGACATCCCATATAGAGAAAGCTGCAGAGAACATTTTAAGCAACTGAGCATACTGAACCTACCAATCCTATATATCACAGATATATTAGTTCATATAAATAGCAACCTTGGTTACCTATCAATAAATGCAGATATACACTCACACAATATATGAAAAAAAAACAAACTATTTCAGTAATCCTTTAAACATAATGGCATAAAATTATATAATAAACTAACTACTTAAAAAATTTAAGACCTTAAATAAATTAAAAAATGAAGTACATAAATTCTTAGAACAACCAATTTTAGTCATTTTATAAATATAGTCAACCCTAAAGAAAACATTCATAAAACAGGGGAAAAAGAACTGTTAAATTTATCTGAAGGCTATGAATTAAATGTGGTGACATCCATAAAAAAGTGATGGTGCAAAATTTCTTATTTTTAATAGAAAGTGCTAAGATTACTGTTAAAAACCTTACAGTTTGCTGGGAGGGATTCTGTTCATTATGCTGGTTTTCAGGAGGTTTTATTTTAAACTGTATTTGTCTACTAGAACCAAATTCATATTGCAATCTTTATATATTTTTTGTTTAAATTTTAGTGTGTCAAATGATATTATGATTTTCTTTTAGATATGTTCATCTCTGTATTTTTCCAGGGTGGTGATGCCCTTTATTTGTTTTTTGCTTTTGAATGTTTGTAATTTTTTGTTGATCAGATCCATTGTGTAGCATATCAGTAGTATTCTCATTTGTATTCATTCTTGCTTATAGGAAGATTTCTAATCTGAATGTAAGGCTATTGATTAGTGCAAATTTTTTTGGTTTAAAATCATAGTTGCTATTCTTAATGTTATTTTCTATGTTCCATCCATGGGCATACCAAAAGTTCCCAGAATTTATGAAATTAGCTGCAAAAATAAGGCATAAGTTAAACCAAAAGAAACATTAGTCATTTCAAGGAAATGTAAAATATGTACATGCTGAGAAATCAACAATAGTGTACCGTTTCTGATCTGAAATGAATGAATTCCAGATGAACTGAAACTTCTTTAAACTATCCAGAAACCTGTAAAATTTATCAAATGGAAGACTTTATTCATATAAAAATAGAGAAAACATAGTTTTAGTATAATCTTCCAAATAACAATTACCTCCTCCAAATTCATTAATCTACATAGAGACATCTGCATACTTATGCACAAGTTTACAGTAAATTCCTGCTGAAAACACCACCACAGGTGGCCAAGGTTGTTGAGGTGCAGACTCTTGAGTGGGAGGTCTGGAGTTTGATTCCCATCAGGACAGGACCATTCTCCCTGACTGAGGTTTTTTCTAGGTTTTCCTCAGTTCTCATAAATGGCAAATGCGGGGGAGGTATAAACTTAGGCCTGGAATGCTTCCTTCCTTAAAAAAATCTCCTTTCGCAATTTATTATTTCATTTTATGTATCATCAGTGGCCACCGCCGTGGTGTCTTAGTAGTAAAAATGGACATTAAACACCATTAAAAAAAATTCTGAAAATGAAGGCAATAGCCTTCAACCATGTCCAAGTAAGTAAAATTAGTGAAATTTGAATGACTCCTTATCAAAATTTTAAAATTGTGTTACATTTCACTGAAAAATTCTTACCATTTAATTCTATATTTAGATAAAGTCTAGGTTCTAAAAGAAAGCTTTAGTAGAATGTACTAATATTTTCTGGAAGAAATATGTTACCAAAGTATTAAACAGACTGCAGCATTTTTTGCAATGTCCTGTTTATATCTCTCTAAAGTCTTAAAACTTTGCTAAATTGTATAATAGCATTCCTAATGTGCACTAGAGTAAAAATACCTCTACTTAGAGATGATTTTTAGAATATCTTTGATACATATTCCATACAGAGATCTAGCAGAAATGTGGATAGAGTTTAATTTAAAAATAAAATATTCATTTATCAAAGTTCGTGTTATCCATAAGAGAAAATTGAAAAGGCAATGTTCATACAATATATATTGTTTTGTATCACTATTTTAAAAATACTTATTTTCAGACACATGCCGAAAGAGCTTCAGAAGACACATGGTTGGAAGTGCAGCCCCATCCTATATATGCACAGGATGGTGAGAGCTTTTTATGTCTAGCCAGCATCAACGAGGGAGCATATCATCACTATACTCATATTAAACATGTGACTCCCAGTCAGCAGCGCATTGCTGTACTAACACATGGAAGTTATGAGGTCATAAAAATACTCTCGTGGGACACTACCAATCATCTAGTGTGAGTTCAAAATATTTTTCCAGACTTATGCTGCAATTCTGAATTGTTTTTTAATTCATAATCATTCAATTATTGAAATAGAAATAGATTGTTAGAAAAGTTTAACAATTTAGTGAAAATTTATGGTAAATCCTGTGCAGTCAGTAGATAAGCTAATTTCAAGAATTAAAAAGTAGCTGAGGTAATTAAGGGCTAGAATTGCCCATTATCTTCATAGCATATAACAAGAATGGTAAACACCAAGCCAAACTATAAGTTTACAATCTGCATTGCTTCATTTCAAAGTGGTGGATAGTAAATCAGAGTCATCATCGCATAATGCCTTCATTCAGTAATGCAGCAAAATATAACTCAGATTTGATTTAGTTTAAGGTACAACATTAGGCTTGGATGCTACTATAATTATGTCATTGAAACTTAATTTGGCTTCTTTTCATACCATTAAATTGCTCTATCTGTGAAGTTAGATGGTAGAATTAGTATTCAATAGCACTCAGAGGTTATACCCATATATTTGGTAGAAAACATGGCTGTATCTCATATACATAATATGTTGCAAGATTTTATAGTTTTTCACATTTTCAGAAACTGCACCATTCGTCATCGGTACAGTTTGCTTCTAAGATGCCAAAAACATCTACGTCATATTTCCTAATCATTTCATCTAAATGTTGCTTTTTTGCTATACTTTTGGTGAATCCACCAGCATTCCAAGTTAAAGTACTAAAAAGTACTTTTTTTTTTATTTTTTTATTTTTTTTTTTTTTTTTTTTCCCCGTTTTCACTTTTCTCTTGCATTATATTGGCCTATTTCTGCACAACGTTGTAGCCTATTTTGCATTACTCAGGAGACACCATGTGGAGGCAGGTTACTTTATCCCATCAGCTATACACAAATAATATTGGCTGGCCAGGGAAAAATTGATGGATCAAAATCCTGCACTTTGGATCAACAACTACTATTAATAGGTATTAAATAAGCAATATAAGATATTTTAATATGGTTTTATTGAACATCAGAAAAATTGCCAGCAAAATAAAATATTTTGTAACTCTTTTTCATAAATAAAATTATTAAAGATCTGAAATATAGTTATAG
Organism: Metallyticus violacea; assembly: GCA_030762175.1. Classification (NCBI taxonomy): domain Eukaryota; kingdom Metazoa; phylum Arthropoda; class Insecta; order Mantodea; family Metallyticidae; genus Metallyticus; species Metallyticus violacea. The sequence goes on along the minus strand of CM060838.1, from coordinate 16,235,855 downwards.
TGTTGCCATGGTTGTGAAAATTTTATATTTTCTAAAGAAAATTAATTCCTGTCATTTCTATACGGATTTCTACAATGCTTTTTTTTATATCCTACACTAATGTATTCAACATGTAAACACTAGCGTCACTTACTTACATAACACTAGGACATGTTTCAGGAGCAATCACTGTTGACCAACTCCTTTTTTGGTCACCTTTTTTTTTTATATTTATTTCTTTTAAATTTTTTTATAAATATTTGTATGGAAGTGGTACACATTGGTCATGACCAAAAAAAATAAGTAATAGGTTCATCTATATTTATGGAACTTATTTGTATTTCTATCCATATTTTCTTTAATTTGTGAATGTATACATTTTGCTTTTTTCTTTGTAAGAAAGGCTTTATAATTTGCTCTGTTATCTTTTAAAATAAACTTTTTAGTACATTTTTATACATTACTTTTTCAGGTACTATTTGGGCACACAGGAGTCTAAACCAGGTCAAAGACACCTGTATGTGGTAAGAGATCCAGCTGCAGATGATCCTCGACGTTTGGAGCCTCAGTGTGTGACATGTGATTTAGGAGAAGTTCTCTGGAGCAGCCGTTTCTGGTACACCAACTGTACACACTTCACGGCCTCTATTAGCCCAGGTAATGTGACTGGGAGCATGACTTATTATGTTCTGGAGTGTGAGGGTCCTGGATTACCTCTTGCTGGTGTTCATTCTGCTGGCACCCATCGCCTGCTCCGTGTGTTGTACAACTCAAGGCCCAGCCGAACTCCACGGCTGAGGCAACTAGCTCTTCCCACCATGAGAAGCTTTGAGGTACCTTTGGCACAGGGCTCAAGGGCTCAGGTGCAGCTCTTATTACCTCCCAGTTGGAGAGAGGAGCTCAGGGATGCTGCTTTCCCCGTCCTTGTTGAGGTGTAAGTATTTATATAATATTCTTTTATATCATTAAATAATTTCAGAAAGCAATAAAAGTATGCTCTAAAAGTATGGATGTATCCAGTGCAAAGAATTAGCATTTCTGATTTGATAATAAAGGAACAACTGGACATTTGAGCTATATCTGAGATTAAAGTGTATTACAGATCCCAAGATATAAAATTGTATTATCAATAATATTTTTGAAGTGAACTGTCAAAAATGATGTGAAAAATTTAGCAGTAATTATAAATATTATTACAGAAGCATGCAGTGAAATTGCTTATTAAATAGCATCTTTTTATTGAACAAGGTCTGTTAAAAAACATTCAAACTTTCAAAATTCTGCCCCAAGAAGTGTCAAAGCAAAAAGTGATTTGTAGCACTGATTAACTCTGATCTGGGTGAAATTCCTCCCCTTTGTTACACATTGTTATCTTATTTCAGTCAAATTTCAGTACTTTCATTGTACAGTATTGAATGTTTTACAGTTACTGAGATGGCAGGTTATTGTGAGCTGTACTTTAACATGAAATTTTGTAAATTCTATACCAAGGCTCATAAAATGATGAAAAAAGTTTATGGAGATAATTTAAGCCTTACTCAGTGCTATGAGTGATATATATGATTTAAAAGTGGTTGGGAGTTCATAGTTGATGGTCCACATTCTGCACACCCATTAATGTCAACTAATGATGCTCATGAAGTCAGAATTATGAAATCATCCATGAAAAATCTATGCCTGACTGTTCAAAATTTTCCAAAAAAAGTAACATTGCTGTAGGATTATGTGATGAAATCCTAACATAAAAGCTTGGAATGCATCATGTTGCAGCAAAATTTGTTCTCAGTTGTCGATACAAGAACAGAAAGACAACTGTACTATGATCAGCCAGGACCTCTTGGGTTTGATTAATGAGAATACAAGTTTTATAAATAGAATAATCACTGGCAATTAAACAGAGTTATGATGTTGAGATGAAAGGAGAATCATCACAATAGTTGGACAATTTTCACCAATACCCAAAAACTTCATTTCCACTCTATCCATTCAGACCAGTGTGCTCCTGGCCAAATGAGCTCAGGGGATTTTCTGATCTAAGTTTTCCATGCATTAACCTTAAAACCTGAGGGAAAAACCCCTGAAAAAAACCTGTCAGAAAATTGATCCGATCTGGAATTGAACCTGATTCATTGCATGGAAAGCATGAATGCTACTGCTAGATTAGCTTGGTGGACTGACAACAAATTTAGAAGAATTAAAATCATCAAAGAACCCAACATCTTCTCCAACTTATAAGGGGATGAAACATTCCAGAAATTTACTTATCACCTGGCAACAAATTCTTTAACATTTTGAAAGAAGATAACATAAGATAACATAATTTTGGTCCCAGAGAATAACTACAGTATAAAAACCCACTAAGAAATTCTTTGAAAGTTATAATCGTAACCAATATAAAATCAGGAAACTACCAAAGCAATAATTATGATTGATCAAATTTCTGGAGATCACCCTGACATTGTATTACAGGAATAACTGATGACAAATGTATAATAATTTCTATAATATATTCAGTAATGGTTTTATTATTGTTATTATTATTATTATTATTATTATTATTATTATTATTATTATTATTTTGTTGCTATGTTTCAGTAATGGACGGCCAGGAAGTCAAGCAGTGAGTGAACGCTTTTCAATAGACTGGGGGACATATATGTCAAGCCACAATGATGTGGTGTATGTAAAGCTGGATGTGCGGGGCTCCAGAGGTCAAGGTTCCCGTGCTCTCTTCCGCCATCTGGGTGGTGTTGAAGTCCAAGATCAGGTTACTGTACTCAGGTAATTATGCTATCCACTTACTGCAAGAAATTATGCCATACTGTGTAACCCAATGTTATAAATAGGTATAATAAAAAAAGCTATTGTAGATAGCTAGGAAGAAGTAAAATAATTTTTTAGAAATATAAGTCAAAGTTATGGAAGGTTCTGATAATTCACTCGGCAATATGAAATTTGTTATTGGGGTGAACAGTTGATTTTCAAGTGGTTTCTCTCTTGTGTTACATGCACTGTTTCTGCTATCTATTGTCGATAGAGTGTCCCATGCACAAATGCCCCCTTCGTTACTTTGTCATTAATGATTAATGTAGTGTTGCCCATACTTTGTTACAGGTTGCATGATGGTTTAGTATGGTACACCTCAAAGCAGTTCAGCAAATAGAAAGCAACCCAACCTTTTTTGCACTACCATGCATTTTCACATTTTCCTCTCTGCTGTAGTCCCACACATTCTTTTAGTTATACATTTATTTTTATTGGTAACAGGGATATCCATTGGAAAATGAGCTCAACTGATTTAAATGAAAATTGGACTTGAACAGAGAATCAGGGATTTCTGAAAACTTGAGTATTAAATAAGTTGAATAAGTTTTGTTTTCTCACTATGAGTTTGTAAAATACTAAGTAATCATTGAACATGCAGATACCTAAAACCTAAAAGATAGATAATTTAAATTCTTTCCTTTTTTTTTTTTTTTTTTTATTATATTTTTTTTGCAAAGCCTGTTCTCTCCATAACTTTGTTTGCGTACAGTATAACAAGCAATGGAAATTGGTTTCTCCACCATATACTTTCTTACTTTGGCTATAATGTGCATGTGCTGTAAGTGCTCTTAGTGATCCAAAGTTTTGTTTCTTCATTGCAAATTTGATTACATTAATTACAGTATTAATACATGCTGCAAATAAGTAAAGAGATACTCTTAACTGATGTAACTTAAAAATCAGTTTTTATTAAGCCCATATCTTAAGGTACCTTCAAATTACTGATTTATAGGCACCTGCTGGATACCCTAAAGTTCCTAGATGAGACAAGAGTTGGGGTATGGGGTTGGGGCTATGGAGGCTATGTCACAGCAATGCTACTAGGATCTCAGCAGAATATCTTTAAATGTGGTATTGCTGTGTCACCCATTGCAGACTGGCTTTATTACAGTAAGTATTTTAGTAAAAAAACATAGATAAAGTTAAATAATAATAAATAAAGTTAAAATAAAATAAAGTAAAATAAAGTTAAATTAAACATTTTTTGATTGGGAAACTCTCAAGAAGGGCATGACAATGTAATAAATTGTATATTCAATTAAATGTTGTTTATAAATTGTATATTCCTTATTAGCATGCATGTGATGCAAGGTTATTTCTGAAATGCTATATAAGGTGAAAATCAGTTTGGATACAAATAATATATTTGTAGCCAATTGTCATTTTGTACATATAATCTAAAACATATTTGGTCCCTATTGTAATCATAATCATTTTCTGCCATTACTTCTTAGATTACATCATGGATCTTAACTAGTTTTATTCCAAGTAAGAAATATTTAATGCAATTTAGAAATGTTTGTGTGTGCATGCATATTTTGTTATATGTGTATGTGTTCTTTTATATATGTTTACCCTAACAATAATCACTAAATATTTGTACATCTAAACCATTCCTATTCCATTTTATTTCAGAAATATCTTATATGATCTATCTATAATGATTTTGTCCAATATCTTCCAAAATATGCATTCAACAAAAATTGTGCAGAATAAAAATATAACATTTCAAAGGAGCTTTTCCAATTGAACTACTTTCTATCTCCTTAGTATGTGCAGAAATGCTCTGATGCATTTAACATATATAGTGAGCAATTTTCCAATAAATATCATCCAAGTATTTTGACTTTTCAACATTAATTAATCATTTACATAAATATAGTCTTAAAAATGAATTTTGTGTATGATTATGTGAAATTAAATTCTTACAGAGAAGTGGTGAGGCATTTCACAAAAAAATAACTTGGCAGATGCCAAAAATGTATTGTCAGTAAGCACATAATTTTTAACAACTTTTATAACACAAGTTAGTGCTTATTATTATCATTTTTAAATATAATCATGCTGCTATCAGTAAAAATATAAATACTAATAAAATTACCTCCTACATTACATGCAGCTACTCATATTTCCTTTTTTCCAGTTGTGGTGGCTGCACTTCCTCAGTAAGCAACTGCACTCAGTTGCCCACAATTCAAATAACCTTACTGCACTGGATATAAATTTATCCTCATTGTCAATATATATTAATGAACTAATATGTCTTAGTTATTTAATTTATTTTAATTAGCTGATTAGCTGATGTTTATATTGTTGAAAAAAAGAGCAGAGATAAAAGTTAGCACTAATATCAGTTACACAAGGACAGAGAAGTCCATATTTTAACATTATGGAATGAAATTTCATTTCATTATTGGAGAACTTTGAAAGTAGGTGACCATAATGCCTCCTTCACTTGATTACTCATAGTCATTAATCAGAAGTTTATCAGTACTATTTAAGTTAACAATTTAAAGAAATAATAACTCTAGACATTTAATAGAAGGGTCAAGCTGAATGATTTTCATTAGTCTGAAATTTATAAGTAAGCTATATGAATATATTTATGAGTAATGAATTTTGCAGATGATGTTTTAAATGTTGTATACTGATTTCATAATTTTAAAAAACCAGAAAAGCACTTCTTTACAATGAAAATTGGGTTTTTATCCATCCCAACAACTTCTAAATTTCTATAGTCATTGGCTATCTCTTTAGGTGTTGATTGCAAGTTAAATGTTTTACACTGGGATATGATTTTTGTGATTTTTCTTTAAATATAAACATATACATTGGACAGTTAGGTGCTAAAACCACTGGTACTACTGATAGCACAACACAGTAACAAGTATATCCATGGTTTTTTACATTTAGGACAACACCTAATTTCTTAATAGATGATCTCTTCGCCCAAACACTCTAAGCAAACTTAGCTACCAGACTCTCACTTGGGGATAGATCACATCTAGCACAGACATGTTCAATTTTTTAAGAGGTAAGTCACCCCAGCATTAAGGTAGCCACCATCCATCCCATGACAAGCAGTGATTCAGGTATCACCTGCCCCCAAGGTACATGCCATATGCACTCCCCTGGGACACACTGCTGCTGCAGGTACTCATTTACCCGTGAGTAATGGGAAAACTACTATGCTGAATCCAACCCATCCGGACAACTCCCCAATGGGAGGGGCTGGAATAAGTCAGGCCCGGCTGCTTCTAGTAACATCAGAAGTACCACAGATACTCAGGGTTCGCAGAGCTCACACCTGGAGCATCTGTAGAGCAACGACTGAAGTGGCACCTCCCTTACAGGAACAATATATTAACATCGCATCTTGTTATTTCATTGAAATAAAGGGTATGATAGTAAATACATGAAGAATGTGTGCTGCATAGTATCTAGCCAAGATGTTCTTTTTCTCCTTTCTCTCTTTCCTCTGAAGCCTTCTCCAGTCTACAACTGTTAAATGTTTGAAAGATTAATTTCTTCATAATATTTATGACTTATGAAATATGTTATATACATAATTTATATATGTTACTGAACCTGTCAAAATTATTTATGGAAATAGAAATAAATTAATAGTTTATTTTTAAATAAAAAATGTAATTTCCACAAACATTATTATTTCAATGCATTTTAAAAATACTCAACCCACATATAGTAGTATTAAGAAATGGAATATCTTTTATATCAGTCTTAAATATATTGTTACAAAAAAGTTAACTTCTACTGACAATTTATTGTATCTATATTTTTATGCCAAAAGGCATGAACTGATTTGAGCAGTTTGTTTGCTCCTGTATATTAATAGGATTCAATTTTGCCATCTATTAATACAAATAGTTACTATATTACTCTAAATGTGTGGTGCACTTAACACAATATTTATGCTATCCAATTATTTAATGTGTAAGAATATGTATATTATGCAAAAACATGGGAGCTATTTATGCTATCCAAGTATTTAATGTGTAAGAATATGTACATTATGCAAAAAAATGGGAGTGGAGGTCATTTCAACAAGCAATTTTTGGATAAACCATGAATTCCAGGAATCCCATTCAAATTTAAATTAATACGTATATGAACAGTTAAAGATATACTTTATTTTCATTATTAGTACTCTACACTTTTGAAATAATTCTGCTTAAAATAGTCTGATATTTTGCTTTGAATGTTTTTTTGCAGTATTTTCTTTCTGCTGTATTTCACCACTGCTATATTAGCAGAACAGTCACTGCTTTTTCACTTTTCTCCACAAAACATAAAGCAATCTGTAATAATATATATGCACGCATGCGTGCTTTGAAGTAAGGTTTCAAACTCTAGGTAAATGGCAGTTCTCAGGAATTCCACATAAGAGGTATATACATTTATTCTCTTGTTTAGAAAAATTACATTTGAAAGCCAGATGAATTACTGAATAAAAGTACTGTTGTTCCATTCCACTGCAAAAGGGTTGTCTGTTCGTCATTAGTACAGGATGCCCATTAGCATATATTTGCACAAGGGAAGGAGGAATGAGTGTCTAAAACAGATACACAGGAATAACATTCTATCTTAAAAGTTAAGAGAAAATCTATGGAAAATACAGAGAGAGAGAAAGGCATTCAAAGTATTACAGTTTCACTTCCATCAAGTGGATTTGCTATACCTTTATTTTATGTAACTTCTACCAAAGTTTACAAAAATTCTTTGCTCACTTCTTACTCATATTATGCATCTGATTTATTTGATCATGGTAAGATTGCTACAGTCAATATAATGCAAATAGAACAGAGAACAAAATTAAGCATACTTACATAATGTCTACAGATTCAGCATTCACGGAGCGCATCCTGGGAGTGCCTGGAGAAAACTATAAGGGCTATGTGGAGGCAGATGCCACACAGCGAGCCCGCAATGTGCCCAGTCACTCTATGTACCTGCTTCATGGCCTGGCTGATGTGACGACACCTTACCAACATGGTGTTGCACTTGCAAGAGCTCTTGCAGAGGCAGGCATCATCTTTCGCTATCAGGTATAATTTCAGAATCTCTTAAATAGAACTTCAGGTTTCTCAATGAGCAAAATATGTTCTGCAGGTATTCAAAAACTTAGTTAGCTCTATGCATATTTACATAACCTTCATAATTAATGAATAGCTATAGTTCTTTCTAGTTAAGGGAAGTTATTATTTTAATTCTTTTAATTTAATATTTTATTGAAATGGAAAATCTTTATTATACTAGCACTCAGTACTTCATTCACCCTACAAGATGATTCTGATTCTACCCAAATACTTGTAAAAGTGAAAGGTCATTTGGGTGTTGAAACTATTTATATGCCATGATTGTCAAATTATAGAAACATAATCTAATCTATACATTGTTTGATGCTCATTTTTTGATTTGACTAATTTTTAATCTTGTCCAAGTATCCTCCACAAGTTGAACACTTATCATTTTTGGAGCTTGCAAAACTCAGTTTGTGCAAAACAGTTTTGAATTCAGATAGAGAGCATGGCTGTAACTAATCTGAATTTCACTCTGTATGAAACTTCTGCCATATTGAGTAATTGGAAGCTTTTCATGGACGTGAGTCATGGCAGGACCTTCGCCCAGAAGACTCAGACCGCGCCACTGAAGATGTCCTCCGCAGTTTGGACATCATTTGGATTTCTTAGCTCCAAGAGACCACGGCTCCTAAGCCCGGAAGAAACTTCTAGTTATAATTCTGCCATATTATTTTAATATTTAGATATGGTGAAAGGTAGCTTCTTACTTTGCCCCATAAATAATATTGTCAGCATTTATATTGTTTGATGTGATCTATATAGCTTGTGTAATTAATCTGACTTCCTTTCCACTTTGGTCACGAGCCCTTTTATCTGCCAGACATCCTGTTGCAGGATAATTTCTGGCTAACCTAGTGAGCCAATCTACAGATACCAATGCTTAACAAACTGAAATGAATGGTAGTGTTTAACTTTATATTAATGATATTGTAAATAGGAAAGCAAAATCATTATATGCACCTGTAATACTCTTGTAGTTTGCATACTGGAATAATACACCTTGAACAAAAATACATATTTGCTTATCACATTAACACTATACTTCATTAACTCATTAATCCATCAGAACATGTTTCAAGAACTTTCACTCTTGGTTCCAGCCGAGTTTGAGAGTGAAAGTGAAAATTCTGATGGATTATCCAATTAGTAAAGTATAGTGTCATTGAATACTGACTTTTTTACATGTATACTCAACCTACTTCACTAATTCAACTTCCTATTAAGTTTCCAATTATATATATGCTCTCATAAAATCAATATGCCTCCAACAAATATTAACCTTTTATGTAATGTTCTTCATTAGAAATAAAGTAGAAAAAACAAAATCCACATTATATTTCAATTCCTCATATAGTTCTGTGGGAGATGTTACATATGCAGCTAGTCATTTTATGGTGCCTCTACACCATCACAAGGACCTTTACCATAGCTAGTCATGAAAAAATGTCATTCTGTGAATGCTTGGAAACTTTGCTTATAATCAAGGAGATTGGCCAATTTTTTTCTTGTCATTATATTGTTCAGCTGCTCTGTCATTAAAGTATTTTTTATATTTCAGGGTATGTCTGTTTTTGGTATATTGCAAGTTTCTTGGAAAAGGTGGAACTCCTGAATTGTCATGAACTAAAAATTCTGAAATAAATAAGAGACAAAAGTGCCTTAAATAATCAACCGAATTTCTGTACTAAACAGAAAATGGATTTGATTATTCGTGAATTACTTTAGTGATATCCCTGAATGGCATCCTGGATTAAAAAAATAATTTTTGGAATAATCTCCAATTTAGATGAATTTAACTGGTTTAATATCATTCTTCATAGTTTTAATAAATAATTTGAATTAGCCTTTGCAATAAAATTAGGCATGTTGTATTTTTTAACCACTCGTGAAGTTACAGACATTTTTAGATAATGTTTTCATTAAAGTCTGTTTTTCTGTATGAAAGACTTCAGCAGCATTGAAATTGTTTTTCCAGAAAATGTTTCGCAATATGTGTAAGGACATATGGCAAATGTATGGGCAAAATTTCTATATATAAAGAACCTCTATATAAACTAGAAGCCTAGGTCATATTTATTCAATAAATAAATTTCTCATAGTAGAGGAACCTTGGATAGGTCTTTGGGATGTGTAGAATCAGATGAGATAGGTTCACAGTTCCATGCTGGAGGAAGACATGGTAGCTCAGTTAGATCATCAGCACAGAAGTCTGAAGATTTATGGTTTGAGTTCTGTCTGTGATCCAAATTTTTTAAGTCTGATGTCTTATACATTGCTAATATGAAAGAGCAATTTACATAAAAGAGTTTAGGTTTAGAAATGGGTCTGGCATAGTTGAGTTAGAGGTTTATTCAAATTACTGATCTCCTCAGTACTTTCAGGGGCATATATATTTAATAATAAATACCTAATAATGTGTATAACTATACTAATATATAAGATAGAGTCAATAAGAAGTATTTATATTAATTTATGATCAATATTTAAAATTAATTTAATAAAAATCTATTATATTATACCTCCTCACTTGTTGAAATCCCTGCCTCAGTTTATACATCCACTTTTTCACATGTTGACCTCCCAATCTTGGTTCCTGCTTCATTGGCTTTGTTAGGAGTATTACTATCTGAAAATAAAATGTGGCAACAACGACAAATTTAGTCACGTAATACTAAATGAGAAACCTTTTTACATATATCCACTGTCATTTTTCTTTGATCAACTCATTTTGAATGGCTGTCCAAACCGAAACAATTACATAATAACAATTTCCAAGCTTTGTTTGTTTTAGGCATATTTAGGGAATTAAATCTCACTGAATTAATACCCCCCCCCCTACAATGACACACACACATAACTAATGAACAGAAAGAACTACTGTAAATAGATGAGGAAAATATCATGTGTTGTGTATGTGAGAGCTGGTCAGGGAGCACATGACTTTGATGTGTTGGCAGTTCAACTGATTTTGGCACTTAAGCCCTTATTAATAATATTAATATTTAATAAACCATTAAAAATTCAAAAAATCAATTTGATAGGTAAATAAATTAATACAGATATATTAATATAGAATTAATACCACACACCCCAAAATTTGTGATTTTAAATTAATAATATTTCCATATTTTAATGAGGATTTTCAGATTTTTAGAAAGCATTCATCACAGTTACTAAAATAGAAATTTATAACAGATTTAATTGTATTGATGGTGTTATTCTATTTTCTTTCATAAACTAAATTGTGACATCATGAAAGCATTTTTTATAAAACCCTACAAGTATGCAGATCTAAAGTTCAAAAATTGCTACAGCTATATCATAAATAATGCAGCAAAAGCTATTTATTTTATAAACATATCTTTAAATGTAAAAACAATTGAATATATCACATTTCCAAACTCCAAAATTTTGCATGGAATGACCCAATGGTGAAAAAAAGGTATTTTTTTATTAGTTTGTTTGCTTTACCTTATCATCCTTTGCCCTTGTCCAAAGTCTTAGGAGGCTGGGTTGGTGGTTTTTGGTTTATTTTTGCATATGCAAAGAGACAAGAACCAGAAAAACTTAATTTATCTGTAGTTTCAAATTTTGGTTCTATAAATTGAGAAAAAACCCAGTTTGAAATATCAACCAGGCACCTTGACTGAAATTTCTCTTAATGAATATTGGATGGATACTTTGGTTGTAGTGCAGTGTTGTATTCAGCATAGAAGGTGAGTCAGTATTATTTGCAGATTGATTATGATTGAAAGTGAGTGCCCAATGACATGCAAAGTGCAAAAATGGTTTGTGTTTTTACTGCAACAAGAGTAATAACTTAGAAACAAGGAAAGGGTTCAGTGTAAAAATAAATAATTAGTTTAAAAGTAGACCTGCACAACATAGAAATATGATACTTACTGTTCAAGAAAATAATTTGGGTTTCATAAAGCACATACATGATACAACAGTAGAGCCATGCTATAATTCATTAGCAACAAAAATATATGAGGCAAAGTTGTAAATAAACAGTGTTCATCTTATTAGTTTAATTTTAAAACTGTTTGCAGTGAAGGTATTATATATAAATTTATATAATGTGGGTAAATTTCTAACAAATTTACCTGGGAACATATTCTAACTTAAATACAGTAAGTGCAGTGTGTAAGAAATTTACCCGCATTATATAAATTAATGTTCATGACTACTAACAAGCTTTCAATAAGAGTTATACATTTTGTAAAGTAAATTTGAAAAATAATTTAAAGTTCTTATGTTGCATAGCAGAATTTACTTATAATTATCAGTGAACAACGTCATACTTTAATTTTATCATTTTGTTCATTCTTTTTTCTGATTTTAAGAATACTCCAAAAAATATCATCACATTTCATTAGTCAGAGGGCAGAAAAAGTATAAATTGATTATATTGTTGTATAATATAATTAATCATATAAAAATGTAAGTTTTTCTTCTTTACAAATTCATTTTATAATGCAGAAGCTCCATAAATAATTATGTGGGTGCTTGCTCTTCTTCCATTATGATACCTAAGGACTTTGTTCACAAAAAGGTACAGTAGTTCAAGAAACTTAAGCAGTTAAAAGAAGTTAACTCTCATGGCAGTAAAAGAAAAGAAAAATTTTGAAAAAATTACCTACCATCATTGGGCTGCATATAAATTTCAGAAGATGTTTAAGGAAGTTAATATCACATACCAAGGAATTGTATAGCATAAAAAAATCTTATAAATAACAAACAATTATATAATATACCAAAAACCAGAAGGAGAAAAGAGTACTCAAGAAAGAGCATAATGGGAACATAAATTATAAGTATAACAATGTGCTGTGCCAGCCCATTTTTGAACAAGAAATCATGAAATTGGCTGTAAAATGTAAATTCATAATTTCAAAAATTGACTAATGAACTGCAATACCCCAGAGGAAAAGTTCATCAGATGTCTGCCAGAGCCAAACAGTACATACTCCAAGGATTATGACAACCCTTCTGATGTTCGTAAGTAGCTGATAATGAGGATGAAGTTCCACATAAAAATGTCCTATTGAAATTGTAAGTTTATGAAGCTGCAGGAGTGTTTAGTTCAACTCCTCACAACATAATTATCTATAAATAATTCTTAAATAAATGTTCCAACAATCAGTCTAGAACCTTTTCAAATAAATTTTTATAGAGCATTGGAAGCCATCAACACAACTCTGAAACAACTAACAACCTATCCAAACAGTTTCTGTAATGCATGACATTGAAGTGAATCATATTCGGATTTCAAACATTGTCATCAGTTGGTCATCATCTATCAACCAGAGTTGCTGATAACCAATCTCTATCGAATATTTGAATACAGAAGGGAAAAAAATAAGTTTTCAGTGGATTCCTTCAGATTTCAATCTTAGCAGAGACAAGACAACTGTTTTTATAGCAAAAAGAGTTCTGAATTGTATCAACAATAGTTTCCACACTTTTATTTCATTCTGCTAAATTATTTGTCAACAGTTCAACCAAAGAGGAAATTTATGAAGAATTCCGATAAAGAAGTGCAAACAAAAAATGGTTCTGCCTCCTGGCAGAGAAACGTCTGATGCCAGACCACTTGAGAGGAGTTAAGATCACAGCTATCCAGATCATCATATTTGGCTCACTGCCATAAACTAAACATCCTGCCATCTCCTATATGTGTCATTGTGAAGCAGAAGGATCCACCATGGACTGGGAACATGTTAACAGATACAGTGTAACTAACATCATCAGAGACAAACTGATAAACTATAGTGAAATTTATTGGGAAATTATTTTATTTATTCTGGCAGAGATAAGGTTTTGAGCCTTTTCTTCCACTCAACCAGTCTCTTATATAAATACATATTTATTTATTTTCATTCAAATAGTAAATTAATGCCATAAAACAAGTCAACTAAATTACATAAATGGATAAATAAAACATTTCATAGTATAAAAATAAAAGGAATGCAAGCAAAAGTACAATTAAAAGAAAAGACATTTGCAATTCTACATTTTTATATTAAATATATAAAAAGGAAGCAATTTACTTAGAACTACCTGGAGAGTACACTGACTATAGGATTCTATTCATTACTATATTGATGAGAGTTTTGATTATTTCTTGCAGCATTAGCAAAATCTGTTGTTTTTATTCTGTCAGTTTATAGGGGTTTGTGAAATTTCTATTTTCTTAACAAATATTAATTTTATTTCCTAGTACCTGGAAGTTGTTTACCGTTTCCTTTTTAACTACCTCCCTTCTCCCTTCTCTCAGTTTTGGATGTCCTAGAATTAAATGTTTTCTTCCCTTCATGTATGACTTCCTTAATGCAAAAGTATTTTATAATACATCTTATATTCTTAATTATTTGTACTCCTGTTTAATTCTTACAATTTTTTGTTTCTTTTTACCTTAGTTATCCAAGTATTTTATTTATTTTTTTTATTTTAAGCACATAAGGAGTTCATTTTCTTAAAAGAAAAAGGTACCTCAAAATAATCCCAGTACAGTTATATTTATGAACTCATTATCTTATTATTAGGATCAGTCACATTAAATACAATGTCCTGTTTCTCATTCTGTAATAAAATATTGAGGTAATCTATAATTGCTGTGGTAAATTATGTACATATATAGCTTTGATTTGTTTTAACAAGTATATTACTTTTCTATTTTTACTAAAGTGGACCAATGGCTTTGTATTAAGTGTTTCAAGTATTAAATAAATAAGTAAATGCTCCAACATTGCAATATATTTGCTTTTTAGCATTTTCATTTTGTGTTTACATTTGTTTAGATATTTATATGTCATCAACTTATGATGATGACATTTAACTTCTGATAAATAATTTATTCTTTCTACATCAGAAAATCTTACCAAGAATTCATATTGTGCATGGAGCTGAAGAGCTTCTTACCAGACAGATTATTACATTATGTCTCAGGTCAAATAATTCTGACATAGGTAGAGTTGATTTGTATCTGCAGTGGCAGTTGAAACATATTACTTCTCTTCTAAATTTCAGATAATTTCTTTACATATTAATTTAAATTAGATTAATTGCTTTTCAGAATATTCTAGAATTATTTGCTTCTGTTTTGTCATGTAAAGTTCAGAAATCAAAGTGGTACCATGATTGAATAGTTAGCCTGCTTGCTTTTTACCAATCTAGTGGTCATAAGTAGGGTTTGTGGGAAATGATGAAGTGCTTGGGCAGGTTTTATTTGACACTTCTGTTTGCCCTGCTACTTATTCCACCATTGCTCCATCATCATCTCCATCTTCATCATTCAGCCAGCATAATGTTATCTGTCATTCTCTATGTGAGCATTTCAAATGGACTACTCTATTTCTCTCTGCAGAACTCCACTGCCTGATTGGCTAGTCAATTGTCATTACAATTCACTTACTTGGTTCAAAATCATCAGAAAACCTAATATAATCATTTATTTTTGAAAAACATAATATTTTTTCCTTTTATTATTATAATTGTATAATTCGGTTTTAAGGAAATGCACACCCAAAAAAGTATTCCTAAGTACAACAGATTATTCATTCTTCTTTACTTTAAAAGCTAAATTACTTAATTCTGATAAACTAATGTATAAAAGAAATAATAAAGTCTGTTTTTGGGCTCACAGACATGAATTTAACCATTCTTTTAATTGATTTTTGCATTAAATGTTCTATGTATGTCTTGCTGTTATTGCCTTTTGTATATACTCTAAGCTAAAGCAGGGACCTAATGTATTCCTTATATGTACTTTTATTTTTTGTCCTTAAAATGTAATTTTGTTTCTAAAATGGATAAACACTATTTCCTCTTTAGTTACACAAAATTAATTGCTGTATTAGTAAACAGAATTGAAAGAAAATACTATCCAGATCCAAAATAGAGCATTAAACATTTGCATTTAAAAATAAATCAAACAAACTTTCCTCTTAATGCCATATGTGCATATTCCAAGGTAATGCATATAATTTGTCTGGACATAACTAAATAGTCAGCTTGACTCCTATGATTTTAGAATCTATCATTCTGCTGAAAGTTCCATCAGCTCTTGGTCATATTAGGTAAATTGAACAGTCCCTCACCTCTCTGCAGAGTCTGTAAGTTTGTTCTTAGAAATATGCAAGAATGAACTTTCATAGTACCCTGTTTTCTTCCATGCATGAACAGCCTGGAAGGAAAAAAAAAACAAATATTTTAAAACAAAAATAGTTACACAAATTAAGTCGAGTTACTAAAAGAGTTTATCATTTATATTAATGTTTCCACTGAATGCTTAGGATGTCTCATGTTTATGTATCAGTGAACAAAGACAGACCAAGCAGATATTAAAGTGATCATAATATGGAATACTGATGATACTGCTGCATAAGCCTAAGATAGGGTAGGCTAGAGGTGACCCTCTAACTTTTCTGCCACTCTAAGTAAGAACTAATCATGAAAATATTTTAAGAAATACATTCCTATTAACAGTAAAGTTTATGGCCATATAATCCCTTGATTGTTAGACAAAAATAATATATATCTGTTCATATTTTGTCTACCATTTAGGAAAATCTCTGGTGAGTTAAAAGTTTACTCCCTATTAATAAAAAAATTTCTGTCTCACAACCAACTTGTGGAGAAATGATTCCCAAGCTTTAAGCACCCATAAGCTCTAAGTCATCTTCAGAGGTACTAAAGAGAAGAGAACAAATCTAACTGCAAGCCTGAGAATTTGTTATTTAGGTCTTATTTTGATTATTATTGGCTATGTAACTGTGAATCTCAGAATTAGTGATGGCAAAAGAAAGAAAGTGAGAGGAATTAGGTTGTTCATTCTAAAATTTAATTTGTCCCATTTAATTTCAATATTCAATTTGGAATAGAACACAGTGAAACATGCATTAATAATATCTTCTGAGTCAAAATATTTAGAACATTCTTTTTGGTTCCACTGATATGAGATTACATGTTTCATGGAACAATTGTCCACATCCTCAACTGTTAAACGAATCATTTAACAGCTGAAGATGTGGACGATTGTTCCAAGAAACATGTCCTAGTAAATCTCATGGAAGTGAAACCATAGAGAGTGTTCTAAACATTTTGACTCAGAAAAGATTATTGTCCCATCTAATTTTGAATTTTGGCTATATGCTTGTTGCTGCATATATGTGTACTATGTAGCATAAAAACCATGGGTATACCAGATACTACTATTACTACTACTATCATTACCATCACCACCAATAACAATAACAACTACAATGACACATTCTTTATAATACTCCTTCTTATATTTTATTATTATCAGGGGAACAAACAATATTTTCATTTTTCCACGTTCTATTTTAATTCAAAGTTCTGGTAATTAAACAAGGCATACATTACATTAATTCATGGCAGTCTATTTGTAAACCTTCTGCTCTTGGTTGAAAAAAAATTATTTTGGGTTGTTTCAGAGCTATGCAGATGAAGGCCATCTTCTGCTAGGAGTACTAGAACATGTGTATCGCTCCATGGAGGACTACCTGAAGGAGTGCCTTAGTTTGGATGAAGAGGAGCAGTCGTGAGACTAGGCTGCAACCACCTTAGGCCTTGTGTTTCTACTTCTAATCTGTGAGTGCGGCTATAAGAACTGCAAACCTCAATATTTTGTGAACTGAAGACATTAATAGAGAAAAAAATGCAATAGAAAGGTTTGAAAAGCATTAAGGATGTCAATCAACACTAAAGTACCTGCACAGACTTGTATTAATCCAGCAGCATCCATACAATTTCAAATCATGACAGTGCTTTAAAATATGATGCAATACATGCATGATAGTACCAGTGTAAATGCTGAAATTCATAATCCTTTTATACATTTATGTTTTTATCTTTCTATAAAGTTTTTTTTAATATATTTTCTCTACTAATTCATAAGTTTTCTTTGTTTGAGTTATATGAACATTTTCTTTAATTATGGATGACACAATTATGCTAAATGGAAACAGATACATCTGAGATGTGAAATACTATAAAGTACTTTTAATGCTTTGAATTCCTTCAGAGCAACTTTTTCTTAAAACTGACTGCATTAAAACCTTAGCAATAAGGAACATTGATCACATTAATAGCTACTGACTTTGATTGACACCTCTAATGTAAAAACCTCAATTACAACTAGCACTACACAGGGCTTAAACTCTTATTGGTATTGGCTACAGCAATGGATTCTGTGTTAGATCCTTGAGTCAGCAATAAGCCATTACTTGTGAGCTGAGTGAGAAAACTTCTTGGAGAGGGCCAAACAATGAAGCATTCAGGGTCAGGTGAAGGGGAAAAACTATCAATTGAAACATTATTAATAGTGTATCATGCAGTGAGACAATAATAGTTTACAAGGAACTTATATATAATAATAAACTAAAGCAAATTGGAAGAATGTGAATGCTATCTCTCAAGAAGGCAGAATTATTTTCTGGTGCTCATGGCCACTAGATGTACTGAAATGAAAGATGTGGTAACCTTCTCAAAATCTCTGTTTATTGTAAGGTTACTGGTGAAATAGTGTGGTTTGTGCAGAGACTAAAAGCCCTATGGTACATGAGAAATAAATTTCTTATAAAATATAAGGAACAATTTGTAATGAAACTCCACAAAGGTGACCTTGTGACAGCATCAATTCATGCTTAAAAAGTTTGCTGTGAAATGTACATGTTAAAAAGGAATAGACAGACATTCACTGACAAATTTTTGCTATAAAATAAATATTGCTTCAGGGTCAGAATAAGCGCTATCCCCTATATTCATTTGTATACTCAATATTTCAGACTGCAAATCTTTTTACTTATAAAATCTATGCTGTTAAAAGACCTCAGCTGCAGGTATGAGTAGAAAACAAAAGAGATTATTATAGGCTTGCTTTAATTTTCTGTGAGTACAACAATGGGCAATAATGACTAAGGAATTTAAAAATCAATGCCTTTACACTTTAAGTATTAAATGAAAAGAAACAGCATGTTAAAACATGAATTTTTAACATATGAATTTCAGAAAGATCAAAATAGTTTTTTTAATGACCTTGCATTTGTTTGTTCCCCTTCCCCCTTTTGTGTTTGTATTTGCATTAGAGGCTGTAATGTTTATTTTAATTCATAGAAAGACTGTTTCTTCAATTTATTTTTCATTTTTCACTGGAATAAAAGGACTGAAGGGCAAAAACCAATATTGTGTTCAACTTTCTAGCTCTTGTGCTTCTGTCCTTATAGTGTGTTGCCCAATTTTATTTAAAACTGAAGTCAGCAAAACGTGTATTTCTTGCCTTTAATGCCTTACGGAAAAGGTACATAACAAGTGTAGGGCATATTTGATATATGCTGCAGTGGAGTTTGTTTAGAAAGTACTCTTACATTTTATAAGATGAGATAACCTTTAAAATATGTGACATAAGAGTCTGATGATTCGTCCTCTATCAGAGACAATCCATCCCCTTCTTTCTGACTTGAAGAGAGAATACTCCAAAGAGGTAAAATATTTAGTCTTTATTCAACTTGAAAATATAATTAAATATACCTATTTAAATCTTATAAAATGTAAAATACCAGCAAAATTTCCTCCCCCATCCAATTATCAAAACCTTAGACATAATATTGAAGCCTAAAGGCAAAGAAAATTGTGTGGCCTCCTTTGCAAAATATTAACATCTCAAACAGAATTTACTCTAGTTGTCCAAAAATTACATGATGCATTGCTTTCAAAAGCATTTAGTAATTTACAAGACATATGAAGCTAGTATGTTATTTTATTAGGCATGAATACTAATTAATAATTAGAAAACAGAATTCAGATCTAAATTTTTTCTGGCTGTTTAGTCCAAAATAGCCTTAACATGTTCCTCTGTAATGAGCACATCTCTTGGAAATGACATTTCGGGGCAGATGTTGTTAGGTATAAGCACTAAAAATTGGATTTATGTCTCATAATTTAACGGAAAAGTAGTTAAGCCTAATAGAAAATAAACATGACATCACAAAATAGTTTTATTTGTACAAGTCAGTGATTATGAAATGGCCTCAAATCAAACATTTGTTAGTTCAAAGTGCTTAAAACATTATATGCCTTCATTGATGTAAACTGATATGCATGGTGTGTGAAAGTTAACAAAAAAAAAATCAATGACTGGTAGTGTACTGCAAGACAATCTATTGATTTAAAGAGTACATTTAATTAGTAATTTGCAAATCAATTTAAATTGCTTTGCATTGTAATTGTATCATAATTGCAAAATGTTTCACACATTAGAAAAAAAAAATTGTTGCCCAACATTATAACTGCCAAAATCATGTGCTTATGATTCTTTACGATGAACAGAGTCATAACCAAAATTGAACCTGTAAAAATTATATTTATTTCAATTTTTTTATAATGTTTTTCTTATACTCATGTTTCTTATTTATCAGACTGAAGTTTCAAATGTTAACATGCTTTATTAGAATGTGTATGAACAGAGAATTTTTGTGAGTTCTGACATATCATATATATATATAAATAATTATCTAATACACATATACCTGCAAACATATAGCAGATCAAATCATTGCTTTGATGTAGCTTAAAATTGTAATTCTGATTAAATTTCTCTTTTTTCACATTTATTCTCTCTATCTCTCTCTCACTCACTCTCTCTCTGTCTCTGTTTTCCAGTTCTTTATACAGTGGAAGAAGCCCCTAAATATATTAACTACTATTTCTACTAGAAAATATGTATGAAATATATATAAAGCTTATGCATCTTTGTATGTGTCAGATTTTTATTAATATATTTATGGGTATTCTACGTTGTACAATAAATTTTTTAATAAATCTATTAAAATGGCCTAAAAATATAATATGAAAATATAATTTAAAAGTTTGCTTACTAAACCAAAAATCTTCAAAACAGGTTTATAAACAGTATGAATAAAATAATTAAAACTATTGGTTTTTCTCAGTTATTAAATTGTCACTCCAAAGAAACACCCACTCCAACCCCATTATGGTTTCTATGCCTTTAGTGGTTTGCTCAAAATATATAAAATGTTTACATTATATTTATTGACTTTTTAAAACATTTTGTGGTTCGTGTAAGCAATAAAGTTAAGCAAAAAATGAAGTTTTGTAAGCTGTTAATACTTTCATTTTTATATATTTACATAATAGCTTTAATTTCTTTAATTAATGACATTAAGATTATACATTTAGCACTTCTGTTTAAATTCATATATTTCTTTCTCAAACCTGAAATTATACATTAATAATATAAAGGATTATAAGTAAATGATTTTGTAGTGTCAGAAATATTAGTCTGCAAAGTGCTACTCTTCTGTTAAACATAAAACTGTTTCAACAGCCTTATTTCTGAATTACTTAAAAATATCAGAGTTAATTGCACTTAAAAAAAACAATGATTATTCTCAATTATAAATTCTCTAGATAGTAAACAAATATGACAATGAGCAGTTTCAAAGGGCAGAGATTTTTCTTAAAATGATGTACAAATATCTAATACATTTATAATTAAATTTTAACACAGCATTTCATAATATGTGTATAAGACAATCTTATGGGCTTAAAAGTTTACTCCCTTAAATATCTGTAAATCATTTTTAAAATATTTATTTAAATACTTTTTTATTCCCCCTTCTTCCCAGTTATTTAAGAGAATAAAGTTGTATCAAAACTTTCTCCTCTCTCTCTCTGAAAAGCTGTGGTTAATGTGAAATTGCATTAACATATTATACAAAAAGTCCACTTCACAATGCAAAAGAGCTTAAAATAAACTTATGTGAGAATGTTAAAATATGATATAAAAGTTAGTTGCAATTTTGTGCTGTTTGAATAAGGTGTTCCTATAGCTACTTACCTGAAACCTGACTTGTGCTCTGCAGTTTGACAATTACTGCATTTAGCTTAAGAAACTTTTATCTTTAGCTTGGAAAAGAATAGGTCAATAGTATTTATGAAGTTGGTGTGACTGAATTCTGAATTCCATACAAAACTTTAAATGGAAATCTTTGCTTCAAAGAATGTCACCAGGGGAAATCTATGGGTAGTACAAGTAAACTTTTTAAGTACCTAATTTTTTTTATTCAACATTTTCTACAGAAGTAAATTTTTCTGTGGCATGATACTTCCTATCATTGCTGGGTTTGAAATAATACAGAAGAATAAATAAAGGAGGAATAATAGCTAGACTTACAAAAACTGTAACTGTTCGAACATTTGTATTATACCCTATAGAAAGATATTCAAATCTGCAAGCATACAGGGAAATGACATACTTTTAAATTACCTATAAATAGTACTAATTTAGTATCTATATCATGTATATATATATATAAAGCATTTTTGGGAAAGCAAAAGAGTTTATAATATTTTAAGAATTATATTGTAATCATCTTATGGTAAATCAGAAAATGAAATAGAAAGACATGAAAAGATACTATTTCTTTGAAACCATTCACTTTATTCTCAGAATGATTTCTAAATTCATGGCCTAGTTTTCCTAAAAATATCTTATTCTGCATGTGTAACCAAACTGTATTTACTCTTAAGTAGTTTTACTTTGAATTTAAAATTTAAAAATTGCCCTGAGTCTCTTGCTGTTAAGCAGTACCAATATTTACTTATGAACTTGGAATCTACTTTACAGAGTTATCTAGGTGCTTGATTTATGAGCAGGTTTTTTTCAGAAAAAATTTCAGTTTCAGTTTACTTACAATTAGAACAGTGGTGAATTTATTTAGAATTAGAAAGAATTAGATTTAGAAAGAATGCCAACAATCTTACTCTCATTTCAAAGTTTTCTTTAGAATAATATATCTTGAGGCTTTTTGACGTTTTACTCATATATAGTATGCTTCTCCATGCTATATAAATGCCTCAAAGCAGCTGGTTCTATTTGTAAACATTATTATGAGTGATGTTATTTGCTTAGCTGTCAGCAGCCAAAGACCTCTTAATTCAGTATGCTAAGCTAGAGCATATGCTGGTTTGAGCCACTTCAAGGGAAGATAACTTTTTCAATATGAATAGGTAATCAATGCATGGCTATATAATCTTGAAGAAATTGTGAAGCTATGCTCAGCAATACCAATTTATTCAAGTAGTTAGAATGACTGAAAGAATTGGTATTTTGGCCACACATGACTACAGTGATGACCAAACTGGGATCTTTAATAATCTTTAATAATCTGTTATGCTACAAATATAACTATATTATATCCTCTTATTGCAGGACTGGAGCAATGATTTCTGCTAACATTATTTCAAACATCCTTCTTATTTGTACAAATTCTTTTATAATTCTGCATTAATAGTCTTAACTAGAAATGTTAAATGGAACTTTTACAGTGAAGCTAATCATATAATTAAGATCAATGTATGATTGAGTCAAACTACACTCTCTTATTGCTCCACTTGTTTATAATATGTAGAATTAGTTCCACATCATCAGCTTACTGTCGAACAAAGGACTCGTGAAACTAGTTCTACTTATTATAAACAAGTAAGTGGAGCAATAAGAGGGGTAGTTTGATTCAATCATGCATTGATCTTAATTATGTTAATAGCCTTATTTACCTAATGCCATTATGGCATCAAAATCTATGTAATGATTGTATCAAAATTATTTATTGTGGAGTTCTGTTTTGCACATGTGCTCTTTTCTGCTTGTTGTCCTCTTGCCTGTCTCTCCATACTTCTTTTCTTCAAGAGCAGATTATGTTTTATATTATGCAATATCTTAACTGTAATATGCCAGTTTTGTGAAAAAATATTTTCATTAATTAAATTGCACAGATAAACACTATGGTAAAAACATGGCACATTTTCCCTCTTGAATCTTGGCTTACAAAATAAGTAACACTAATATTAGAAATACAGTGAAGTTGTTTTGCTATTAGATTATTTTTTGTATTTATTTGTTTGTTTATTTTTTTGCAAACCTATCTAATTTTCTTAAAGAAAATACTTACTGTTATTTCTTATTTCCACTTACTTTTGAAGTGTGGCATGAATATCTGGGGAAATTAAGACAAATTTAAAGCATTCAGAAACATGAACAATAAACACTCAACAAGGATCTGCTCTTCATAGCACAATAGCTTCTCTTACCAGGTTTCAAAATAAACACCTTTTACATAAGAAGAAATGTGCTATATCTAAAAGCTTAAATGTAACAGTTGCCTAAAATAAAAGTAAGAAAGTGCATTAATGGTTAATTTATTCACTGATGCCTTCTACTTTTCAAATAGTTCTGAATGCAAGCATATATATAACAAACCAAGCATATATACTCAGTAAAGCATAAAAGGTATCTATTTATTATTCCTCTTATTTATATAGCTTTGATTTATGCTCACTTGTTTCTTACTCTTGATTTACTGTCTATATCTGGAATCTATAGAATGCAAAGAATGCTATGTTACACTATAATTATTTATGAGGGATGTGCAGTAAAGACTGAAATCATTGTTGCTGTTTACTGCCTTATGATATAATATCTTTGTATGTAATGATAAAGCTCTAATATTACTCTATAATTTAGAATTTCATTTGTTTCCTCAGTAAGTTATGATAGTTCATTGAACAAAATTTCAGTATGGCTGTCGCAAATAATATTAGGCAGTTAAATTAAATATTTATTTTAATGCTATTGTTTCATAAATATACACTATGAAGACACCTGTTTCAAAGGAGGTCAAGAAAGTTATGAATTGTTGATGCAACAGTGAAACTGTAACTGCTTTAATCAAAGAAAGATTCAATATTGATGTATAATACACACATGCTCAACATCATAGTTAGTTGTTAATTTATTAACTGCAGATATATGTGAAAATGCACATATACTTTTATGCAACCAATGAATAGAGAGTGTGTACAGTGGGGTCCTAGATTGTTAATAACTAAGCAGAGAAGAATTCATATTCTACGAGATTTCTTGCTATAGAAATAGCTTATGTACTGTAATAGCTCTAACTTTATTTTATAGGACTTGTATATACTACAGCTAAAGGTGACCTGAAAAGATGATAGTTTGACTAAATAATTCCTTAGCTTTAGAGGTGCTTCTGAAGTATATCTTAAAATATCTTTTAGCACGTCTTCTGAAATAGCTGCAGAGATAGATGAGACCAGAATATTAATAGAGAGTATATAAAAAAGGTACAATAACATAAAATTCTAATTATTTGTTAAATGAATTTTTATAGAGGCAGAGTCAATCTTTATTGAATACTCCTCATACTTTAAATTCAATCCATTTATATTTCAGTCAATAAAAGCTGTCAAAAGAAAGTAAGAAAAAAACTTGGAGTGCTTTTCAAAAAACAAAACTTTGTTTTCCCAGGTTTGCCAAAAAAGTTTAATAGAAACTTTGCCCTCCTTCCAAATTGCTGTGAAATTCATTTACTTTGACTCAAAATGTTGAGTAGATGTGAAATGAAAGACAAAAACATTTAATGAAGTCCAATGAGTATTCTGTTTACTTAGTATTAATTAGCTCAGTTATGTGTCTTTCATTTTTCTTTTATACTTACCAAAAATTTAGTCATAAATTTAAAAACTGTATTATTTTGAAATGTAGTTTTTACTTTTCTGATAAATTAGCATAACATATTTTCAAGCCTAGCTGTAGAACCATCAACATATCAGTGGTGACTAAAAATTTTCCCTTTCAATATTTTCTTAACCTACTTATAATGAAAAACTTCTAAGTAGTTAAAGAAAGGTATTAAACTTACAAAGCAAAATATCTTTAATAATTCATAAGAGAGTTTGGCATAAACCATGCAAAAGTAAAATACACCAGCACATAAATAAAATAGTTAATAAAAACAAGCACAATAAATTAAAACAACCAAAATTATCTATGATGATACTCAAAATTAAAAATTTAACAGGTCTTTCAATACGCAATTCTTACATTTGTTTTCAAAATTAAAGCTAACATCCTAACGTCTCCTGTTCAAATATTACAAAGATTTACATAGAACATTGTACATGGAAGAACAAAGATATTCTTTCAAATTTGATGCTCATTAACTGTAACTCTGGTAGGCATAACTATACAGACATGAAAATAAAGCACTTGTTCTGTTAGATGGAAACAATTGACTGGGGATGAAGGGATTCTGGGACTATTTATATTTTCCACATGTATATATTTTATTGTGTTTCTTATGAGTGTAATGATGAAATAAAATGAAAGTGAGTGTTTATTTATTATTAATATATCAGGTAATAAAATAGCATACACATATTACAAGGTATTAAAATAAGGATTTTATCGTAACAATTTGAGTTTATTTAATTATACTGCTTGATTAACAAGTGACAGTGATAACTGCCAAAATAAAATTTCTGCTCATATGAAATTCAGTTCCAAAATGAAAACAAATATATTCTTTATTTATTTGTAAATGAAATAATCAATACTGAAATAAATTTTCTTATTATATAGAATACTTTTAAAATATATATATATTTTATATAATCATTATATATGATGAAATCCAGATATTTCCTAAATAAAAAACAATTTTTTTCCTTTGGGAAGGATGATATTGGCATCATCTACTTTAATATGATGTGCACCAGCCATCATAGTTAAGTACTTAAAGTAACTAACAAAGATTTTATTCTTCTTCTAAGCGCTTTCAACACTTCTGTTACATGTTTTGCCAGAACGTCTGCCATTCTTTACCACAGATAATTCCATTCACATACTATAATGGCCCAAATATTTTCTATAGGTTCAAGTCTGTTGACTTGGATGGCCAGTCCAAAAATGAAATCTCTGAATGGGTTATACCAGTTTTTCATGTTTCCTGATGTGCATACACTACAATTGTCCTGTTGGAAGATGGTATTTGGCATATCTTCCTCTGGGTATATTGTCCATATGTTGGGTAGAATACATCCCTCCAGAACTTGATGTGTTCAGACAGTTATCTAGTTCTCCCACTCCATTAACTTTCATCCTCTTCCAGGATGTGACATTTATCCTGCCCCACTCCTAGCTTTGGCAATGCCATGTATGGGGCACCTGGACACCACATATGCAGACTGTCAGTTTTCATCAGATCAGATTATGGAATCCCAATATTCCTTGTCTTTGCTGAAATGTTGTAAAGCTAAACCTATCCTGGATTCTAAATATTCATATATCAAAGCATCTTTTCCTAGTAGGTATATGATAATGGATTCTCATTATGCAGGGACATCACCTTATAGCTTGGGAAAGCACATCAATTTCCAGAGCTGAAGAAAAATGATTAAATCAATTAACTTGCATAATAGCTCAGTCCATTTCAGTTGTCTTATGTTTTACATATCCAAGCTTAAGATTAGTTTTCAAATCTGCTTCTCCTTCTGGAAATTCTGTCAAAATTTCACCATTTAAACAGTGCCTTTTCAGTGGTATTGGCAATTTCAGTCACTAATCAATTAGTTTCCCACATGCCTATGATATATTCTCTATTTATATCAGGAGTGTAACCTGGTATTATAAAATGGTATATACGTAGAAGAAGAGAAATGCAGTTCTAAGGAAGTCTCTCATGGCACAACTTTCCACTCATAGTTCATTTTCTTGTGTACAGGAGTAGAGGTGGATGACAAGGATAGAGTTTATATATATATATATATATATATATATATATATATATATATATATATATAGACAGAGAGAGAGACACACACACTCACACTCACTCTCTCTCTCTCTCTCTCTTTCTCTTTCTCATGGACTCCACCATGTCTTGACTCCCTAGTCTTGATATGGTTAAGTGGTATTAAATGCACCAATAGCTTACTTCTAGTTTGTTTAAGCAGTTCTGTTGTTCTCTCTCTCTCTCTTCAATTTTCTTATCCTTTTCTCCTTAACTATTCCTAAAATTTCACCCATAATTTTGCCCTTACCATATCCTGTAACTGCCAATATTTTAACCACTAGAATATGTTTCATTACACATTGGATTCCAAATAGGTTCTCTTCAGTTTTTATATCTTTACACTGCATCAGATAGTAAAATACCCCTTCTGCTTCCCAAAATATGCTAAATACTTCCAGATTACTATTCCTAAACCCTCTTGAAATCAACTTACCTGTGTGTATCCAGGCAAATCCTTCTCTTCTTTGTTTATCACAAATATCAACTATTCCTCTCTACCCCAATCTTTTTATAGGATAGAGTTGAAAACAAAACAAGTTCAACCATGAATAGTGCCTGTTTGTCAGAATATATCTGCTGCACAGAGTAAAAAATAGCAGATTTATGAATTCACTCCTGGCTAAGGTGCATTCTTCATCCCTGACATAGGCTTACTGTAATGGAGATGGAGGGACAAAAGTCCAAGTCAAATGACTAGAAATCACTCTATTGTGAAAAGACAAGTTAAGATTATCTTCATCCTCCATTGTACATATAATATGCTTATTAAGCCTGAACACTCCTGGCTAAGGTGCATTCTTCATCCCTGACATAGGCTTACTGTAATGGAGATGGAGGGACAAAAGTCCAAGTCAAATGACTAGAAATCACTCTATTGTGAAAAGACAAGTTAAGATTATCTTCATCCTCCATTGTACATATAATATGCTTATTAAGCCTGAACATTAATATTGAAAACAGCAATATTAGTGCAAATCTTTACAGTAACAATGGTGGTGGTGATGATGATGATGATGATACACTGAATAGTCATATTATACTTTTATCACTCAAATAAAATGTGAGGTATAACCAACAATATTCACATGACTACTTCTTGATCATGTATCAAACTTCTTTCAAAATATAGGTCCTCATGTAGAGCTCGGAATTAATTCTTGTGCACCTTCAAACATGCTAATTTATTCTAAAAAAAATATACGTTAAAGATGCCACACAATTCAAAAATTCATTATTATATTATTATAACAAATAAATAATATCATGTCAAAACATTTATCTTTAAATATACAACATTTTTATTGAAAAAATACCCTAAAAATAAAGCTCATAAATAAAATTATTTAATATTATAAATAAACTACACCAGCTAGATAATTCAATTATTTAAAAATTCATTATCATGTAATTATAACAAATAAATTAAGTTATATCAAAATATTTTTTACCTTGAAAATATGATAATGGGTGTCACAGTTCAAGTGTTAATGTGTTGTTGAAGAATTAATTTCAAATTTTTCCAAATTATTTTACTTGTGAACAAATATGTTCAATTAGTACAAATGACACACACACACGCGCGCACGCATGCACGCACTGCTTTGCACTCAGTGCACACATAATTTAATCCATGAATCTATTGCTCTCCACAATTGCCTTGATGAAAAGGTTGGTTATGAAAAAAGTGCTCTTCATAATTACTTGAAATGAATGAGATATACTCTTCCTCAGGCAACAAGGAAGACAGGGCTTCCAAATTAGATGTAGCAATTGCTCTTGGATTGAAGATACCTTTCTCTCATGATTTCATTTTCTGAAGTTTATATATTTGCATCCAAAGTTTTTAATTATTTAGTTGAGTACAACTGTTAAATTATGGCTTGACTTCAACACTAGTTCACTGTCAAGCCATACCAACAAAAAACAAGCAATACAGACAAAGCCACAATATTATCTCAACACATTCTAATTATATTATCTTCTTTTATTTACTCTTTTGAAATTTTTCACTATAGATAAAATGTGGGTCTTTGGATGTCAGTTTTAAGACATGGATCCCTCACCTGGCACAGTTCAGTTACTTATTAATTTTCAGTTCATTCTCTTACTAGATATTATACTCATTATCCAGAATTATTCATTCCACACAAAAATTTACTATTTGCTTTTCTTCCAAAATTTTTTTGTTTCATATTTAAATTGTGCTCTGATATTTACTACAATTCTACCTTCTGAACTAGTATATTCTCTCTGATGTAGTATTTATTTATTTTCACTTCTTGATGTCTATTTTCTTTTTACATAATTTAAATATTCCTTTAAGGCATTAACTGAGTTCTGTCATTAAATATTTTCCTTCATGGAAGTGTTTTGTTCTATTTTTAACAATTCTTTTAGCAAAGACATTCTCCACTGTTTTGTCCCAAAATACATATAGTAAATGTTTCAAGCCATTTTGAAGAAAAACAAAATGTGCATGATATTGTTCTGTTGCAGTATACTTCATGCATTTCCTTATGCAGTTTAATTGATATTTGCCTTACATTTTATAGTAGGTAAGTCTTTAGGTAGGTGTCAGTATAGATTTGGGTATCCTGCTCTGCTAAGTTTTACCCTCTCTTACTATTTTCATTTACTTGTTAATAAGCAATTATCAACATTTTAGAATGTTATAAGCAATAGAAACAAAATCAATTGTAGCATATAAAACATACTAAATTAATAGTTTTTGAATTGCGGGAATTTTCACAGTGAAATATAGTATAACATAACAAATTATTATTGAGGAAATCACTCAAATTTCACTAATTTAGTTCCACTTACTTGGACATGTTTTAAAGGCGATTGCCTTCATCGTCAGCATGATCCCAATGTCCGCTTCCCCGCGTGGTATTCAGATGTTGCTCCGTAGATTTTATGAACTTTGTGATAAGGTTGCTATTGTTTGGAAGATCAAAATTAACCAAATTTTCTTTGTTTTGGGGAAAATATATTCATAAATAAAAACAAAGAAAATTTGGTTAATTTTGATCTTCCAAACAATAGCAACCTTATCACAAAGTTCATAAAATCTACGGAGCAACATCTGAATACCATGCGGGGAAGCGGACATTGGGATCATGCTGACGATGAAGGCAATTGCCTTTGAAACATGTCCAAGTAAGTGGAACTAAATTAGTGAAATTTGAGTGATTTCCTCAATAATAATTTGTTATGTTATACTAAATTAACCTTGAGAATTAGTGAAATAATTTGCTCCTGGTATTTAGGATTACAAAATATCCACTACTTCATTCAAAACAATGAACTTGTGCTTTCATTATTCTTAATTAGCTAGTGAGCCAATTTAATATTCTCTTGCTTCACTGAATTAGTGATTAATTAACTTAAATAGTTACAAAATTAACTTTAAATTTATGCTTTTGTGTTCAATACTTAAAAAATTTAAGAATGCTTAGGAAATGATCATGTATATACAGATTTAATGAATCTAAATTTTGAAAATTTTATTAGAAATACTAAATTATTCTGCATATTATTTTTCTGAAAAAAAAATTGGGCTTAAAGAGCCTTATGTCATAAGCCTGATTATTCAGAATATCTAAAACTTTGTCTGCAGCATTAAGTTCAATTTTGAAGCATGTAGTAATTTTGAGATTTAAGCTTATTTTCAGGCATATAAAATTGTTCAGATAATGTTCTTATTCAAAATACCTAGACTTACTAAATTAAAAGCTAATCTATTAAAGAAGTAATGGACATTTTATTATATGTTTTAAAATACATTCAAATAAATACAACTGTCACATGGGCCTTATGGCTGTACATTGTCATTGTATAACAATCAAAAGGGCCAAACACACACACACATTTATACATAGACATGAATGAAACCATTACTCTTCCTTCCATTTACCTGCACCCCCTCTCCAACTCCCCCCTCTTCATTATAGCCCATTAACTTCCTTTGTTGGGTCTTCTCTAGAAATATTCCCAAATTGTGTGAGTATCCTGCAATAACCAATACTATTGAAGTTGACAACAGGAATGTTAAAAAAGTTGTAGCAATTTACAAACTTCATTAATCACAACATTTAATTTATTAAATTTTAAGTCAAAACTGATATCACATACAAACATGTTTTGGAGCTCTTCTAGTAAATGCACAATTTTTAATTCAATTTTCAGACAAATAGTGGTGAAGAAATAAATACATGATTCCTTTAATTCTGCAAAGAGACCCTCAGAGAAGGTTTTGTAATAAACATTAAACTTTTTACAATCTAATAGAGAGACAAATTTTACATTTTCTGTTTCTCAAATAATTTAATTTAAAACATAGGGTATATTAAAAAAACACATAATTTTCCCTGTCAAGCTTTTGCCTTTTATGTCTGACCATTTCGTCATGCAGATTATTACTGTCAAGATTTTCTGCTTTATCTCACATTTCTTCAAAATTTTGATTTCCAATTTTCTGCAAAGTTTCTCAATATTCCAAATTTTCTTGTTGCAGTAAACTAAATCCACACTTTTGTTTTGCAGAATATTAAACAAAACATCAGAAAATTAAAGATTACCTATAAGAACTTGTATCTATCAAATTTTACAAGCAATTGGATAAATCTTGAAGCTGCATTAACTTTTTATGGGGCCCAATTCTCTGGTTTGTCTTCAATGAATATAAACTGTGAGTTGTTGCCTGTACATCATTTGAGTATTCACTAATTTTGAAAGAAAATTTCCTCTTGTTGCCACATTACCTGTAAGTGTTTTATTCATGAATTCTTTAAGGACATTTCTTCAACTTTATGCAGTGAGAGAAGAAAATTGGTATATCAGCCATAGAGGTAAAGAATTGCCTACATTGTTTTATGAAACTAGTAGATTATTAAAATGATACTTTAAATGCTACTAGCACTACTAGTACCCATTTCTAATAGTTTAATAGTACTAGTAGACTTTTAATTATGGCTAAAACAGTGTATAAAATATGCTGTAGGATATTTATTATTTACCAGGCTTTGAAGTTTAGATACATTACCAGACACTACAGCAGCAGCTGCAGCAAATGTTTGTGCTATCTTTATCTTAAAAGTGCTAGTTTATCTTCAACAATTAATCTAAAGAAACATTAGAAACTTATAAAAATCTCTCTTGACAGTTTCTCTCATCATCAACCTATCTCATTAGTTATGTAATTGGTTTTTGTTTGAAATATCTGTTGTTTCATCTAATATTAATGAAATAAAGGAGCTTGACTAATTTCTGAGTTTATTTAATCAGTGATGACTAGCAACATCATCAATTTGGCATTCTGTATAAGAGAAGAAGTGCCCTTAAATACAGTGCTTATTTTGAAATGAGTGATTATAATAGGATGACAGTAAGGTATTTTAGGGACTCCACATATATTTTTTTTATTATTTCAGCTTTTGGATTCATCACAATCTCTAAATGGACATTCCTGTCCTAGGAAAGTTACAGTATAAATTAACATATTTAAGAATAACTTCCCCCCCTCCCCATTGCACAAAATATCAGAAACTTTTTGCTGTTCATTCAAAGCAGAAACAATTGTTTGAGTACCAAATGTTTGTAAAATTAGAAATGATTTCAATGGTGTTTATCACATACAGTGACCAAAGGCATGCTTAGCAAAATTGGATCAATTAGTATTTCTCTTAGCAAAGTATTTAAATTGGAAACTAGCAGAAGGGCCCACACTGAACTGAATCAAAGGGCATTTTTGAACAAGAAGTTTTGTTCTGTTGCTGGAATGGAACTTTTGTTTTTTATACAATCATAAATAGTTGTGAGCTTTCAAGGTAAACAAACATTTGATAGTGCACTCTAAAACAATGCAACAACAGTTTGCTTATTGAAGGTTAGATTGTAATATTGCACATTGAAATATAAAGAAAAAATAATAAATAAAACAAAATTAATAACTCTATAAATTATCTATATCTACGTGATAAATGTCATAAATATTACAGCAGTAATTATAACCATTATAATGCTTGGAGTAAAGTAAGCAAACTCGTGGCATTCAAAATTTAACATGTATCTCTTGTAAAAAATGTCATGAATCCAGTATTTGTTTCAACTTGGAATGCACGTTCTGAAATATTGATTAAATATTACTTTATCTTTCAGCAGGAAGTTATAAAAAATTAAAAATTCACTATGTACATCTCTTGTTAAAATAGTGCCATGTACCCAATATTTAAACTATTTTATGTGTTATTTGTTTCCCCTTTCTACCCCTCTTCACATAAACAATATAACGCTATTGTGCAATCCATTTTTTCAAGCCACATAAGTATGCTTCAGTTCCCACATTCCCTTCAGCTCGGTTTAATTCAACTCTGCTAAGTAGGAGTTAGCCTTTAATATTTTAAACCTATAAATCCTGCAGAATTCCAATGATGTAGACCTGAAGATAATAACAGACATGGTCAGCAATAAAGTTTATTTATATCATTTGAAACAGCTAGCCATTAAATCATTTATTCTATTTAAGGCACAAAAATTATTTTTCTCACAAATCTTTTACAATGTCTCACATTATTTATCACAAAATGATATAAAACATTTCTAATCACATGGATAAATTAACTTTCTATTGTAGTATTTATGCAGCATCAGCTGTTTCATTTTCATAAGTACTTGAGACAATCTGCCATTTGCCAACTATCTAATTTCTTCTGTTGCGCAAAGGGCTTTCTTTGTAATTGATTCCTAACATTATGCTCTGCCTATCTCCCATAATCCTACCCACAGGACTGCAGGAGTTTCCTTTACCATATTGCAAAGATCTAGATCCCAAGAATAATAAATACAAGGAAATATTGCCATCCAACATTTCTGGAGATTTAATAATTAATTAATATAAACATGGAGTATTGGAAGCAAAATTCAAATAATTAATTATGGAATAAATAGTTATGCCTAGCTTTGCAGGCTTATGTCATTGTATATTATATTCTGGAATATAGCTTGTAAACTTACTGGCCTTGATCATGCATCTAGCACTGTCTTTCAGAAAAATCAGTACTTACTCGTACTGAATATCATCTGCCGACAGTAAATGTGCTGAATCAATTAAAATTTTTTCAACTGTGGATCTGTTTGTGACTGAAATTTCTTCTGCAGTGGGGAAAAAAAAAGGATAATGGTTAGTTTTTAAGCAAACTTTTAAATATTCAGTATATTATCCTTTACAATTTATTGTTCCATTAACTAATATCCAGACAAAATTTCTGTAATGTGTTTTGAATAGTTTAATTGTATTATATTAGCTCATAATTTTTGGGTAGAGTTGATTAATCAGGCACCTTGTGTTGTCTATAATTTTCAAAGAATTTACCTAGAGCTGGGTTAGTTAACTTCCACTGCAGAATATTAGTTACTAGGAAAGCTTCACATAAATCATGAAAACTTGGGAAAAATTTTTACTGGCACCTAAATATTTACTAAAAAGTTTCTGAACAGCCCATTTTTTGTAGATGTGTTCTTTAGCATTTCCTTGTGCTTACTGTATTTTAAAAGTTCAATCACTAGAAGCATTTCTCAGTACCAATTATTTTTTCACATACTTTCAATAAAGCACTTTTCCATGGGTCATTAACATTTCATTTTTAAATTTCTGTTGAAAACTGCATAGTTAGTTTCACTTTTATTTTGGGCCTTTTTTGTTCAAATTATGACATTACCATTCCTAAAGAAAATAAATGAACACTTTCAAGTTTGAGTAAACTGCTGCAACACTGAAAACATAGGAGTTAGCTGATAGAAAGGTTTGGATTGGGTTTGCAAAAAATGTTTATCTTTTTCTACATGCATTTCTTGGCTTGGTCCGAATGACTTATACTTGGATTATTATGAATGCTAAATTTTCCTCTTCCTGGAGCTCTTGCTTCATCCAGCATGACTCATACTTAACATGTGACATTCAGCCTTGTAATAAATCAAATAATTTCTGTACACTGCTCTTTAAATCCACTTGTGTGCTAGGTCCAATTATTTCTAAAACAGTTCTATGAAAGGAAGTAAATATGCATTATAATTAACAGATTAAAATGATACTTTTAATAATATTAGCAAAATATGCACTTATATGCACCATTAAATTATGTTTTAAATGTATCAAATGCTATGAATCACAATGATATGTGAACAAATGATTTGACTGCAGGGAAAAAAATGCATTTGTATGAAAATCTAGTCCCAACTCATAAATCAGTTATAAATTTAGTTTTCTTTGTTGTTTTGGTCACCAGTCAAATAAATAATTTGTAATAAGAATCATATAACTAAAATGGATTACTATTACAAGCCTTTTTTATACAATTAAAATACCCAATTCAGAATCTTTTAAAAAACTTTAATAGTAAACCTCCTCCCTTACAAATGCATTTCTTACTTAAATCTTTACTAGATATGTAATATGTATATTATCTATGTGCTGGGTAGACAGCTGGGAAGCAAGGAACACTATTCATTCTATTCAGCATTATGGTTTCTAATAATAAAAATGTTATGAAGAATTATTGATATTGCATCTTAGCAACCATTTTCTTAAGTATTTAAATATTTTCCTGTTCTTTGTTGAAAAAGATCATAATATCACTTTGTTCACATCTTAAAACTAGGAACTTACACTCATGTTCTTCAATTTCTTGTTAATTTATTTAATTTAATTTACTTATTTGTATATCTTTTATAGACTTTTTATACTATTTATTTGAAATATTTTAATCACTTTATTTGTATATTGCATTCCTTTTAGCAAGTTTGTCATGGCCTCCTTTTGCCAGTTTAAGTTTTATCAATGTACTACTGATAATGGCTTTTTCAGTTGAATTTTCATTATTGAGAATTACTAAGTGTTATAGGTGAACTTGTTAAAAAAAAAAAATTGAGCTGCTCAGATTTGACTTATTAGGCAAAAGTATTTCGAGACTATTTTTTTTCCCACTCTTGATCTAAGTTGGAAAAATGAGTCCAACAACCTACGAGCATCATAAATAAACACTATAGGCCCAACAACATACCAGCAGTGATAAACGAACATTGAGAAACCTCAAACAAAACTATCTTATTTTAAATAATAATTATAATGTTATTTTCCATTTAGGTTTTGTAGCTCCTAAAACTTAGATTCACACACATTATTGAAAGTTTTTAAATGTCATTAAAAATATTTTCTGGCTAAACAGCCATCTTACTTGTTAGCTTTGTTTTTTGATTAATTTTTCTGTCTGAGCTTTTATTAATAACCATGACCACACTTAAGAAAATCCATTAGTTTTATTTATTCACCTTCTATTTTATTTTTGATCTAAAATTGTGTCTAGCAAGATGCATTTTTTCATAGAAAGGTACTTAGCCTTGACAGAAATTTTGATACCAATTTTGGCATAGTTTATTTTAGCATCTTTCTGCAAAACATTTACAACATGTCTTATCTTTTTATATTCTTCTTCCCCTCTCTCTCTATTTTACAGCTTCATTACTTGTGTCTGCAGCAATATGTACATCATTCTTATTTTCTGAATAAATTTAATTGGTTCATCATTTTGCAGATGTTATGAAATCAAATTATTTAGTCACATAAGCACTAGCAAAGAAATTTTGTAAAATTTTATACCCATAATGTCCGAGGAGTTAAATTCTATTAAATTATCCAGAAAAAACTGAATAGGTTCCTGTGATATGGAGCTAGACCTGTGAATAGTTCACTTTTGCTACTTAAATTGATAATTATTGGTATTGAGCAAAATCTTTTTCAAGAAAATCTAATACAAAATATTTTTCTGCAATTGTAATTTTCAGTTATATCATCAGTTCTTGTTTGTTTTCTTTTTTAAGATTATGGATTAGAGAAATCTGCCATTATTATTATTATTATTATTATTATTATTTGAGATTTAAAATCTTAAATAATGAAAACCAATTTAATATATAAGATAAGGATATTTACTAAATTTATTATTTGCAGTAGTCCTATAACAGAAATTAATTTAAAGTTATTAACAGGGTATTTTGTAAATATGGCTTTATGCAATCACAAGGTTAAGTGTATTATTTTGAAAACATAAGTATCATATATTGCAATACACCTTATGATATCTATTACTTAACCGCAGTGGGTAGCTGAGGTCATTAAGGTGCAGACTCGTCTGGGATTCGAATCCTGCCAGACCGTCCTCCTGGACTGAGGTTTTTTCCAGGTTTTCCTCAGTCCTCATAAATGGTAAATTGCAGGGAGGTACCCATACCTTGGCCTGGAACATTTTCTTCCTTAAAAAATCCTTTCCCAATATATAATTTCATTTCATCTATCACCAATGCACATCATCTGTGGTGCCTTAGTTGTACAAACAGGCATTAAACACTAATTATAAAAAAAAATCTTTTACTTATACTGGGTGAGCTAAGTTTTTGCAACTTGTACCATTAAATTTTTTATATGTGCTGCAGTGCTGTTGCAGTAGTTTTGACAGCAAAATCAGTAGGCAGTCAACTAGAACTTTGCACACCCTATATAACAAAACTGTGAACCTGAGATAGAAAAGTTATATTATCAGAAAAATTCATTGTACTTTATTTTATTCATAAAGGCTACTAATGTATTTGGATAAGTGATTATAACAAGATGTTCATATATAAATCAATTTTGAACATTTAGTAAATGTTAAAATTGTAAAAATGAGATGATGATGATGATGATGATGATGATGATGATGATGATGATGATGATAATGAAACTTATGTGCAATACCAATATTCTTATCTAAGCAACATTGAAGCCCTACAAGAGAGGGCAGCTGCATAGTTCAGTTTCTAATTATACACTTACAAGAGACTATAATGTGCAGAGTTATTAGTTGAACATAGAAATGAAGGAAATGAGGAAGAAGCTGACAGAATCAATGGTAGGGAACCTGAAGTACCCAGAACAAGCCTGGGCAGACTTTGCTTTGTCTGCTACTTATTTCATATTTCAAAATTCTTATTTTGGGATGTAAGAATGAAAATCAAGCGAAAAACATCTGCTCATTACACTACCTAATTGTAATATCTAAAACAATATATAATGCTTAATTTCTAAACTTGCAGGATTGAAAGAGTTTAAAAATTATTTTCATTTTGTATTATAAATTGAAGACTTTGGACTTGTATACACTTCTTTTCTTAATGAACAAGTTTATTAAATTATTCAGTCCTTAAATAGAAAAAAATATAAACATTGGTGCAATAAGCAATAATGACTGATTTCTAAACAAAATTCTTTATATGTTCTTTTGTTTAATCTGTAATATTATGTGTATACTTTGAGTTTCATAATCAAATATAATACCTGGAATGATGAATTTCGAGAATAATAAAAGATATGTGCACACAGGTATTTCTTCATATCACACATTTTACTTTTGTAATATGATTTAAGGTATAGTTAAAGAACCATAGATACTTCAGTTCTCAAAGTCTAGAAAATTAATATTAGTGTGAAAAGCATATTTTTCCTTGAAATATGCATTATAAATTTATTCTCTGAGGATGATCAAAATCTATTATTACTAGGCACTCAGATGATGCTATATAAGATTATTTAAGTAGAAATCTTCATGTCTTATTAAATCTTATTAGGTAGTAATTATTCTTCATTGAAATGATATAGAAAAATGAAAGTTATATGCAATTAAATGCAAAGCGCTTTAAATGCATCTTTATTGATCTTCATATAAAAATAAATTTGATAGTTAAATGCTGGTCATCTTAATAACAAGCTGAAAAATGCAGATTTAATAATCTATATTTCTAATATTTCTTATTAAGAAACATAAGAAATTAATTTGGCAACTTTGTGAAAGATTATGCTTTTTAAATCATTGAGCGTATATCTTCAGGACAACTTTCTTTGAATGTACTATATGCAGTTTTTGCATGTTCCAGTTCAAAAACACATTAAAAACAATAGTTCTTAATGTTGTTAATGTTGCTTATATAAGATACATATAGAATTTTTTAATAATATTTGTTTTAAAAAAAGGCTTTAATCACAAAAGCAAGTTACTATATTTATAATACCTCAATTCTATCATGGTTTTAAGTTATAAGCATTGTTTTTATCAAACTGGATTAGAACAAGGCAGAAAAAAGGGTAATCATATGGTACTAATAGATTGAATGTTGCTAAATACCTTTCATTATGACCAACAGTTTGGTTAACATTTATAGAAAAGTTTAAATGAATGATAATGTGGCATTAGTCTGAATGTCATTAGTCTTGACTTTTTTAAAATTAACTTTAAGATTCTTTCTTTTCCAATCAAATTGTCACTACCTTGATCTCAATTCTACTGACATAAAATCACACCAAGTTATGTACTGTTTATAGATAAATATAGTTAATAATTACTTGTTCTGTTTTATATCAGTTAATATTATGCCAGAAACATGTTTTCAATAAACTGTTACAGCATTTTGGGTTGATTTCCTGTCTAATCCTGCTTTCCTATTACTCCCTTTCTTGAAACTAAATTTTTGTAATATTATTTGTAATATAATTTGATTTTAAAGAAATTCCAGAAACTGAATAACTAAAAGTTATGAAAATACACATTTCTGATTAAAAGAACTTGGCCACTGCATATTGCGCAGCAGGTACTGCCAGAACAACATGAATAGATATAAAAAGTAGTAAATTCAGCATTACTTTGCAACATTGAAAAACAAAAATGAAATTTATTGAAATCCAGCCATAGTTAAAGGCAATAAGCATGGGTATGTTTGTGAAGAAGAGGGTACACCCACCTCAAAATATTTTGGAATAAAAAACAGAGAAGAAGGAAAAAAGTTCCTAGTAAACATTTTGCTGAATCTTGAGCATTTTATTAAACAATTCTGAATTTAATTAATTTAAAGATTTTCTGAAAAAGTCTGTCATTGCATATCCATTTTTTAAATATCTGATGTTAACAAGCCACACTACATTAATTTCAGATTGTAGGGGGGTCTTAGACAAGCAGTTTGAGAGAGGGAATCTATGGTCTCTCTATTTAAATTTCAAAGTTATGGCATTAAGTTCATAAAGGACCATACACCAATGACAAATGGAGCTTCCATTTGAAATAATATGACACAATAACAATTAACACTTGTGGAGGGAGCTTGTCTCTTTGGCACTGTTGGTATGATGTCAAGTAAATGCAGATCGTTGTTATGTTTTGAGTCTCATTGATTGCTCTTTTTTCATGAGTATACATTGCCTTTAAAATATAAACAAACCGTAGGATCCATACCTATTATCTTCACAAATGTAGGCATTTGCCTCATCATTAGGCCACACACACTAAGATTGATAGATCCTTCTAGACTATGCTACATATTATGATAAATCAGTTATCCATTGTTCAATGCCATTATAACATATTCTTAATCTGAGATTTCAGAGATTTTTATGTATTAATTTTTGAAAATGCTGATGATGAGCTATTGAAAATCAGGATTACTTGCAAAGCACATTTGAAAAAAATGTAATGCAAGTTTTTACCCAAATTTGCTTTAACACAGACTTTTCAGCATCTAATTTCAACTTCTTTATCACTATATAACTCCATTATTTTTTTTGTAAACCTAGATTCTTTATTTTAAACTGCTTGACTAAGACCCCTATACAGTCTCTGAAAATATTGCAGTGTGGTTCATTGGCACCTGGTATAATGAGCTCCAATAAAGAAAATAGGGGCTTACACTTGTAGATTCCTGAAGTGCCTATTCTACCAAATAGCAGATAATTCAGCATATATTATTGTGGGCATAATTGATGAGCTTTTATGCATATCTTTTGATATATACACTGCTGGCTGGCCATTAAAATTGCAACTCATTTTGTGATCCATAATAACCATACATGCATTATGCATGTATTTTCATTTGGTTGTTTGACATGGCCAATGGAATTCTTCATGGCTATGTTTGTCCTTCCTCAACCCAATGAACCCATCCATATTAATTTCGCTGTGGATATATTTTGTCCACCATGAGTACCAATTTCTCAGAAGAGCATCCTACTCTTGGTATGCCACAACTCTCCCTTGATCAAATTCCTGGCATTGATGTAATATTCAATAAGGCATACTTATTATTTCTGAGAAAATGTGAGGTCAATTGCAATTTTATAGCTAGCAGTGTATTTTGTAAAATGTAGTTACTCCATAATTTGTTTTCCTTTGCTCTCTGAAGTCTTGATTAGCTGTTTTTAATAAAGATCAGATCTTAGCAAATTAAACATTAGGATAACCTAGAGGAGCCATTTTTATAGGTGAATGGAAAAAAAATATTCAAAATGGAGCCAAGATAAAAATATAAGGAACATGCCAGTTCTAAAGAGAACTTTGGCCCTGAAAGGAAGGACAGAGAGTGCAGAAATAATACTGGTAGGTATAATATAGGCAGCAAAATGAGTTGATCCAGTTGAAAGTTTCTGGAACTTAATTCTTAAGGTCCTAAGTTGAATTTCAGGTAGGTATCACTTATATAACTGCAATTTTATATTTTTATTTTATCTTTAAAACAATATTGGTTCAGTCTTCTCCCTACCAAAAATCACCAAAGAACCATATAAAAGCAATGGAAATTATGTATATGGTATTGATTGAAGTTGAGTGCTGATTAATTGGTCATTATCAATTTATTAGTTTTATCTATTTAAATGCTGCCAGTCAATGAAAGAACAAATTTATAAATATTCATTAAATTAACATGGAGAGATAAATTTTTTATACATAAGTATTTTTGTGAACATCACGGAGATATAGAGGTGCCTTAGACATATAATTTGTGATAGGGAACTCACTATAATCTGTGGTTTCAAACTTTTGAGGTAGGGATAAAATTCTCCAAAGTACAATATGACAAATTATTATTACAAAATCACTCAAATTTCACTAATTTTGTTCCACTTGGACATTTTTCAAAGGCGTTTGCCTCCATCTTCAGCTTGGTCCCACATCCTCCAAAGGATGTCTTGACTTCTATCAAGTTCCAAGCTCCATTTGAAATTAATAAACTATATTTTATAGTCACAAGATGATGAACTATTACATAAAATAATGAACTATAGATAGCTTACAATGCTAGGAAAAAAGTAGAATTGCAACTTGCTTGTTAACAATTGAGTTCCTATCACCACACAAATTTAGTGATGTTAATCAGTGATTTATGTGTAAACTTTACAATTGTGTTAATGTTAAAATATGATTTTTTGCCATTGTTGAGTTATTAACATTCAGTTTCTTTCCGTCATTAAGAATGATAAAGTATTTCTGAAACAGGGTTTAATCTTATTTTACTTTACTTTTAACTCTTAAATATTAAATTGCATTACTTCAATGTTCCATATCTCATACATTTTATATTGGTGACTGGGTTTCCATCAGCTAGCTTGGAGGAACTTGTAAGTTAACTTTTGTTGTGAGCTTTATTTCCCCTATCCACTACACCTATTTATATAGTGTTCATTTACACTCTTTTCCTTGTTCTAATAAACCAAATATATTTATTATAGCTGCTCATATGTTAGCAGTTGTATTTGCATTTCTGAAAACTTCCACTGTTATGTGATATAATTGCTTTTAGAATATGCGTTAATAGTTAAACTTTCTACTCAATAAAATAAGGCCCAATCAACATTGCCAACATATTAAAAGTAAATTTCACAAAAATTGCTACTAAACAGTGTTGTTCTTAAATGGCAGCTTATTTTCTTTTAAGTGTGTATGTACTGATAGGCTCTTATTTTATACATTAGGTTTATAAAAAAAACAGCAATTTTTAATAGGAAAGGCTAACATTTATTAGATTTTCCAGATCTGATACAAATCAGCTGATTATGTGGATAATTGTTCCACAAACATGTTCTGAGTAAATCTCGTGTAAATATTTCTACTCAGAAGAGATCTAACACAAAGTTTAAAAAATTAACAATGCACAGGTACTTACACTATCATTATAAGATTTGTTAGAAATTTTTATTCTTATATTATTGATGGAGTTACAAATACTTCATTCTGTAGTTCATTTCATGAAATGTCTTCATTTTCCTCATTTTGTTTCTCTCTCCCTCTAAATTTCTTTCCAGTAGATGTAAATATTGTTTGGTATATTTTCAGATTATGTGGCAGTAAATTATATGTATATCTGCATCATAGAGCTTTAGAGGTTCCATATCTTGGAAGTTTTTGATGCAGTTTTCCTTACTTTTCCAGGAAAATTGGAAATTATAATATTTATTTGGACAGTTACATTATAAATACTTCTGTATGTATTTGAAAGGCCTCCTTTTACATTAAAAGCACTTATAAGCCTAAACCTGCTATTAATTTCTGAATTAATTTTGACATTTTGTTCTGAAAGTGATTAATTTTATCAAATACCTGCAACAGATTGATACACGGAGGCCAAAATGATTTACTCAGAACTTTATGCTAGAACAGGGAACATTATAGTTGCAAATTGGCAACTGTGCTTTCTGCTAGAGATGCTCTATTGCCAATTACTTAGTTGCCCAAGGTCACACATTACACATATATTTTCAGTTAAAGTGTAGATTCAGATGTGAGTTATTGGCTTTTTAAGTATTTGGTAATTTATGTTCTAACAATAAAATGATGCCCACATAGAGTATCAAAGAGGGCATGTTTGTGTACAGTTAAATTCTGTACATGAAGTTTGCAGATGGTTTCAAGAAATGTAATCATTTGTATAATGGATGGTGAGAGGATAATAGTTCCCACTATCACTGAACAAATTTAAAGCTCAAAGACGTGAGCTTTATTTTTTAATTATTGCTTTTTTTTTCCATTTCTTTTCTTTCTTTTAAGTTGATGGGGCAAAGGAGCATGATTTGCATTTTTCCAACAAATTTCTACAGTTCACAGGTTTGCACATACCATTTTATTTGGGGAGGTGTCTCAAGACATTTAATAGTTCATAAAGCATTTTTTTTTTTATTTCTAAACTTGTAATTTATGAACTTATTATATGCAGTTACACTTTTGGAATGAGCAAAGATTTTGCAATAAAACAATTATATTCAAACTAATTTTTATTTAGCACTGTAAATTTTGTCTAAATATGAAATATATGAAAAAGTAATAATTTCTGATGGTTTTTTATAATAAATGTTTATTCAGACATATTTAATACTGCCCATCAGGGAATTTGTTTTCAAAACTTTATAACAGGGTTTGAAAAAATATTAATGGCTATTCTTAATTTATATATGCTTTATTTAAAAGTAAACTATTAGATAAATAATGA
Organism: Metallyticus violacea; assembly: GCA_030762175.1. Classification (NCBI taxonomy): domain Eukaryota; kingdom Metazoa; phylum Arthropoda; class Insecta; order Mantodea; family Metallyticidae; genus Metallyticus; species Metallyticus violacea. The sequence continues at coordinate 16,190,914 of CM060838.1, read as the reverse complement.
CCAAAATTTTAACAACTATCAGTTTATCAGTTGTTTATCCCATGCTTCTTTCAGACGGTACATGAATCTTAAATTCCTGAACAACTTCATTCACATCTGCAGAGGCAGTGTACAGTAGGATGAGAGAATAATGTCATTGTTGTGATATTATGTTCCTTAGTTTAGTTTTCAAGTTTGTCCTCTTTCACAAGAAAGATAATTGCATGAATAACTAACATTTTTATTTTGTTCACATTTTTCAATTTCTGCAACCATTTTTAACAGAATTATTTAAAGTTGTCCCTGGAGATGATGACGCTGAAGATGTGCTTGAAGTAATCTCATTTCCCCTACCTAGGAGTTGTAGGACCTTGTCGCTGGTGGCAGGGCTTGTGACCCTCTGTGAATCAACAGACTATACCAATGGTAGCTTGCTACCGATAGGGGCACCCAGCTGGGCAGGCTGTGAGGAGAGGCCAGACTAAGAAGCAACTCAAGCTCTTCATTTCATCTTTTCAACCGTCCATTTTTCATTCATTCTACCTTTTACTCATTATTCATCCAACCTCAAGGCATTATGTCAAATGGAATACCAGTTTTGTTCTCTTGTCACGAATCAAAGCAAAAAGCCATGCAGATTGCAATTAAAAATGGCCAAACACTGCATTGAAATGTCAATTTGCATTTTTTTTATTTATAGTCAACAATTTGTGCATTCTCATGCACACATGCAACTTTTTGTGCAGGATATTGTGCATCATTCATTCAGTCTCAACTCTCTTGTGCAGTTACCTTATCATGGATGTTTTCAATGATATCCGATTTTATTAATGCAACAGCTTCACTGAGCACTTCCAGCAACCCAATATATCAAAGTGCAACCTTCGTGTACCTAGCAACCGCAGATTGCACATATGTATTTGTATGTCAGGATG